>CM077936.1:142627042-142634542 GCA_039797435.1 Crotalus adamanteus | reverse complement strand
GGAATGCTCTTGTCCCTCTTTGCCACCCAAATGAAGCAACTTCGGGAAATCGCTTAAAAGACGGTCCTGCCAACCAAGTTGGAGACCTCAAGGAGGTGGTGAACTAGTGTGATGGCTTTATTGCCCTTAATAACTCTGCTACTTATGTGATTGATAGGGTGTTTTTGGGGGTTTTTTTTGCGGAATTTATTGTTAGTTTGTTGTATAATTGCCTGTTCTTGTAAGTTGCCAGAGGACGGGCGGCTATAAAGTATGATATATATGGACATAACTAAATAAAAGTTGGGGATGTTTCAAATTTTAAGAAGAGACTGGACAGCCATTTGTCTGAAATGGAGTAGGGTTTCCTGCCTGAGCAGGGGGTTGGACTAGATGACCTCCAAGGTCCCTTCCAACTTTTATTATTATTATTACTATTATTACTATTACTATATTTATTTATTTATTTATTCTCAAATGGAATAGGGTTTCCTGCCTGAGCAGGGGGTTGGACTAGATGACCTCCAAAATCCCTTCCAGCTTTATTATTATTACTATTACTATTGTTGTGCTCTGCAGCCAAAGATGGAGAAGCTCTATACAGTCAGTAAAAAACAAGACCAGGAGCTGACTGTGGCTCAGATCATGAGCTTCTCGTTGCAAAATTTAGGCTTAAATTGAAAAAAGTAGGGAAAAGCACTAGGCCACTCAGGTATGAACTAAATCATATTCCTGATGAATATACAGTAGAGGTGACAAATAGATTTAAGGAACTGGATCTGATAGACAGAGTGCCTGAAGAACTATGGATGGAAGTTCGCAACATTGTACAAGAGGTAGCAACTAAAACCATCCCAAAGAAAAAGAAATGCAAGAAAGCAAAATGGCTGTCTGATGAAGCTTTGCAAATAGCTGAGGAAAGAAGGGAAGCGAAGGCAAAGGAGAAAGAGAAAGATACACCCAATTGAATGCAGAATTCCAGAGAGTAGCTAGAAGAGATAAGAATGCCTTCTAAATGAACAGTGCAAAGAAATAGAAGAAAACAACAGAATAGGGAGGACCAGAGATCTCTTCAAGAAAGTTGGAGATATGAAGGGAACGTTTCATGCAAAGATGGGCATGATAAAGGACCAAAATGGCAGAGACCTAACAGAGGCAGAAGAGATTAAGAAGAGATGGCAAAACTACACAGAAGAACTATACAAGAATGAGCTTAACATCCCAGATAACCACAATGAGATGGTCATTGACCTCGAACCAGACATCCTAGAATGTGAAGTGAAATGGGCCTTAGAAAATCTGAGCAACAACAAAGCTAGTGGAGGGTGACAGTATTCCAGCTGAGCTATTCAAAATCTTAAAAGATGATGCAGTAAAAGTGCTACATTCAATTTGCCAGCAAATTTGGAAAACTCAACAGTGGCCACAGGATTGGAAAAGGTCAGTTTACATTCCAATTCCAAAGAAAGGCAATGCCAAAGAATGTTCAAACTATCGCACCATTGCACTCATTTCACATGCTAGTAAAGTTATGCTTAAAATCCTACAAGCTAGACTCCAGCAGTATGTGGATCGAGAACTACCAGAAGTACAGGCAGGATTTCGAAGAGGCAGAGGAACTAGAGATCAAATTGCCAACATACGCTGGATCATGGAGGAAAGCTAGGGAGTTCCAGAAAAACATCTACTTCTGCTTCATTGACTATGCAAAAGCCTTTGATTGTGTGGAATCACAACAAATTGTGGCAAGTCCTTAAGGAGATGGGAGTACCAGACCATCTCATTTGTCTCTTGAGAAACCTATATGTGGGTCAAGAAGCAACAGTGAGAACCGAACACGGAACCACTGATTGGTTCAAAATTGGAAAAGGAGTCCGGCAAGGCTGTATACTGTCGCCCTGCCTATTTAACTTATATGCAGAGCACATCATGAGAAAGGCAGGGCTAGATGAATCCAAAGTTGGAATTAAGATTGCCGGGAGAAATATCAACAACCTAAGATATGCAGATGATACCACTCTGATGGCAGAAAGTGAAGAGGAACTAAAGAGCCTCTTGATGCGGGTGAAGAAGGAGAGTGCAAAAGTTGGCTTGAAAACTCAACATTAAGAAAACCAAAATCATGGCATCCGGCCCTCTCAATTCCTGGCAAATAGATGGGGAAGAAATGGAGGTAGTGACAGATTTTATTTTTCTGGGCTCCAAGATCACCTCAGATGGGGACTGCAGCCAAGAAATTAAAAGACGCTTGCTCCTGGGGAGGAAAGCTATGGCAAATCTAGGCAGCATATTAAAAAGCAGAGACATCACCCTGCCAACAAAAGTGCGTTAGTCCCAGGCCATGGTTTTCCCAGTTGCAATGTATGGCTGTGAAAGTTGGACCATAAGAAAGGCTGAGCGCAAAAGAATTGAGGCCTTTGAACTATGGTGCTGGAGAAGGACTCCTGCGAGTCCCTTGGACTGCAAGGCGTTCAAACCGGTCAGTCCTAGAAGAGATCAACCCCGACTGCTCTTTAGAAGGCCAGATCCTGAAGTTGAAACTCAAGTACTTTGGCCACCTAATGAGAAGGAAGGATTCACTGGAGAAGAGCCTAATGCTGGGAAAGATTGAGGGCAATAGAAGAAGGGGACGACAGAGAATGAGATGGCTGGATGGAGTCACTGAAGCAGTAGGTGTGAACTTAAATGGACTCCAGAAGATGGTAGAGGACAGGAAGACCTGGAGGAACGTTGTCCATGGGGTCGCGATGGGTCGGACACGACTTCGCAATTAACAACAACAACTATTGTTGTTGTTATTATTAGTGTGAAATGATATAGGGTTTCCTGCCTGAGCAGGGGGTTGGACTAGATGACCTCCAAGGTCCCTTCCAACCTTCTTCTTCTTCTTCTTCTTCTTCTTCTTCTTATTATTATTATTATTATTATTATCATCATCATCATCATCATCATCATTATTATCATTATTATCATTATCATTAGATTGCGCATTCCTATACATTAAACCGCCATTCAAACATATTCCAAGCAATGTTCACTTTTTTAGACCAGCAAATCCTATCCGCCATGATTTGGGAATAGCACCTGGAGTTGTTCCAATGGGAAACGCACTCTGCACGTGTCTAGAGGCCTTCTTCCCTTAGACTTTGTAGGGGATTCTGGGACTGCTGCCTTTTACTTTACTCCAGGGTCAAAAATATGGCTTCACACAGTACAGAGTAGTCCTCAGCAGTTCGTTTAGTGACGGTTTGAAGTTACGACGACCTTGGAAAAAGCAACCCGTTGACTGTCTGATCAAAATTTAGAGGCCGGACTCAGACTTATGACGGTTGGCTGCAGCGCTCCGGGGTCGGGCAATCCCCTTTTGCGATCTCCTGACGAGCAAAATCAACAGGGGGGGAGACGGTTTCGTTTAACAACCATGTCGCTAACTTAACCCTGCAGCGATTCACTTAACAACGATGGCTAATAATAATAATAATAATAATAATAATAATAATAATAACAATGGTGCATTGGAAGATCTGCAAAAAATATCATTTGCCTGTAAGCAAAAACTGATGGGATCATAAAATAGAGAAAGTCATAGAAAATGATAAAATTAAACTGCTCTTGGACTTCAGAATTCAAACAGACAAGCACCTGCCACATAACACCCCAGACTTAACAATTGTCGATAAGAAAGACAAAAAAGTCTGGAGAGTGGATGTGGCAGTGCCTGGAGACAGCAGAATAGAAGAGAAAGAGCTGGAGAAGATAACAAAATACAAAGACCTACAAATAGAAATAGAAAGACTGTGCAAAAAGCAAGCAAGGATAGTACCAATAGTAATAGGCTTCTAGGGTGCAATCCCAGAACAACTGGAGCACCACTTGAACACCATTGGCATTGACAAATTCACTATTAGTCAATTGCAAAAGGCGGCCTTATTAGGAACTCTTCCATCCTGCGACGATACCTGTAATACCATCAAACATCCACATCTGCCTATCCCAGGTCCTTGGGAAGGACTCGATAGGTAGACAAAATGCCAAATTCAGTCTGAACATCTGGCTGACTGTGCAATGATCCAAAATAATGATGATAATAATGTCACCAAATGGGGCTAAACTCAATTCAGTCTGAACATCTGGCTGACTGTGCAATGATCCAAAATAATGATGATAATAATGTCACCAAATGGGGCTAAACTCACTTCACAAACGTCTGGCTTAGCCACAGAAATTTTGAGGTCGTAAGCCGAGGACCACCCCGTGCTGCAGAGAGCAGAGAAGCTGGTGAAAATGAACGCGCTCTGCACATGCTCTGAATCTCCCAGCTTTTCCAAGGCCTGGAAAGGAGATTGTGGTAAAGAGCCAGGGGCCCCCAGAGGGAAAAACTCTGGCGATATTTCCCCCTTTTGAAATTGAAATGTGTTGGGCTGGGGGGGGAGGGACCCAGAGCCCCCCCCCATCCCAGATGCTCAAAGGGGCAAAATGGGAAGGTTTTTTTTTCCCTTGGGAAAAAGTCGCCTTTTTCGCTCCCGTCCTCTTTTTATGTCCCAGTTGCAAAGGGAGCCTTTGATCCCTATGGATCTTCTTCGCACCCGGCACTCAAGCACAGATTGAGCAGGACCCCCCCCCTCTGCTGTCCACGTGCCTAATGGGGGTCTCTGGAAGGGAGGGGAAGGAGAGACCCCTGCCCACCTTCTCTCTCTCTTTTTCTCTCTCTCATTCTCTCTTTCTTTTTCTCTCTCTCTTTCTCTCTCTCTCATTCTCTCTTTCTTTTTCTCTCTCTCTTTCTCTCTCTCTCATTCTGTCTCTCACTCTCATTCTCTCTTTCTTTTTCTCTCTTTCTCTCACACTCTTTCTCTCTCTCCCTCCCTCTTTCTTTCTATCTCACACACTTTCTCTCTTTTTTTTCTTTCTCTCTTTCTTTCCCTCTCTCTCTCTCACTCTCTCTCTCCCTCCCTTTCTTTCTCCTTTTCTCCCTCCCTTTCGTTCTCCCTTTTTCTCTCTCTCCCTTTCTCTCTCTCTCTCTCATTCTGTCTCTCACTCACTCTCATTCTTTCTCTCTCACACACACTCTTTCTCTCTCCCTCTTTCTTTCTTTCTTTCTTCTCTCTCACACTCTTTTGCTTTCTCTCTCTTTCTCTCTTTCTCTCCCTCTCTCTCACTCTTTCTCTCTCTCTCCCTCCCCCCCTCTCTTTTTCTCTCTCCCTCTATCTTTCTCTCATTCTCTCTCACTCTCATTCTCTCTTTCTTTCTCTCTCTCACACACTTTCTCTTTCTTTCTTTTTCCTTTTCTTTCCCTCTTTCTCTCTCTCTCTCCCTCCCTCTCTCTCTTTTTCTCCCTCCCTTTCTTTCTCCCTTTTTCTCTCTCTCCCTTTCTCTCTCACACTCTTTTGCTTTCCCTTTCTTTCTTTTTCTTTCTCCCTTTCTCTCCCTCTCTCTCTCTTTCTCTCTCACACTTTTTCTCTCTCTCATTTCAAAACTTCCTAAACAGGGAAGGGGGGGCTTGTTGGATGCTTGTTGTCTTTCGCCTCCTGCCTCGCAGGCCGAAATGCAACAGATGCAGCTTTTGTTGGCACAAAGTGACGGTGCTCAGAGAACTTTCTGCCTGGTGCCCCCCCCCTTTCCATTCCAAGCCTGATGAATGTCTGGGCAATTTTAGGGTCCAGCGATCTCCGGGGGAGCCTGCTGGGTGGGACAGGGATGGCCGATCAGGGCTGGAGGCCGAAATCCGCCCTTGAATAGATCAAAAGTGGATTAAGGAGGGCGGGGGTCCTTCGAGGGGCGAATCCCCTGAGCGGGCGGCTCCTTTCGCTGGCTTTTGTGGAATGATCCGATTAGCGCTAAATGAAAGAGTTCATCCCAGAGGGCCCTTGGGAGGGAGGGAGGGAGGGAGGGAAAGAAGGAAGAAGGAAATGAAGAAAGGTGGGAGGTAGGAAAGGAAGGAAGGAGGAAGAAGGGAAGGAAGAAGGGAAAAAGAAGGGAAGGAAGAAGGGAAAAAGAAAGAAGGAAGAAGGAAAGCGAGAAAGATGGGAAGGAAAAAAAAGGAAGGAAGGAAGGAAGGAGATGGGAATGAGAAGGAGGGAGGGAGGGAGGAAGGAAGGAAGGAAGGAAGGAAGGGAGGGAGGGAGGGAGGGAGGAAAGAAGGAAGGAAGGGAGGAAGGAAGACAGGCAGGCTATGGGAATGAGGAGAGAGGAAGGGAGGAAGGAAGGAAGGAAGGAGATGGGAATGAGAAGGAGGGAGGGAGGAAGGAAGAGAGGAAGGGAGGGAGGGAGGGAGGAAGGAAGGAAGGCAGGCAGGAAGGAAGGAAGGAGGGAAGGAAGGAATGAAGGAGATGAGGGAGAAAGAGAGGAAGGAAGGAGATGGGAATGAGAAGATTGGAGAAAGGGAGGCAGGGAAAAAGGGAGGAAGGGAGGGAGGGAGGAAGGAGGAAGGAAGGAAGGAAGGAAGGAAGGAAGGAAGGAAGGAAGGAAGGAAGGAAGGAGAGAATGAGAAGGAGGAAGGAAGGAAGGCGATGGGAATGAGAAGATTGGAGGAAGAGGCAGGAAAAAAGGGAGGAAAGAAGGAAGGAAGGAGGGAGGGAAGGAAGGAAGGAGATGGGAATGAGAAGGAGGGAGGAAGGAAGGAGGGAAGGAAGGAAGGAAGGAAGGAGATGAGAAGGAGAAAGAGAGGAAGGAAGAAGATGGGAATAAGAAGATTGGAGAAAGGGAGGCAGGGAAAAAGGGAGGAAGGAAGGAAGGAAGGAGGAAAGGAAGGAAGGAGATGGGAATGAGAAGATTGGAGGAGGAGGCAGGGAAAAAGGGAGGAAAGAAGGAAGGAAGGAAGGAAGGAGGGAAGGAAGGAAGGAGATGGGAATGAGAAGGAGGGAGGAAGGAAGGGATGAAGGAAGGAAAGGAAGGAAGGAGATGGGAAGGAGAAGATTGGAGAAAAGGAGGCAGGGAAAAAGGGAGGAAGGAAGGAAGGAAGGAAGGAAGGAAGGAAGGAAGGAAGGAAGGAAAGAAGACTAGAGAAAAGAAAGAGAGAGGGAGGCGCAAAAAGGCATAACGTTAGGAAACCGACGGTTTCTATGAACTTTGATTCCCGACTAGCTTGAGCACCGCCGCGATCCCCTTAACAACGGTGGCAAGAAACGTCGTAAGGCGGAGCAAAACCCGCTTCGCAACCGACTTGCTTAGCCAAGGCACACACTTGCAAAATCCTTTCTGCAGCCTTTTTCGTCCTGCTGTCTGAATGTTCTGGGTGTGTGTGTGTGTGTGTGTGCGGGGGGGGAGGCATGGTAGGCTGTGGGGAGGGGGGGAACTTTACTTATTTATTTATTTGGCTGGGAAGGAGCAGGTGGGGTCAAAGGTGGCCTTCTTTCCCAGCCTGGGGTGTGTCCTTTCGCACTCCCCCCCCCTCCAGCTTGGGAAGGAGTGAAGGTGTGGGGTTGTGTGTTTTAACGCACAAACACCCTTCTTGGAGTTTACAGGCTGCTGGGAGACAAAATGGGGGTGGGGGGGCGCAGACAGATGTTCAACCCTCGGGGGGGG
>CM077936.1:142264542-142622042 GCA_039797435.1 Crotalus adamanteus | reverse complement strand
CAGATCCCTCTCCGGCTGGCTCCAGGTGGGGTGGGGTGGGGGCGTGAAGATGATGAAGGTGGGGGATCCCAAGTGGGAAGGCAAGGAGGAGAAGAAGGTAGGGTGGGGGACCCCCACGCGCGCGCGCGCCTGGGAAGGGCGGGCGAGGCCGGGGGGAAAGGTCGGGAGACACCCCCCCTCCCCAGACTCACCCAGCGCCCTCCGGGACCCCCGACCCGACTTTCTCTCTCTCTCTCTCTCTGCCTCCCCCCCCCCCCCGCAGCTGCTGAAGCCCCTGATGGAGAAGCGGCGGCGGGAGCGCATGAACCGCAGCCTGGCCCGCCTGCGGCTCCTGCTGCTAGAGGCCACGCGCGACGAGGTGAGAACCCCCCCCCCCAGCCGCTCCACGCCACTCCGCTTCCCCGGCCCCGCGTGGGGAGGGCGAAGCTGCGGAAAGTTTGGTTTCATGCCCCGCTTCCTTCCCCCCCCCATCTCCCTTTCTCTGTCTCTCTTGCTCTGTCCCCCCCCCACGTTCTCCCCCCCCCCACCTTCCCCTCTGCGCTCGTCTGGGGCTCTCGCTCTTTCTCCGCAGAGGCTCCGGAACCCCAAAATGGAAAAAGCGGAGATTCTGCAAAAGACGGTGGAATTCCTCAAGACGCAGCCGCTTCCAGGTATCCTTCCTTCCCTCCCTCTTTCCTTCCTTCCTTCCTTCCTTCCTTCCTTCCTTCCTTCCTTCCTTCCTTCCTTCCTTCCTTCCTTCCTTCCTTCCTTCCTTCCTTCCCGTCTTTCTCCGTTCCCTTCTTCCTTCCTTCCTTCCTTCCTTCCTTCCCGTCTTTCTCCATTCCCTCTTTCCTTCCTTCCCTTCTTTCTCCGTTCCCTCCTTCCTTCCTTCCTTCCTTCCTTCCTTCCCATCTTTCTCCGTTCCCTTCTTTCTTCTTTCCTTCCTTCCCATCTTTCTCCGTTCCCTTCTTTCTTCTTTCCTTCCTTCCCATCTTTCTCCGTTTCCTTTCTTCTTTCCTTCCTTCCTTCCCGTCTTTCTCCATTCCCTCTTTCCTTCCTTCCTTCTTTCTCCGTTCCCTCCTTCCTTCCTTCCTTTCTTCCCATCTTTCTCCGTTCCCTTCTTTCTTCTTTCCTTCCTTCCCATCTTTCTCCGTTCCTTTCTTTCTTCCTTCCTTCCTTCCCATCTTTCTCCGTTCCCTTCTTTCTTCTTTCCTTCCTTCCTTCCCATCTTTCTCAGTTCCCGTCTTTCTTCTTTCTCCGTTTCCTTTCTTCTTTCCTTTCTTCCTTCCCGTCTTTCTCCATTCCCTCTTTCCTTCCTTCCCTTCTTTCTCCGTTCCCTCCTTCCTTCCTTCCTTCCCATCTTTCTCCGTTCCCTTCTTTCTTCTTTCCTTCCTTCCCATCTTTCTTTGTTCCCTTCTTCCTTCCTTCCTTCCTTCCATCCTTCCTTCCTTCCTTTCCATCTTTCTCCGTTCCCTTCTTTCTTCTTTCCTTCTTTCTTCCTTTCTTTCTCCGTTTCCTTCTTTCTTCTTCCCTTCTTTCTCCTTCCTTCCTGTTCTATCTCCCACCTTTCTTTGTTTCCTTCTTCCTTTCCCTTCCTCCTTCTCGCCCTCTCCTTCCTCAGCTTCTTTCTTCTCCTTCCTTCCTTCCCTCCCTCCCTCCTGTCTTTCTTCCTTTCCTTCTTCCTTCCCTCCGTCTCCTCTTTCTTACCTTTTTCTCCCTTCTTCTCCCTCCCATCTTTCCTTCTTTCTTCTTCTGTCTTTCTCTTCTTCCTCCCTTCTCCCTCCCTCCCATCTTTCTTTTTCCTTCTTTCTTGCCTTCTTTCTCCTCCCTTCCTTCTCTGCCTCCCATCTTTCTTCATTTCCTTCTTTTTTCTTTCTTTCCCACCCTCCTGCCCTCCCTCTCATCCCTCTTACCTTCGGTTTGTTTCCTTCTTCCTTCCCTCCCTCCCTCCCTCCCATCTTTCTTCCTTTCTTTCTTCCTCTCCCTTCTTCCTTCCCTCCGTCTCTTCTTTCTTACCTTTTTCTCCTTCCCTTCTTCCTTCTCCCCCTCCCATCTTTCCTTCTTTCTCTCTCTATCTTTCACTTCTTCCTCTCTCCTCCCTCCCTTCTTTTTTCCTTTCCTTCTGTCCCTCCTTCCTTCTCTCTCTCACGTCTTTCCTTCCTTCCTCCCTCCCTCCTTCCCTCCTTCTTCACATTCCATCTTATTTTTCCCCTTTCCTCCTCTCTCCTCTCTCCTTCCTTCCTTCCCACCCTCTCATTTTTTTTCCTTTCTGACTTTCCTTCTTTCTCTGATCCCTCTTATCTTTCTTCCTTTGCTTCTTTCCTTCCTCAAATGGAAAGAGGAAAGAACGCTCCAACAGCTGTCCAGCTTTTCAGAGAGAAAAAACACCTCCCCTTGCAGAGGGTTTCAAGCCCCAAAACTTTGCCCAGATGTTTATTCCTGGGGGGCGGGCACCCCCAGACTGTCCCCGTTCCTTATCGGGGTTATGGAGAGGGCTTCCTTCTGCACTTTATTGTGACATGGGGGGGGGGGGCGTACAAATCTGATGCATTCGTAAGTGGATTTGATTGATCACTTTCTAGAGCAGTGTTTCTCAACCTTGACAATTTTAAGGCATGTGGACTTCAACTCCCAGAATTCCACAGCCAGCATTGCTGGCTGTGGAATTCTGGGAGTTGAAGTCCACATGCCTTAAAACTGTCAAGGTTAAGAAACATTGTTCTAGAGAAAGTTGACGTCCCTTCCCTCCCTTTGGCGAGATTTCACGAGCTGAAAGTTAGACAAAAAAAAAAGGGGGGGGGGTGGCAAAGCAAAGTTTATCTCCAGCTGGGAAATGAATAAAATCGGGCGTCAATCAAAAGTTCACCCTCTGGCGCTCGAGGGTCCCTTGGAGATGGGTGGACTTCAACTCCCAGAATGCCCCAGCCCGTGTTGAATTCTGGGAGTCCTCGTATCTTAAAGGGGCCAACGTTGAAAAACACGTAGACAAATATATACAATATATATGTGTATATCTATATCTAGGCCAGGGGGCTTCAAACGTGGCCTTTTGATGACTTGTGGACTTCAACTCCCAGAATTCCCCAGCCCGTGTTGAATTCTGGGACTCCACCCGTCTTAAAGGGGCCAACGCTGAAAAACACGTAGGCAAATATATACATCTATATATATGTGTGAATGTCTAGGCCAGGGGTCTTCAAACGTGGCCCTTTGATGACTTGTGGACTTCAACTCAGCCAGGCTGAGGAATTCTGGGAGTTGAAGTCCACAAGTCCTCAAAGGGCCATGTTTGAAGACCCCTGGCCTAGGATTCAAACCCAGCACACGTTGGGGAAGGCAGCCCCTCACTATTCAGCTCTATTGTTCTGATTCCCTCTGCAGTAAATTTCCTTCCTCTCTTCCACTTCTGTTCCCCCCCCCTTCAAATGCCACCTCAACCGTTTGACATTATGGGGTAAGTGCAATTAGATCTGTGGGGTGTGTGTAAGTGGGTCCTGCTGGGGGGGGGGGTTTGGGGGGGATTGTGGCTGGTGACTTGGGTCTCTGAGAAATCAACCTATGTTTCTCCTAGCAAGATGGTGGCTTGGCTTGTTGGGGCAGCCATCACAAGCAGAGAGAGGAGGGGGTGACTGTGATGAGCCCTGATATAAAAGTTGCCCTTTGTGTGTTTCCAAATTGCCAATGTGATTCTTCAATGGATCTTTCTTTCTTTCTTTCTTTCTTTCTTTCTTTCTTTCTTTCTTTCTTTCTTTCTTTCTCTCCTTTCTTCCTCCTTCCTCTTTCCTTCTATCTTCCTCCCATCCATCCATCCATTTCTCTTTTTTCATTATCTCTTCCTTCTTTCCTTTTATTTGCGCCTTCCTTCCTTCTCATCCCATCTTCCTTCCTTCCTTCCTTCCTTCCTTCCTTCCTTCCTTCCTTCCTTCCTTCCTTCCTTCCTTCCTTCCTTCCTTCCATCTCCCTTTTCTATCCCTCATCCTTCTTTCCTTCTACTTCCATCCATCCATTCTTCTCAATCCCATCTCCCTTTTCTTCTCTCTTCTTCTACTTCCTTTTTCCTTCTTTCCTCCCTTCTCATCCCCATCTCCCTCCCTCCTTCCCTCTTTCTTCCTTCCTCCCTTCTCTGCATTCTCATTACCTTCCTTCCTTCCTTCTTTCCTTCCTTCCTTCTCTACCTACTTCCTTCTCATTTCCTTCCTTCCTTCCTTTCTTCTCTGCCTACTTCATTCTCATTTCCTTCCTTCCTTCCTTCCTTCCTTCCTTCCTTCCTTCCTTCCTTCCTTCCTTCCTTCCTTCCTTCTCTGCATTCCCATTACCTTCCCTTCCTTCCTTCCTTCCTTCCTTCCTTCCTTCCTTCCTTCCTTCCTTCCTTCCTTCCTTCCCTTTCTTTCTCCTTCCTTCCTTCTTTCTTTCTCTCTCTTTCTCTTTCTCTTTCTCTTCTCTTCTCTTCTCTTTTCTCTCTCTCTCTCTCTCTCCTTCCTTCCTTCCTTCCTTCCTTCCTTCCTTCCTTCAGAAGGAGCCCCCAAGGAAGACGCTCTCCTGGAAAGCTACCACAATGGCCATCGCCAGTGCCTTGCTCAAGCCAGTCGCTTCCTCCAGGCCAGCCCGGGCCTGTGTCCTGGCCAGAAAGCCTTTTGCGTGGACCGCATCTGTCACTGCATGGAGCAACTCACTCCCAGGCCCCAGCTGGAGCTCCCCTGCACCTCTCTAGCGCCCTCCAACCCCAGATACGAAACCCGGCCGTGCTACGGCCCCAGCGTCTTTGGCGGGTGCAGCCCACCCCTGGGGGGACCATCGTACGCCTGGCCTCCACCGCCCACCCCTGGCCTGTCCGGCTCAGGACTGCAGCCTTGCTTGCCCAGCCTCGCCCCACCGAGGAGGAGGACGGAGGGCTGCAGCAGAGCCCCACAGAGCAGACTCTCGGAGCGATGGGGACCCCCAGGACTTAGAGTGTGGAGACCCTGGCCCTAAAAGCAACCTATTCGCATCTTCCGTGGCACCGGAGGACCAATCGTGTTGCCAAAGACTCAAGATTCCTCTCTGGGATGGTGGTGGCGGCAGGTTTTTGTTGTGTTGTGTTGTGTTGCGTGTGCGCCGGTGAGAGCGTGTGTGCGAGAACTGCTGCTGTTGTTGTTTGTGTGTGTGTGTGTCTTTTCCTGCATCCCTTGGCACAAGGACTCTTTTGGATTTTGTCTTCCTTTGGGTATTTTTTCTCTCTCCCTGGCCTAACTGACAGATATTGTGCAGACAAATGGTAAACCCACAAAGGGTGTGTGATTGGGGGGGGGTGTTGGGGGATGGAAGAGCCGTCCCCAAAGTGCTTTTTTTCCCCTTTGTTTTTCTCCGAAGATCTTTCGCTTCTCCTTCCAAGAGGTTTCTTCAGCTCCGACTGGGATGGTGGGGAAATGGAAGGATTCATACTCCTTGCAAATAGCCTGCCCAGGTGACCCTGGGGGACACAGGTAAATTTACCTCCAGGTGATCTCTAGGGCAGCGGTTCTCAACCTGTGGGTCGGGATCCCATTTGGGGTCGAACGACCATTCCACGGGGGTCGCCAAGCAACGCAGTCCGCCATTTTTTCCCCCCTTTTCCTTAGCTGTGCGACTCCCTTTTATTCTATTGGCTTTTGAAAGCCAATAGAATAGACTCTCTTGAATAAAGTCTCATTCTATTGGCTTTCCAAAGCTAATAGGAATTGTCCAGGCTGTCTCTGCCCTGCTGAGCCCACCAAAAGTCCCATTCTGCAAACGGTGCTGCACCAGTTGAGTAGTCCTCGACTTACGACCGGTTGAGTAGTCCTCGACTTACGACCGGTTGGGGGTCGCGGCATTCAAAAGGTTGAGAACCACTGCTCTAGGGCTCTGTAAAAAGGAGGCCAAGGACCGGTTGTCTGCAAAGAATATAAAAGGGAAGGTTGCATTCATTATTTTCTCTCTCTGTCTCTCTCTCTTTAAAGAACCACCCACCCCCCTTTGCAATTTGCTTCTGAGTCGTTTTTGGATTTGAAATAAAAAAACCTGGCTTGGCCCAGATGGAAACACGAAGTGTGCAGAAGAGTGATCTCATTTATTGCGTGTGTATCGCAGGGTGTGTTTGTGTCTAAACATCCCCCCCCCCCCAACTTCAGAGTGAGTCACCCGGAAGAACGCAGCTGTTCTTGGCCAGGTGCCAAACAGCGGCAATTGCTCTCTCCATATCACACGTACAAAGCCCTTTCATCCAGATGTGATTAAGGAGCGGGGGTGGGGGGGGTCTGTAAATGGGGGATTGGGAAGGGTAAGGGCTGATGCTTTGCAGGACAAACTGGAGGACAGGGGTCTGGGAAGATTAAACAAGGAGGGTGGCTGTTTTTGTTAACCAGGGTGACAAATTTAGAATTTTGCAGGGCAGATAACGAAAGAAGGAGAACACTTTTAAAACCTTAGTAGGGCCATTGCATCCAGTTTGGGTCACCACATTACAAAAAAAAAGTGCTGAGATTCTAGAAAGAGTACAGAGAAGAGCAACAAAGATGATTAGGGGACTGGAGGCTAAAACATACAAGGAACGGTTGCTGGAATTGGGGATGTCTAGTTTAACGAAGAGAAGGACGAGGGGGGACATGATAGCAGCCTTCCAATCTCTCAGGGGCTGCCCCAAAGAAGAGGCAGTCAAGCTACTCTCCAAAGTCCCTGAAGGCAGGACAAGAAGCAACGGATGGAAACTAATCAAGGAGAGAAGCAACCTAGAACTAAGGAGAAACTTCCTGACAGTGAGAACAATTAACCAGTGGAACTACCTGCCTCCAGAAGTGGTGAATGCTCCAACACTGGAAGTCTTTAAGAAGAGACTGGACAGCCTTTTGTCTGAAATGGTATAGAGTTTCCTGCCTGAGCAGGGGGTTGGACTAGATGACCTCCAAGGTCCCTTCCAGCTTTGTGATTCTGTTTAAATTCCAACGAAGCCAGGATGATCACAGTTAAGCAGTTCCCTTGAGCCAAGCGAGGACACTCTGGCCAGGGCTGCGACTCCCAAAATGCCCAGCCAAGGGAGAATGATGGGAGTGGTAGTCATTGCACATCTGGAAGGAATGGAGCCCAGGTGGGGGTCTGCTTCTCCTCTGGCGTTGCAGCCATGGGCCACCTTTGATCTGGGCGCCTCTGAAGCCTCCGAAAAGGGCACTTAGTAATCAAGGAGAGAAGCAATTTAGAATTAAGGAAAACTCTCCTAACAATGAGAACATTGAATCAGTGGAACTGCTTGCCACCAGAAGTTGTCCCAAGAGATTGGGACAACCACTTGTCTGAAATGTTATAGGGGCAGGGGTCTTCAAATGTGGCCCTTTTATGACTCGTGGACTTCAATTCCCAGAATTCCTCAGCCTTTGCTTGAGCAGGGGGTTGGACTAGAAGACCCCCCCCCCCAAGATCGCTTCCAACTCTGTCATTCTGTTACTTAGAGAGACACTGGGACTTTAGTAAAGCTTTCAAAAGATTTATTAAGAAATTGCCCATTAAGGAGGAAAGGACCCCAATCAGCTGGCTGAGCCTTAATGGTGGGGAAGGCTCATGCTCTGGAATGTTCTGGAGGAATCGGGCAAAAGGGGAGAAAACTTATAGCCTTTTTCCTTACTCTTTGGAATCCTCACCCCTCTCTTCTGGGATAACTAGTAAAGGGGGGGGGGAATGCATTAACATTCATTGAAGAGAAAGGGATTAAAAGAGATAAGCAAGCAAACCCTGGGGAATAGAAGAGATTGGACAGCCCTTTGTCTGAAATGGCATAGCGACTCCTGCTTGAGTAGGGGGCTGGACTAGATGACCTCCAAGGACCCTTCCATCTGTTATCCTTCCTTCCTTCCTTCCTTCCTTCCTTCCTTCCTCCCTCCCTCCCTCCCTCCCACACTGGAAGTTTTTAAGAAGAGACTGGATAGCCATTTGTCTGAAATGGTACTATAGGGTTTTCTGCATGAGCCGGGGGTTGGACTAGATGACCTCCAAGGTCCCTTCCAAATTTTATTCTGTTATCCTTCCTTCCTTCCTTCCTCCCTTCCTTCTCCAACACTGGAAGTTTTTAAGAAGAGACTGGACAGCCATTTGTCTGACATGGTATAGGGTTTCCTGCCTGAGCAGGGGGTTGGACTAGAAGACCTCCAAGGTCCCTTCCAATTTGGTTATTCTGCATACACACGTTAAATGGATTAGGATCTTGTCAATTTCAGATAGTGGCCTAAGCTGGCCCCGGGTGCTAATGAGCTAATCCAGATAGCAGAGATTTGCTCACCTGCCCTTACCACAAGCAACTTGTCTCTTCTGGAAATGAGGGAATTTGGGGAAGGGGGGGGGGTGAAAGAAATAAATAAATAAAATTGAATTGAATTGAATGCTTGTTTTGGCCAACTTGTGATTAGACACACAATTTGTCTCGGGTGCAGAGGCTCGTCAGGGTCCATACAAAGCAACCGAACGATGACAACCGTCACCACCATCCTACCAATAAGAATAGTATTAATAATGCAAAAAATGATAGACTAGAAATAATAGAGGAGAATAAATATGGAAAGGTCAAAAGTGAAAATATGTGTATAATAATGTATTATAATAATAATATGAATTATTCTTAGTAAGAAGTAGAATATGAAAGAAGAAAAAATGTAAATAAGAAACAACGGGGCAATAAGGACAAATATTCTAAAGAAGAATAAGGGGGGAAATGTAAATAATAGAAGATGACCGTTACATAATCGCTGTTAAAAAAAAGGGGAGAGGAGTATATACTGTGTGTGTATGTGTGTTATGTTTTGCTTTGCTTTGTTTTGTTGGTTAAAAATAAAAATAAAACTAAAAAAAAGAAGAATATTAATAATGCAAAAAAGCAAAAAAAAATAATACAAGTGAAGGCATGAGGCGTAGAACAGCAGGGAAAAAAAAATATTAGATAAAAACGAGATTGAAAAAAAAATGGGGGAAAAAAGGTCACTTTTTTTCCAGTGCAGTTTTGTAACTTTGAACGGTCACTAAATGAAATGCTGTAAATCAAAAATTACTTGGAAATGGGTGAGCAATTCCAAAAGTTGTGTGTATAAATTTATTTTATTCTTTATCTGAAGTATTTTTTATGATGTAATGAAAAATTTGAAAATAAAAAATTTTGCAATTAAAAAAAAAAATTACTTGCACTGGACTGTACCCTTCACCCCCCATTGAATGGAGTTTACAAACATGGAAAAAAAAGGAGGCAAACAAGTAAGCATTGGTGGTTCAGTGGTAGAATTCTCGCCTGCCACGCGGGAGGCCCGGGTTCGATTCCCGGCCAATGCAACTTCTGATTTTTTTTTTCTTTTTTTGCCCATTAAAATAACATTTTCCTAAAAGATCTCCTTTTGCTCACCTTCCTTGCAACCCACCTTCTCCAAACCCGCCTTCCCGTGTCCGTTTCCCACGTTGCAGCCGATTCTTGACCCGCACCCCTGTTTTTTTTTTTTTTTTAGCACAAGAAGGGCAACTTTGCGATTGGAGCACGTGAGAAAAGCCTTGCACGGGTTGCATCCGCGTCGGGGGAGGAAGTGGGGGGGGGGGGGAAGAAAAGCCTGCGCTGCTCTCGAATTGCAAAAAAGAGACTTGCTGGAATTTAAAATAATAATAATAATAATAATAATAATAATAATAATAATAATAATAATAATAATAATAATAATAATAATAATAATAATAATAATAATAGTAATAATAGTAATAATAGTAATAATAGTAATAATAATAATAATAGCAATAGTAATAGTAATAATAGTAATAATAATAATAATAATAATAATAATAGTAATGCAAAAAGGATGCATTTTTTGGGGGGGGAAATGGGACGGTAGCTCTTTGCAACCGTCGGCGGGCGTTTTTGCAAAAATGGGGGTTCGTGGGGGGAGTTTGAGGAAGAAAAAGGGGAAAAAGAAAAAAGAAAAAAAAAGGCACCGCTGGGATTCGAACCCAGGATCTCCTGTTTACTAGACAGGCGCTTTAACCAACTAAGCCACGGCGCCGCTTGACCACCGCTTCCCTTTTTCCTGATCTCAGTATGTAAAGATAGAAGAATCCTAAATCCACTCTTTTTTTTATTTGGTCTTTTTTTTTTTAAAGTGATCCCCAGTTTTGCAAGGTGGCGCCCGCAGGAACGATCGAGAAAAACCTCAGGAGGGAAAACGAAGTCAAAATGTTCAAAAAAAAAAGTGCAAAGTTTTTTTTTTTTTCTAGTTCAGCGCTTTGCACATGCTCCCGCAGCCTTTGCTCCTGTCGTGCAGAGGGCTGGGTGGGGGGATGTCTTGGGCAGCCCTCTGTACGTGCTCAAGACCTGGCCTTGCAAGGAGGCCATTCAGAGCAGGGGTCTTCCGACTTGGCCCTTTGATGACTGGTGGACTTCAACTCCCAGAATTCCTCAGCCAGGCACGCCTGGCTGAGGAATTCTGGGAGTTGAAGTCCACCAGTCATCAAAGGGTCCTAGTTCCCTCACGCCGGCTGAGGAATTCTGGGAGTTGACATCCACAAGTCATCAAAGGGTTATAGTTCCCTCATGCTGGCTGAGGAATTCTGGGAGTTGAAGTCCACCAGTCATCAAAAGGTCACAGTTCCCTCACTCCTGGCTGAGGAATTCTGGGAGTTGAAGTCCACAAGTCATCAAAGGGTCACAGTTCCCTCACGCCGGCTGAGGATTTCTGGGAGTTGAAGTCCACCAGTCATCAAAAGGTCACAGTTCCCTCACTCCTGGCTGAGGAATTCTGGGAGTTGAAGTCCACAAGTCATCAAAGGGTCCTAGTTCCCTCACGCCGGCTGAGGAATTCTGGGAATTGAAGTCCACAAGTCATCAAAGGGTCATAGTTCCCTCACACCGGCTGAGGAATTCTGGGAGTTGAAGTCCACAAGTCATCAAACGGTCATGGTTCCCTCACGCCAGCTGAGGAATTCTGGGAATTGAAGTCCACAAGTCATCAAAAGGCAATAGTTCCCTCACGCCGGCTGAGGAATTCTGGGAGTTGAAGTCCAGAAGTCATCAAAGGGTCCTAGTTCCCTCACGCCAGCTGAGGAATTCTGGGAGTTGAAATCCACAAGCAGGGGTCTTCCAATTTGGCCCTTTAATGACTTGTGGAGTTCAACTCCCAGAATTCCTCAGATAGCATGCCTGGCTGAGGAATTCTGGGAGTTGAAGTCCATGAGTCATCAAAGGGTCCTATTTCCCTCACGCCGGCTGAGGAATTCTGGGAGTTGAAGTCCACAAGTCATCAAAGGGTTACAGTTCCCTCACACCGGCTGAGGAATTCTGGGAGCTAAAGTCCACGAATCATCAAAGGGTTCTAGTTCCCTCACACCGGCTGAGGAATTCTGGGAGTTGATGTCCACAAGTCATCAAAGGGTCGTAGTTCCCTCACGCTGGCTGAGGAATTCTGGGAGTTGAAATCCACAAGCAGGGGTCTTCAAACTTGGCCCTTTAATGACTTGTGGACTTCAACTCCCAGCATTCCTCAGATAGCATGCCTGACTGAGGAATTCTGGGAGTTGAAGTCCGCAAGTCATCCAAGGGCCAAGTTGGAAGACCCCTGCTTGGCCCTTTGATGACTTGCGGACTTCAACTCCCATAATTCCTCAGGCAGGCACGCTGGCTGAGGAATTCTGGGAGTTGAAGCCCACAAGTCATAAAAAGGCCAAATTTCAAGACGCCATAATTCAGATCAAAGGCACATCAATAGCAAAGCAAGCAAACGGCAGGCCGGGCAGGGGATGTAGCTCAGTGGTAGAGCGCATGCTTCGCATGTATGAGGCCCCGGGTTCAATCCCCGGCATCTCCACTTCTTTTTCTTTTTTTGGCTTTTTGCACCTGTTTCCCGTGGCTCCCGAGAGAAAAAATCCCAAAGCTGACATTGTTTGGGGAAAGAAAAAAAAAAAATCCCATTTTTTTTTCTCCCAGTTCCTGCCTTTCTCCAAGCACAAGTTGCAAAGATGGAGGGGAGGCAGCGCCCCCACGTGGTGATGGAGGGGGAACTACAGGCTCTTCCGCAAGGAAATTTCGCTCTCTTTCACAAGGGCGCGGATGGGGGTTGTAGTCTCAAATATCTGGAGGGTCCCTGCTTGGGGAGCGTTGCAATCTCTGTCTCCTGTTTATTCAGAATCAGAATAGAGCTGGAAGGGACCTCCGAGGTCTTCTAGTCCAGCCCCCTGCTCAAGCAGGAGACCCTAGACCATTCCAGACCAGTGGCTGTCCAGTCTCTTCTTAAAAACCTCCAGTGATGGAGCATTCACCACTTCTGGTGGCAGGTGGTTCCACTGGTTAATTGTCCTCACTGTCAGGAAGTTTCTCCTTAGTTCCAGGTCGCTTCTCTCCTTGATTAGTTTCCATCCGTTGCTTCTTGTCCTGCCGTCAGGAGAGAAAACCCGAACAACCAAAGACCTACATACAAACACCCGCGAAAACCTATATATATATATATTCATGGAATTTTTGCAAAGTGGGTTCCCCTGTTGCATTTTACAACATGCTGGGTCTGCAAAGACTCTTTAAAACTACTTTTAATTTGTGTGTGTGTGTGTGTGTACGTGGGGTGCCTTCTGTTTATATTTCTTTTTTTTTTAAGCTTGGGAACTTTTAAGAGGGATAAACTTAAAACTCCCAAGTGACCTTGTTTTCTTTTTGTTTTGTTTTTTACAAATTTTATTTATAATACAGTTAGAAACAAACATTGGATTTAATGTGACATTCCAGTATATACATTCTTATCAGATTATTCCACTTTTTACAATCAATTCTTCATCTCTACATATACATCTAAGTTTTATATACAATACTTGTTCTAAAATAACATATATTTCTATCTTGTTTTCAGGGGCATTCTGAGAAGTGAAGTCCACGCCCTCAAAGTTGCATCAAACCACTGATAAAAGGGAAAGGTGGATTTATTTGTTTATTTAGTTAGTTCCCCGCCCCCCTTGTGCAAACATCGGTGGTAAGACTGGAGCATTTCCATCCTGTCGAAGCCCCTTAGAAGAGAGAAGGTGGTCGCATTTGCGGACAAAGGCAGGCGTGCAAAAGGGACGCGCTGTGAGCAGGATTCGAACCTGCGCGGGGAGCCCCCATTGGATTTCAAGTCCAACGCCTTAACCACTCGGCCATCACAGCTCACTCTGGCCGCTTTTTGGACGCTTTTCCCGAAGCGGATCCTCCTCCTTTCCTTTCTCGTGTGAAAGTCTGCAAAAAAAGGTAACAAAACTCCCCAGAAAATATTGCTTGTTTTTCAAATGCCCTCCTGAATTCCCCGGGAAAGTTTCTTTCTTTCTTTCTTTCTTTCTTTTTTTCTTTCTTTCTTTCTTTCTTTCTTTCTTTCTTTCTTTCTTTCTTTCCCTCTCTTCCTCCTGCCTTCTTTCTTTCTCTTTCTTCTCTCTTTCTTTCCCTCTCCCTCCCATCCTCCTGCCTCCCCCTCTCTCTCCCTTTCATTCCCTCTCTTTTTCTGTTTCTTTCTTTTCTTTCCTTTTTCCCCTTTTTCTTTCTTTTTCTTTCTTTCTTTCTTTCTTTCTTTCTTTCTTTTTCTTTGTCTTTCTCCCTTCCTTTTTTCTATCTCTCCCTCTCTCTTTTCTTTCTCTTCCCTTTTTTCTTTTTCTTTCTTTCCTTCTGCCTCTTCTCTT
Source organism: Crotalus adamanteus (assembly GCA_039797435.1). Taxonomy (NCBI): domain Eukaryota; kingdom Metazoa; phylum Chordata; class Lepidosauria; order Squamata; family Viperidae; genus Crotalus; species Crotalus adamanteus. The sequence goes on along the minus strand of CM077936.1, from coordinate 142,608,425 downwards.
TCTTTCTTTCTCTTTCTTTCCCGTTCCCTTTCCCTCTTTTTCTTTGTTTCTCTTTCCTTTCCTTTTTCTTTCCTTTCTCCCCTTTTTCTTTCTTTCCCTTTTTTCTTTGTCTTCCTTCCTTTCTTTCTCTTTTCTATCTCTCCCTCTTTTCTTTCTTTCTCTTCCCTTTTTTCTTTCTTTCTTTCCCTCTGCCTCTTCTCTCTCTCTCATTTCTTTTTCTCTTCCTCTCTTTTTTCTTCCTTTCCCTCTCTCTTTCTCTTTTTCTTTCTCTCTTTCTCTTTCTGGCTTAGCCCGAGCAGCTTGCTTAAGTTTCCTACTTTTGTGCTAATAAGGGAATGTTTTGCTTTCGGGAAACCTGGCTGAAAAGATGCAGGAGGATTCACAGATTAGAAGTGGGAGTGTGTGTGTGTGTGTTATGTCCAGGTATTTTTGTTTGTTTGTTTTTGTATTTGCGGGGATTCCACGCTTCGGGTGCAAATGTGCTTCTTTCCCGCGGAGAAGGGAAAGCCGAGCGGAGTTGGGCAATTTGCCCGTAGCTAAGATGGCGGCCAGAGACAAGGAGGCCTTCGAAGTCTCGCGAGGCTGCGCGAAGCCCGTCGCCGGAGAGGGAAAAGAGATTGGGCCTAGATGGTTGCCGGGGCAACGGTGCGGCCTAGCAACCAGACCCGAAGCCTGAGAAATCAAGGGAGCTCTCTTAAGCTGCGGGCGGGAGGTGGGTATGCTGTACGAGGAGCGGGGTGTTGCTGGAGGCCTAGTAGGGCAAGAAGCAGTTGGGGTGGCGGGAACCAAGAGCCAAATACGGTCTAAAAATGGGGCTGCGTTCACACGACACGCGGGATGGAGCTGGGTGCCGAGAGGGGTGCTGCTTTGGAAGAGGTCACGTGATCAGGGAGATCGGCCGGATTGGTTGATCTGAACAAACCAATTTCCACTCCCACCCCCCCCGTGCAAACCCCTTTAAACGGTTTAACTCGAGTTAAGTGACACGTGTGAATGCAGCCTTCTGCTGCAAAACCTGGAGGGACGTGGGAGGAGTGAAAACTGGCACAAATGGACTCCTCTCCAAGGACTTTGGAGGGGGGGGTTGGATGCTCTCAGGAGCTCTCATGCTTTCAGCCGCCCCTCTCTTCCTCCTCCTTCCCCCCCCCCCGCACCAAGAACCCTGCAAGGTAGGACGGGTCGACAGAAAAGCCTGGCCCAAAGTCACTCCCCGTCAGCTTCCACAGAGGAGGATGCCCGGTGAATTTGCTAAGGAGGCGTTTATTCCTATTATTACTAAAAATATTAATTTTCCATTGATTTTTCTCGTTTAGAAAGAAGACCCTTAAGAGAAGAAGACCCTGGATCTCTGAAATTGGGGGGGGGGAATCAGCGGCTTGATTTCTGCACCCCAAAGATGGTGATCCTGAGTGCGCCCTGATAAAACCCAGGACTCCCTCGCATTGGTGGATCGTCTGGGGAATGGTGCACACAAAGTAGGTTGCAACGTGGAGAAAACGGAACCCAGTACAGGTGGTCCTCGACTTAACGACCGCAGTGGAGCTCCAAATTGCCATTGCTAAGCCAGGCAGTTCTTCGGTGAGTTAAGTGAGTTTTCCAACTCTGTTATTCGGAGAAGGAGAGAGGGGTTTCCTGCCTGAGCAGGGGGTTGGACTAGAAGACCTCCAAGGTCCCCTTCTGCATTCTGTGTGTATCGGAAGACGTTTTCCTTGGGCCCTGAGGATTCTCTTGCTTGCTCTTTTGCAGGCAGGGAGAAGATGCCGCCGGTGAGTGGATTGATCCCCGCTCGGTTCCTGGTCCTCACGGCTCACCTGGTCATCGTCATCACCATCTTCTGGTCCAGGGTGAGGGTCCCCTTCCGAGTGTTAATTCCTTTTTCCTCCGATCCCTCCGGATGTTCTTTGCCCCAGTTTACAACCTGTCTTGTTAAGGGAATCGCCGCAGTTGATCAGTGAGTAACCTGGTTGTTAAGAGAATCTGGCTTCCCCCATTGACTTGTCAGGAGGTCGCAAATGGGGGACACGGCCACGGTCATGAATAGGAACCAGTGGCCAGGCCTCTGAATTTTGATCGGATCATCCTGGGAATGGCTGGAAAGGTCATCACTGCGAAAAAACGGTCATGTCACTTTTTTTCAGTGCCGTTGTAACTTTGAACGGTCACTAAATGAACTGTTGTAAGTTGAGGACAGCCTGTATTTCTAAAGTAATAAAAGTGAGATAGTAATTACATATAGAGGTAAAGATGATAGGTAGGTAGGTAGGTAGGTAGGTAGGTAGATAGGTGGGTGGGTGGGTGGATGGATACATGGATAGATGGAGATGGATGGATGGATAGATAGATAGATAGATAGATAGATAGATAGATAGATAGATAGATAGATAGATAGATAGAGGGATAGATAGGGATGGATAGATGGATAGATAGAGATGGATAGATAGATAGAGGGATAGAGGGATAGATAGATAGGGATGGATGGATAGATAGATAGATAGATAGATAGATAGATAGATAGATAGATAGGGATGGATAGATGGATAGATAGATAGATAATTAGATAGATAGAAAGATAGATAGATAGATAGATAGAGATGGATAGATAGATAGAGGGATAGAGGGATAGATAGATAGGGATGGATGGATGGATGGATAGATAGATAGATAGAGGGATAGATAGATAGGGATGGATAGATAGATAGAGGGATAGATAGATAGATAGATAGATAGAGGGATAGATAGGGATGGATAGATAGATAGATAGATATAGATAATTAGATAGATAGATAGATAGATAGATAGATAGATAGATAGATAGATAGATAGGTGATAGATAGATAGATAGATAGATAGATAGATAAGATAGATAATGAATAGATGGATGGATAGGGATGGATAACTGTATGGGGGGATGGAGGGATAGATAGAGATGGATAGATACAGATATATAGGTAGATAGATAAACGGATGGGTAGAGCTAGAGATGGATAAATGGATGGGTGGAGACAGTTATATGGATAGATATAGATGGATAGATAATAGATATAGATGGATGGATGGATGGATAGGGATGGATGGATTAGATAGATAGATAGATAGATAGATAGATAGATAGATAGATAGATAGATAGATGATAGAGGGATAGGGATGGATAGCTGGATGGATGGATAGAGATGGATAGATACAGATATATAGGTGGATAAATAAATGGATGGGTAGAGATAGAGATGGATAAATGGATGGGTGGAGACAGATAGGTGTATGGATAGATATAAACAGAGGGATGGATAGACAATAGAGACAGATAGACAGACGGATGGACAGACAGACAGACAGACAGACAGATAGATAGATAGATATACTAGATAGATGGACAGTGATAGAGAGATAAACGGAGATCCCTTTTTTACTTTGACCAAAACTGCTCCGCAGCCCTTCAGCCCATCATGGATGCTTTCAGAAGCTCCTGCCCTTTCCTCCCATCTCCCCACCATCTTGCGGGGGACACCAAAAAGAAAAACGGGGTCCCTAGCCCTCCAGCCTCTGTCCGTCCACTAAACCTCTATGCTCCAGTGGGCTGAGAAAATGGGGGGGGGGAGAGGCCGGGCTTTGCTGCCCCATTAAACAAAACCCTCAAAGGCACGACCGAAAGAACCTAGCCCCCCCTCAGCCTGCAGTCTGCCCCCACTCTCCTTCTCTCTATCCCTCGTTTTATTCTATTCTATTTTTTTTTTTCCTCCAGGAGAACAATGTCCGTGCTTCCCTCCCTCTTCAGTGCACGCAAGAGGAATTTGACCGCCGAGACACCGAGTGAGTCATTTTGCTGCTAAAATCTACCTTTGCTGCAATTGGGCGGGGGGTGTAGCCTGAATTTAAAAATCTTTCTTTGAGAGAGGCCCACATTTTGAGAGAGTATTTAAAAAAGGAGAATTCCGGAGCGGCAACACATGTCGCCGTCTCTCGGAGTTAATCTTGATTTCTCTGACGACAACGGCTGTCGGGGCTGATGGCTGAGGAGGATGGGTATTGCAGCTTGGGAAGCTTAGCCCCCCCCCCCCAGTGCTCAGGATCTGAGTCAGTTTTGGGTCCAAATCCTGGATTTTTTTAAACTCGCAAAGGGGGGGAGAAGAGAAAGAAAAGCAACCCCAGATTACTTAATTTTAAGAAGCCCGTCAAAAATTGTAAAATTGAAGATAACTGAGGAAGATAAGCTGGTTGACATTGCTTCTCAACTTGTGGCTGCTTTGAGCTGCATGGAGTTCAGCTCCCAGAATTCCCCAGCCAATGCTGGGAGTAGAACTCCACACAGTTTAAAGCTGCCTGCGGCTGTGTAATGTTGTATTTCGCTGCTTTGGCCTGTAGGATGTTTAATCCTCGGTTGGCATTTTAAAATAAGCTTTTCAACATCCAGCTTGAGGATCCAAATAAAACGCCAGGTTCGTTCTGTTTCTGACAATCTTACTGTTTATTGACTACACGGCATGGTTATGTCGAAGTGAAATTCACTCTGAGGTTCCCAAACCAATTCATAGACTTAAAACAATAATTTCCCTAGCCATATCAACAGTTCACTTTGTTATGGGAACCGTCCGCTTCAAATCTACAGCTGTCCTGGTGCCCTTGAAAAGGATTCAGGCTCTCTTCAGCTGAATTGTAGAAGTTTTGTTTCTCCATCTAACCCAGGGCTTTTCAACCTTTTCACACATAGTACCACTTTTAGGATATGGCAACATCTGAGTACCACCAGTTGCCTAGCAAGGTGTCAAAAACTTGATGACCCCCCCCCCAAAAAAAGGAAAAAAGTGATAAAGTACAGGTAGTCCTTGACTTACAACAGTTCGCTTAGTGACTGTTGGAAGTTACAATGGCACTGAAAAAAGTGCCCCAAGCCACAGCTGAGCAAGACAGCGCCTGGAGGCGCTCTTCCTCCTGTCCAAGGTTTTCATCATTGTGAGCATTGGCAGCGGGGGTGGGGTGGGGGGTGTTTGGTTTTTATTCCCCCCTGTCTGCTGGGTGGTTTCAGCAGATTTTGATCACTTCACATGACCCTGGGACACTGTGACCATCATAAATATGAATCGGTTGCCAAGCATCTAAATATAAATCAAAAGATCCTGGAGAGGCTGCAACATTCCAGCTGATTGGCGCTTCTTCAGGGCTCAGCAGAAGCACCAGGATCAGCGCCGAGCTCCAGCTGGAGCCTGGCACTGATCCTGGCGCTTCCGCTGAGCCCTGACAGCCCTGCAGCTCCAGCTGTCTCTCGCTCAGGCTTGTGTGGTGCTGCCACCCATTCAACGCATTCCCCTCCCTTGCTACCCCTTTTCTAGGATGGTCGCATACCACCTGCCAGGTGCCAATGTACCACAGGTGATACCCATACCACTGGTTGAAAAGCCCTGATTTAACCCACTTGAAAGTAAAACCTCGCCCCCTTAATCTAAAGGCAAGTTGAAATGCAGGGACTGGTAGCTGCCAAAATTTCATCCTTGACATCCTAACTGTAAAACGGAAAAGCCACCGTTTCACACTTTCCGATTTTTCCAAAGGCACGTCAGCATGGTCGCACAAGGTTAAAAACACAACCAGAGGTTGGGAACAAAATATTAAATATTTTAAATATGAAAAGGATTAGTCGGCTTTGCCCGGTCCCATCGCAATTTAGGCGACAGTGTTGGCAATTTAATCTCTTTGCAAGTTTTAGCTGGTGGCGTTTCTCGTATACTCGGCGTGTCTCTTTCAGCTTGGTTTTTCTTTCTAGGATGGTGGTGGCGTTGTCTGTAACCCTTGGGCTGTTTGTGGTGGAGCTGGCTGGCTTCCTCTCTGGAGTGTCCATGTTCAACAACGTGCAAAGTCTGCTTTGTATCCTTCGCAAAGAAAACGGGGATCAGCAGATGGGGTGGACTGGGGTGGGAAGAGAGAACTTCCTTCCTTCCTTCCTTCCTCCCTTCCTTCCTTCCTTCCCTCCTTCCTTCCCCCGCCCCCTTTCCTTCCTTCCCCCTACCCTCCCTCCCTCCCTGCCTGCCTTCCTACCGCTGAGCCCCAGACCCAGATGGGTTCCTGGCACTCTTGCCAAGCGCCAAAGCCAGCCGTGTCCCTCCAGAGCAGGGTGGGTGGGTCCGCCTTCCGTGGTCGTTGTGCTTCCTGACCCAGCCTCCTCTTCACAAGCCACCCTCGCTCACGCTTCGGCAGGAGTCGCGTTGCTCTTCTTCCTGTTTGAGCAGTGGGATGGCAGCTTATACTGGTGGATCTTTGCGTTTTGCAGGTTGGCTGTGATCATCCCCGGAGTCCCAGGCTAGCAAAATGACGGGCTGTGTGGGAGGGGGCCCAAAGGAGCTGGACAATTTATTTATTTAACCATATATATTCCATCCTCCCCCCCCAAAAAAAGAGGGAGTGTCAGAAAATGACCACAGTGATTGTGTTCATACAACAAGTTCCATTGTCAAATAATTGTGGTCTTGCACGGTACAGAAACACACCTTTTGGTTAGCAGGTTATCTGGACCAGGCCTTTAGGATATTCCAACTTTGACCTTTGCAGTGTGACTAATCTCTGTTTTTGAAGACTTTTATTTTGCCCCCGTCCCTCCACCCCGTCCCCATCCCAAACCCACTCCATAGTGTCCCGGGAGTTGTTTCGTGCGAGCGGCTGAGGTTGGTGGACCTTCTCCCTAGGCAAGCATCCCTTTTTAAAAATTCATTTTACACAAATCCCTCCATTGATTTCCCTGACGGTGCCCTGTTAGCGTTGGTTGCCCACTGCAGCGCCTCCATCTGCCTCTCCTTCTTCGTCTTTGAGCGCTGGGAGACGGTCACGTACTGGTACATCATGGGGTTTTGCAGGTAGAGGCCTGTCCCTACGCGGTCGCCAATTTGCTGGCGGTGGTTTCGGGGTTCACCCAATTCAGGAAGAAGGACGCTTTTCTTGGGGTACTGATCCTTCCCCTCTCTTTTTGCCCCCTCTGCCCAGTGCCTTACCGGCTGTTGTCGAGATCTTCCTGTTCATCTCCGTCTTTGGACTCAAGAAGAAGCCACTGTGAAAAGGACAACGAGGGCAACGGCCTCTGTCCAGACGAGACCTCTCGTTCGGATTATCCCAGTGCAGAGCGAACTCCAAAAGAGGACAAGATGGAGGTCAAATGTCCTTCCCATAGGACTATCAGCTGTCCCTGGTTTTCAACTCCATCTTTGCTCACTCCTCAACGGACAAAAAAGCAGCTGGATCTTCTGCAGAGCTTGGATTCCTTCCGTGGAAACCTCTTAATATTGTATCTGTGATGGCATCCTATATTTCATCAAGAGTAGTATTTACTAACCTTGGCAGCTTTCAGATGGCTGCTTCTTGGATGAGAAGCGAAATGTCTTCAAAGCAAAATCAAGAACGTCCAGTTGCCTCTTGAAAAAGCATCTTTGGGACTTTAAGATGGATGGACCTCAATTCCCAGAATTTCCCAGATTACCTACTTATCTTCCCTTTCCTTCCTTCCTTCCTTCCTTCCTTCCTTCCTTCCTTCCTTCCTTCCTTCCTTCCTTCCTTCCTTCCTTCCTTCCTTCCTTCCTCTCTCCCTCCCTCCCATTTTCCTTCTCTCCCTCTATTATTATTCTTTCCTTCCTTCTTACCAACTTCCTATCTACCTAACAACCTTCCACAAATTGGCTGGGGAATTCTGGGAGAAATCCACAAGTCTTCTAATCGCCAAGGTCAGACACCCCCATTTTAAACTGAAACCTGCATCGGTTAAGAAGGTGTTATCGTGTTTGCTATAAACTTCTCGTTTGCCACATCACAACTTAAATCGGGGGTGGAGTTGATCGTCTCTCCTTTCAAAATGACACGAACAGCCGCCTGAAGTTACATTGCGAAAGCTCGGTGCGAGGATTAAAAAGTAGACGGAGATACCGTCTACCCCGCAAAATAAAACATCCAGTGCTGAACTCGATTCCATTGTCCCCCGTTGCATCCAAAATGATTTCACACAAAGACTGTTTTTTTTTTTTTTACACATAACAGTCATTTGGCATTTTACTCCTCTGTTGATGCGGTGTTCCTTGATGACTTAGAATCTCCATTGCTAAGTGAGGCAGTTTAAGGGAATTGCACCTGATTTTATAATGTTTTTCATCACTTGTTAAGGAGATCACAATCATTAAGTTAATCCTGTGGTCGTTAAATGAATCCCCCTCCCCCTCCCAGACTTTGCTAGTTGGAAGCTGGCCAGGAAGATGACCCTGGGACGGTGCAATGGTTGTAAATATACATCCTGGTTGCCAAGCACGCAAATTTTGATCACATTGCTGGGGATTATTAATACATTATTCTGTGGGGCTTGACATCTGTTTATTCCCCTTTATTCCAGGTGGGATTTTTAATCTCTCCCAGCCGTTGTTTGGCTGTCCCAGTAGCTCCCACTCATTCCTGCTTGGCGTTCTCCTTTTCCAGTTGTCCACTTTTGGAAGATAAGATGCACGCAACTGGGTTGCAGCAAAAGTCAAATCCAGGGCTCCCAAAGAGGGCTTTTTTTGAAACAAACTTTGGACTGACGTCATGCTTATGCAGATTAGGTGGCGCATGGATCGCTGGGAAATTGGCCGGTGCCACCACTGGAAAGGTTGGGATGCTATGGGAAAAGGAAAGTGGCAAAAGGAGAGGGGCGGGGCGGCCGGGAAGGGTCTCCCCGCTAGGACGGCGGGGGCGCGGTGAAAAAAAACAATGCCCGCGGGGGTCACCATGACCAAGGCGGTTGTCCCGCAGGGAGCAGTCGCCACCGCGCAGAAGCGCGAGTATCGTCAGTGAGGTATATCCTTACCTGTTCCTCCTCCGGGAGAACAGAAAATGATGAATGGAGAGGCATGAGAGATGATTAGAGTCTCCGCCGGCCGGGGAATAGCAACGCCCCGGTTTGCTCCTTTCTGATTTTCCTGGCGGTCCTTTAGTTTGCGTGTCTGTAAAGAGCAGGGCGGTCGTTAGAATGTGCTAGTCTCGTGTTTGTTTCTGTATTTGGTAGGGGAAGTGTTTTCGCTCGTTCTGCGCAGCTTGACGCGACGTGCTTCCTTAACCCAAATGGTTGCTTTAAACTCGGTGTAGCTGGATAACTACAACTCTAATTATCCGCGGCCGCTCAATCTCTCTAGCGATGGCTGATTTGGGTATGATCCTTCCGCCCCTCCCCTCCTTCCTGATTGGCTAATACGCCTTTCTATTTACAGCCCTTTGTAGAGCTGCGAGTCACTCCTTGGCTGCCTTGCCTGCTCCTTCCGTATGCCCCGCCTCTTCTTCCCTCGGTCTTTTTAAAACGGTGCTTTCACTACAAAATGGCCGACTTATCTCCCCAGGTAATTTTTCTTCTGCCGTTCTGATTGGCCGATGTGTGGAAATGGGCACCGCGTCATAGAAAACGGGGCGGGACTCTTAAAAAAAATAATAATAAATTGGGCCAATCCGTAACTTCTGTTACGGGTCCAAATCCCACCCGCTCTGACGAAACAGCGATGGAGGTAGAAGCCCCTCCCCTCCGTCGGGAACGATTGTCCAATGGGAAAGGCGGAGCTCAGCCGGCCAACAAGGAACCGGCCAATAAAAAGAGCGGAGCTCATCGCCCTGGGGAGAGGGGCGGTGCTGTCCTCCGCCAATGAGGCGGCGCGTCGAGCGACGTCTGGCTGCGGTAAGCCAATAGGACCCCGGAAGGGAGATTTGAAAAAGAGAAGAGCGGCGGGTCTCCGGCGGCGGTTCTCGCGGCCCGGGAAGCGGTAAGTGATGCGGGGATTACAAGGCGGGCGGGCGGGCGGCGAAACCCCGCGAACCGGCCTCGCCCTCCTGTCTTTTCCCAAGCTGGCGCAGGCGCCGATCAGCCTCGCCGTGGAGTATGGGGGTTGTAGTCCAACGTCTACCGGGAGCGTCCGGTATGGAGGGTGATTCCACGCTGGGAGCAGCGGCGGCTCAACCCCGCCCTCCCCTTCCTCTTGCCAACAGCCCTCCCTTCAAATGCACTGGACTACCAATCCCATCATCCACCATCGGCTATGCGGGGAGGGGGTCTGGCTGGCCAGGGAAGGTGGGTGGGTTGGGGGGGAATCTCTGGAAACGGATAATTCCTCCCTAGAAGACGGGAGTCCAAACCGTGGGGACTTTTTAAGACTTGTGGACTTCAACTCCCAGAATTCCCCAGCCAGCCATGCTGGCTGGGGAATTCTGGGAGTTGAAGTCCACAAGTCTTAAAAAGTTCCCTACGGTTTGGACTCTCCTGGGATAAATTAAATGATTTCTAATGAAAGGAATGGGAAGGTTGCCCAGCGGCCCCTTCTGTGTGCGGTGGTGCACACCAAGGTCCGTTGTGCCCACGAGCGCCAATTTGTGCTGTGTGTGTGTGTGTGTGTGTGTGTGTGCGTGTGTGCGCGCGCGCCCTTTGAGCAACCGTCATGCACCTTGCTCCTTGCACCTTGCTCTGTATCCAATTTGCAGGGAGTCCTCGATTTACAGTCACAATTGGGGGAGGGCAGATTTCCCGTTGCTAGGCAGGGAAGGCGGATGTCAGGGCAGTTGCACCTGACTTGATCTCTTTGTGACTGAACTGCCGTCCTTAAGCGAATTATTTATTTATTAATTAATAAAATTTATATGCCACCCAATCCCTAGGGACTCAGGGCAGCGTACAAAATTAAAACAATAAATATAACAATAAAAATAAGTGCATTCATACAGCATGTCCCAATCGTATCCCGCCCCCCCCCCCGGGACATCAATTACACAGTCGTTAAGCGAGTACAGTTTCCCCCGTTGTCGGAACTCAGCTGGGAAAGTCGCGCCACAAGGGTCATGAGTACATGCCAAGCCCCTGAAATTTGATCCCGTGGTTATAGGGATGCTGGGATGGTTTTTAAACGAGGCAGTCCTCGACTTATGACATTTCGTTAATGACTGCTCGAAGTTGGCACTCAAAAAAGGGACTGGTGGCTGTTTTTCACACTTAACGACCGTGGCAGCATCCCCGAGATCCCATGATCAAAATTCAAACACTTGGCAACTGACTCATACTTATGACGGTTGCACGGTCCCTGGGTCGCCTTTTGTGGCCTTCTGACAAGCAAAATCATTGGGGAATCTGGATTCACTTAACGGCTGTGTGAATAATGACAGCGATTCACTTAAAGACTGGGGAAAGAATGGTTGTAAAATAGCAATATTGATTTACTTGGCGATATAAATTTGGGTGCTCAGTTGTGGTGGACTATGAAATGGTGAGTGCTCCATCACTGGAGGGTTTTTTTTTTTTTTTTTTGTTTTTTTGTTTTTTAATTATTCAAATACAAATAATACAAACATAATACAGTATAAACAGTATAAAACAGTATAAAAAAATACAAATGCTGCAGTGCACCCACCCCCATGGAGACTATTTTTATTACCTATATTTCTTCTCGTATAACAACTAACAAGATACAATATATTTCAGTTGTGCCCTTATCCCCTCCAAGACAGCATATATTCTTGAGCAGGTTTAATCACTGGAGGTTTTTAAGAAGAGGCTAGCTCAGTGGTTCTCAACCTGTGGGTCGGGACCCCATTTGGGGTCGAATGACCATTTCACGGGGGGGGTCGCCAAACAATGCAGTCCGCCATTTCCCCCCCCCCTTTTCCTTAGCTGTGCTACTCCCTTTTATTCTATTGGCTTTTGAAAGCCAATAGAATAGACTCTCTTGAATAGAGTCTAATTCTATTGGCTTTCAAAAGCCAACAGGAATTGTCCAGGCTGTCTCTGCCCTGCTGAGCCCACCAAAAGTCCCATTCTGCAAACGGTGCTGCACCAGTTGAGTAGTCCTCAAGTTATGACCGGTTGAGTAGTCCTCGACTTACGACCGGTTGGGGGGTCACGGCATTAAAAAGGTTGAGAACCACTGGGCTAGACAGTCACTCTTCTGAAATGGTATGGTTGTCCCTGCTTGGGGGGGGGGCTGGACTAGAAGACCTCCAAGGTCCCATCCAGCTCTATTCTATTCTGAATTCTATTCTATTCTGTATTGTACTATTCCATTCCATTCTGAATTCTATTCTGTATTTTATTATTCTATTCTATTCTGTATTTTACTTATTGAAGGAAGTTAGCCCAGAGAAGGAAATATTAAAAAGGCAGAAAAATATATTTTTCCTCAAAAGGACCTTTTAAAACCAAACCTGGCCCCAAATCTATCTCTCTGCCCCAAGCAAGACTTTAGCCCTATACAAATGCAGATGTAAAACCATCAGAAAGTTGGAGCCAGAGCAATCAAGAAGACAAAAGAGAAGATCTGCATACCCCACCCAAACTCTAGGAGTCATTAGCCCCATCACCTGGGAAGCAGGATATGATAATAGAATTAAACCACAGATATCAAGGCCTAGACAAACACTCAGAAACAGCCTCAAGGTTCATGCCACAGGAACAGGAAACTATTCCAAACAAAAGGCTAGAGGGGGTATAAAAGCCTATTACCCCATGTGCTCAGCCCTTCTTCTCTCCTCTGCACTTTCCTGAAGAACCATCTCTGCAATAAACTGTAACCTTCTTCCCAAAGCAGTCGCCATGTTTGCTTATTTATTCCCGGCTTGGATGAACCAGGATGAAGACTTTACTTCTAACACTATTCTATTCTATTCTGAATTCTATTCTGTATTTTATTATTCTATTCTATTCTGTATTTTCTATTTTATATTTTATTATTCTCTTCTATTCTGTATTTTACTATTCTATTCCATTCTATTCTATTCTACCGTATATTCCGGCATATAAGACGACTTTTGAGAGCGATGAAACAGCCTCCGAACTCGGGGGTCGTCTTATATGCCGAGTCATAACGTTTATTTATTTATTTATTATTTCCGGCGTATAAGATGACGTTCTAGGCATGCGACTCGATGTCGATCATCTTATCCGCCGGAAATGACGTCATTTCCGGCGGATAAGATGATCGACACCGAGTCGCATGCCTAGAAAGTCATCTTATACGCCGGAAATAACGTTATAAACTACGTTTATTTCCGGCGTATAAGATGACTTTCTAGGCATGCGACTCGGTGTCGATCATCTTATCCGCCGGAAATGACGTTATTTCCGGCGTATAAGATGATCGACACCGAGTCGCATGCCTAGAAAGTCATCTTATACGCCGGAAATGACGTCATTTCCGGCGTATAAGATGATCGACGCCGAGTCGCATGCCTAGAAAGTCGTCTTATATGCGACTCGGCGTCGATCGTCTTGCGACCCGGCGTCGAACTCGGGGGTCGTCTTATACGCCGGGTCGCCTAATACGCCGGCATATACGGTATTCTATTCTATTCTATTCTGTATTTTATTATTGTACTAGCTGTTCCCGGCGTTGCTGTGGCTCAGTCTGGTTAAATGGAAAAGAAAGAAAAGAGAAAGCGCACGTTTGTAATATGTTTAATTTCACAATTCTTGTGGGTATACAATATTTTTTGTTGTTCCATAGTCTGTGCAGATATAGAGATTGTTTGAAATCGTAGCGTGTATTGATTTTACGTCCAACAGATGGCGCTGTTTTTCAAAAAAGCTTGTTTTTACCTGTCACAAGTGTGACATCTATAGAATATAGGTATATAAAAACACGCGCGTATTCAAATGCAACGTTGTGTCAAAATTTCAAAGCAATCGGTGAAGAACTTTCGGAGATTTAAGATTTTGAACAAACGAACATTTACATTTTTATTTCTATAGATTCTATTCTGTATTTTACTATTCTATTCCATTCTATTCTGAATTCTATTCTATTCTGAATTTTATTATTCTATTCTATTCTGTATTTTACTATTCTATTCCATTCTATTTTAATTCTGAATTCTATTCTGAATTTTATTATTCTATTCTATTCTGTATTTTACCATTCTCTTCTCTTCTGAATTCTATTCTATTCTGTATTTTACCGTTCTATTCCATTCTATTCTAATTCTGAATTCTATTCTATTCTAATTATTTCTATTCTACTCTGTTTCTACAAGGTCTCAATCTTGAGCGGCTGTTGTCTTCACTGGGAAAGTTTTAAAGATCATAAAGATCAACTCCCTCTCTGTTTTTTTCCTATTGATTCGTACATTTATTTCCCAGAATTTATCTGGTTATTTTGTTGTTGTTTTGTAATTCAGTCTTTAGTGTTGGAAGCCGATCTCTCTTACCCAATAGAAGATTTATCCTCATCTTCTGGATCCCGGAGCTGGCTTTATTTCTGCCTTGGCTATTCTTCCCATATTTATACCTCCCCTCTCTAGCATTGCTGACCCGCCCATGAGCAAAGGAAGCGTTTGATCGGCACCCAGGATGGCAAACAAGGAAAATATCAGCAGCATCTACAGTAGCCTTTCTTTGGTAAGTTTTCCTGCGTTGCAAAGAAATGATCCACAGTGCAAATCCCAAATTCCATAATAGATCTATCCGAGTTGTCCTCAACGTGGCAACTGTGTAGAGTGGGAATCCCGGATTCTGTTGTAGCTTGATATGCCCTCTTTTGTAAAATAAAATAAAAATTAACATCTCATTCTTATTTGAAATTAACTTTGTGTAGTTGATATAAGACGTCCTCAGCTTACGACCGGGATGGAGCCTGCAAGTACGGTTGTAAAATGGGTCGTTATATGACCTGACCCAATTTTGGGGCCTTTTTTTTGAGGTGGTCCTTCAGCAAATGCATTATTTGCTATTGGGTGGTTTTTTCTTTTCCTTTCCTGAAAATCAAAAGCAAATGTGGGTTTGGGGCAAAGATGTTGTTGAGTTGTCGTCGCGTGACTGTTGGACACCGTAAACGGCTCCAGAATGGAGTCTGTTGGAATTTGGGGGGCATAAGTACCTTTTGGGTGTCCGTCATAGCTTGGAACGACCGTTTGTAAGTTGAGGACTTACCTCTATTGGAGAATAAATAATACTGAAGCTCTTAGAAAGGATGTTTTATCCAGATGTTATAAGACAGACAAGAAGCACAGTATTTTTAATAATAACATGAGACATGAAAAATTGGGATGGTGTCCCTAATTTGGATATCTAGATGGCTAACACACAGAAAATCATGACTGATAAGAATGGGTCGAATAAAAGGAGAAATGAAGCTTAAACAAAAATCACGAAAATAGGATGCTTGATGAACCAAGGAGATGAAGCTTGTAAGAATATAAGCTGATTAAAAAAAAATGTTATGCATAAATGTTACCATGATCTGTACAATCATGAAAAAAATGTCTATAATCATATATTGAAAATGTTAACATTCTATTTGTTTAAGGTGGAAGAAGGAGAATACAAATGGGAAAAGGGAAATATATTAATGTACTAATTATGGAATTATCAAATTTAATCATTATTGACTGTTAATTCATTATGATTGCTTCCCCCCCCTCCCCAACCTCAAATATATAAACCAAGACAACACGCTGTACACCAGACACTGGCGACTGTTATTGTTAAAAGCCAATAAAATATTTAAATTAAATAAAATACTGAATGCTCGTATAGATAACACAGGCCAGGTAGTCCTTGACTTAAAACTGTTTGTGTAGTGGCCGTTTGAAGTCACAACGGCACTATAAAAAAAATCCCTGACTTATGATCAGTCCTCGTGCTTACGACCATCGCAGTATCCCCGCAGTCCCACGGTCAAAATTTGGGCGCTTGGCAACTGGTGTGTATTTGTGACGGTTGCGGCATCCAGGGATCATGTGATTCCCCACGTGTGACCTTCCCACAAGTAAAGTCAATGAGGGAAGCTGGATTTTAGATTAGATTAGAGGACCTTTATTGTCATTTTTCTCCCCCTGTGGGCACAACGGCACACATTAAAAATGAAATTTAGTTGCTTGGAGGTTTGTCTGTGTACTCAGGGCCCCCTGAGTGGTTCACACAGTGCAGGTAAAGATCTTACAGGTAAACCTCCAGGTGGCCTCAACAACTCTCTAAAAGAAAGCAAATGGCCAGCTGTCTGCAAGGAGTATAAATCCTTCCATTCTCCACCATCCAGAGTTGAAGAAGCTTCTGGGATGAGAAGCGAAACGTCTTCAAAGAGAAAAACAACAAAGTCCAGTTTGTCTCCTGGGAAAAAAAAAAAAAAGCACCGTTGGGACCTTGTGTTTCCAAACCAAAATGCCGGTTTATCAATCGGTGGTCTCTTTTCCCGCAGTATCGCCCCAACAGCCAAGCAGCCGGTCCTCAGCGCCTCCCGTACAAGAATAGCAGCACCCCTTCCACCACCCCCTCTGGCTCAATCCTGGCGCAGAGGGCCCTCACCAACAGCGCAAAGCACGCCATGAAGGCGTCCTGCGTCCAGAATCCAGGTAAGATCTGCGGAATCTTTGTCTCACCTTTGCAGGTGATCCAACGTCTTCAGAAGGTGTTTATTATTATTATTATTATTATTATTATTATTATTATTATTGATCATCACACAGTCAGCTAGATGTTCAGACTGGACTTGGCATTTTTGTCGACCTATCGAGTCCTTCCCGAGGACCTGGGATAGGCAGATGTGGATGTTTGATGTTATTGCAGATCTCGTCGCAGGATGGAAGTGGTTCCTAGCAAGGCCGCCTTTTGCAATTGACTAATAGCGAATTTGTCAATGCCGATGTTGGTGTCCAAGTGGTGCTCCAGATGTTTTGGGATTGCACCCAAGGTGCCTGTTACTATTGGTGCCACCCTTGCTTGCTTTTGCCACAGTCTTTCTATTTTTAGGTCTGTGTATTTTGTGATCTTCTCCATTTCTTTCTTGTCTATTCTGCTGTCTCCAGTCACTGCCATGTCCACTATCCAGACTTTTTTTTTCTTTCTTATCGACAATTGTTAAATCCGGGGTGTTATGTTGCAGGCGCTTGTCTTTTTCTATGATCCCACCAGTTCTTGGTTACAGGCAAATGATATTTCTTGCAGATCTTCCAATGCACCATTGTTGCATATTATTATTATTATTATTATTAGTAGTAGTAGTAGTAGTAGTAGTAGTATATCAAAAATTCTATTTCTGTACTGAACATTGTTGTCTATATATAAAAATATTAGAATATAATAATCATCACATTCCTCGTAATCTTATCAAAATACAATCATACTAACTAGGAAATAGCAATCATATTGTTAAAAATAGTATTGTCCGCATTGACCTTAACGGTATAACAATCAAAACATTTACTAATCCACTATAGATCTTCCTCACGTAATCCACATTTTCTCATATTTCCAACTTTCTAACCTCTTTCTGTCAGCTAACCATTGGTAAAACAGCTCCGAGGTCATATAGTCTTCAGTTTCTTCTTTTTCTTTGATTTTTAATGTTAACCTAACCATTTCTGCGCACTCCAGTAGTTTTTGAATTATATTTCCCTCTAGGGGTTTCTTCATTTTTTCCAATGTTCTGCATATACTATCCTACCTGCTGTTAATATATGTAAAGCTTATTATAGTTTTCTGGTAACATGCCCAATAGGAATATCTCTGATTTTAAATCTATATAATAATAAAAATAATAAATAATAAAGTTGAAAGGGACCTTGGAGGTCATCTAATCCAACCTCCTGCTCAGCCAGGAAACCCTATACCGTTTCAGACAAATGGCTGTCCAGTCTCTTCTTAAAAACTTCCAGTGTTGGAGCATTCACCGCTTCTGGAGGCAGGTGGTTCCACTGGTTAATTGTTCTGACTGTCAGGAAGTTTCTCCTTAGTTCTAGGTTGCTTCTCTCCTTGATTGGTTTCCATCCGTTGCTTCTTGTCCTGCCTCTAAAGTCTATTCCTATTCTTATTCCTATTCTTTCCTTTCTATTCCTATTCCGTATTCTATTCTATTCATATTCCTATTTTGTATTCTAATTATTCTTATTCTATCCTATCCTTACCTATTCCTATTCTATCCCTATTCTCTATTCTATTCATTCCTTATTTCTATTCTATTCATATTCCTATTTCGTATTCTAATTATTCTTATTCTATCCTATCCTTCCCTATTTCTATTCTATTCTATTCATTCCTTATTTCTATTCCATTCTATTCGCCATTCCCTTCTATTTCTTATTCTATTGTATTATATTCCATATTCCATTCTATTCTTAATTCCTATTGCTATTTCTGTTCTGTTCTCATTCCATATCCCTGTCCCTATCCCTATCCTGTATTTTATTATTCCATTCTATTCTGTTCTGTTCTATTCTCACTTTAAGTCGTACGGTCGTAAAATCGAGTGCCTTAACCAAACGCCTCGTCTGCCTGCCGCAACTCTGCTCTGGAGTGTTGCTCGTGCCTCAAGGACTGTGTTCTGATTCCGCTTTCCGGCTCTGCAGGTATCCCAGGCCGCGTGCCCATTGACCCCGCTTCCGTCATGCCACCCTTGCAGGACTGCCCAGAGTGAGTATTTCCCCCCATCCCCCAGAGGTTTGCCCCCCCCAAAAGAGGAGTGGGTGTTTGAAATCCCACCTGGGTGGGACGCTCCTCCCACCTTGACCCTCTCCTGCTCCATGTCTACGCCAGGCCACGGCGGATCTTCACCATCGACGACTTTGAGATCGGGCGGCCACTGGGCAAAGGGAAATTTGGCAACGTCTATCTGGCCCGGGAGAAAGACTCCAAGTTCATTGTGGCACTGAAGGTGCTCTTCAAATCCCAGATGGAGAAGGAAGGGGTGGAGTACCAACTAAGGAGGGAGATCGAGATCCAGTGTCACCTCAGGTAAGTTCACACCTGGGCCCACCTGCAAGGGGGTGGCGTGGAGTTGGGGCCGGGAGCAGGCCTGGCCTTTGGCAGCTTAACGGCGACATCCACGATTTTAACAACCGTTTAGCAACCACCTCCTTCCCACGCGCGCCAAGCTTGGCTGTCTTTACCTGCTAAGATGTAAATTATATTAATGTGTAATTATAGATTTATAATAAATAAATCTACGTTCAGGTGGCCCTCGACTTAACGGCAGTTTGCTTGGTGACCGAAGTTACTGCGGCACTGGGGGAAAAAAACCCGTGACTTATCCCCGTAAAACATATGAAGAACGGTTGCAAGAATTGAGTACGGCCAGTCTAGAGAAAAGGGGGGGGGGAGACAGGATAGCAGTCTTCCAGTATTTGAGGGGCTGCCACAAAGATTTGTGTGCGTGTGCGCGCGTAAGAAATTATTCTCCAAAGGGGCTGGACTAGAAGACCTCCAAGGTCCCTTCCAGCTTCTGTTCTCTCTATTCTCTATTCTATTGTATATTATTTTGTATTCTATATTATTCTATATTCTATTCTATATTATGAAGCAAACTGACACCCACCATGAAGATGAGGCACGACCACGAACGCGAAGCCAAAAAATAGCAAGGCAGCCCACCATCTTAAATCCCCCTGCAACTCAGACTAACCTGAGCACAACAAAGCCCCCACCCAAACAGGACACTCCCCCAGCCAATCAGAGCACAGCCAACCCCCCAGCCAATCAGAGCACAGCAAAGCCCCTAACCAATCAGAACACACCTCCACCCAATCAGAACACAGCCAAGCTCCCACCCAATCAGTTCATACCCCCCACTGGCAGTTAAAAGGAAAAAACAGCTAAGACCACACATTGCTCCTCGAAGCACGAAGCTGAAAGCACCAGCATGAAGATGACGAATGGGACTTCGTCGAAACGTCGCCAAGACACTTCCAATTTTACGCGGGAGAAAACCCGAATAATCAAAGACCTACATACAAATACCCGCGAAAACCTCAGAAAACAAATATTCTATATTATTCTATATTCTATTCTATTCTTCTATAATCTATTCTATTTTCTATTCTATTCCATTCCATTTTCTATTTCTGTTTGTTTGTTTTAATTATTGGGGTTGCCATTTAACATAGGGGTCTCCAACCCGCAATCGTTGGACTGGTATTGGGCTGCAGCATGTCAGCAACCGGGCTGCACAAACAAGCAAAGCCCCATCAGTGGGATGCCGGCAGGATACAAAACCACGCCCTCTCTCCACGGAACCAGTCCCTGGTGCCCGAATGTTATGGGACCTCTGATTTAACGTGTCTCCCCTTCCCTGCAGTCACCCCAACATCCTGCGCCTCTACAACTACTTCCACGACAAGAAGCGGGTCTATCTGATCCTAGAATACGCCCCTCGGGGGGAACTCTACAAGGAGTTGCAGAAGTACCAGCGCTTTGACGAGCAGAGAAGTGCCACGGTTAGCCGCGCTCTTGAGGACTGGACACTTGGATGGGGGGTTGGGGTTGTGTCATCTGATGAGAAACAGTGGGAGCTTTGGGGTCTCCTGTTTGATGCACCCCAACTTCGGTTAACCTATGGGTCTGTCTTGTAATTTATTGAGAAGGGAATCTTTATAGCTCAGGGCTGGACTGGGGGGGTGTGTCCTTGGGGCTCCCTCTGAGCTTGGTAGTTTTCTTGGAGACGTTGCATGACCCCAATGGGTAACATCATCAGTGTGAGGGAGTGTGGGGTTTGTTCCTTATTGATATACTGTATAGTCCAGGGGTCTTCCAACGTGGCCCTTTGATGGCTTGTGGACTTCAACTCCCAGAATTCCTCAGCCAGCATGCCTGGCTGAGGAATTCTGGGACTTGAAATCCACAAGTCTTAAAAAGGGCGTTTGAAGACCCCTGGTGTAGTAGCTTGCCCTGCCATTGTTTAGGGGGGGGGAAGTGATCTTGGAGGTGCCTTAATTAGGCATTTGTTAAGTGGATAGACTTCGCCATAGTTTCAACGTGGGGTTGGTGAGCAAGCCAAGTCCAAGAATGGGAGAGAATTCCTGGAAACCGGGCTCTCTGACAAGTCAGCCATCAACAGGCACATGGAGATAAACCAACATATACATACCATGTAAAAGAGACAAAGACAGAAGGCCACAAAACCTTGCCAGCAATCAATCCCCAGATAAGCAAGAGATTAACACCAAGGTTAAATACTGGACCAACGATCAAGCAATTCTCTAATCAAGGAATTATCAACTCAAACATGCTAACATTAAATAACAACCTAATCAAGGCAACACCAGGAATGCTCCCATAAAGAGACAGCAAACCCCCCCACTCCCTGCTAGCACTGATGGTGTTACCTAGTTGGGTCATGAAACGTCTGCAAAGAAACCTCCAAGCTCAGAGAACACCAAGGGCCCCACAGTCCTCCTTTTTCTGTTCCTCTTCTCCTCCCTCCGCCCTCCATTCTGCAAACCCTACTTCCTTCTAGCACTGATGATGTTACCTAGTTGGGTCATGAAACATCTGCAAGGAAACCCCCAAGCTCAGACCATCAAGGATCCATCAATCCTCCTCCTCTTCACAACCCCCCCTCCCTTCTAGCACTGATGATGTTCCCTAGCTGGGTCATGAAACGTCTGCAAGGAAACCCCCCCCAGCTCAGAGAGCACCGGGGACCCCCACAATAATTTATTTTATTTTCTATTGAGCCTGTGGGTTCGGGCCAATCTCTTCCCCTTCCTTCGTGCACCGAAGGGGCAGCTGGGCTGCTTCGGGCCTCTCAGAGAGGGTGGCATCGGCAACAACCCCCCCCCCCCCCTTTGCCCATCTCTGCAGTTCATAGAAGAGCTGGCCGACGCCCTCCTGTACTGTCACAACAAGAAGGTCATCCATCGCGACATCAAGCCCGAGAATCTGCTGATGGGGCTAAAAGGGGAGCTGAAGATCGCCGATTTCGGCTGGTCGGTGCACGCCCCCTCGCTCAGGTGAGTCGGCGGACCCCCCCCCCCCCGGGTGGGCGATTTGAAGAGAAATCGGACGTGGAAGACGCAGCTCGCCTTCTGAGCATCCGCAGCGGCCGCGACGGCAAACCGGAAGTCCAGGGTGGGCGATTTGAAGAGAAATTGGATGTGGAAGACACAGCTCGCCTTCTGAGCATCCGCGGCAGCCGCGGCGGCAAACCGGAAGTCCAGGGTGGGCGATTTGAAGAGAAATTGGATGTGGAAGACACAGCTCGCCTTCTGAGCATCCGCGGCGGCCGCGACGGGAAACCAGAAGTCCAGGGTGGGCGATTTGGAGGGTCCAATGCTTCCTCTGGGCTTTCTCGGGAATCGCTTTACTTAAGCCCCTCTTTCTCCCTCCCCCCCTCCCCCATTGCTCCTCAGAAGGAAGACCATGTGCGGCACTCTGGATTACCTGCCCCCGGAGATGATCGAAGGCAAACCCCACAACGAGAAGGTGGATCTCTGGTGCATCGGGATCCTGTGCTACGAGTTCCTGGTGGGGAATCCGCCCTTCGAGAGCGAATGCCACTCCGAGACCTATCGCCGGATCGTGTCGGTGAGCCCGGCTGGTATCACGCAGGAGGATCTGCCCGAGACTAGCTTAATTCAAGATAAAGGGTCTATGGAGATTCTCAGTCCTCCAGGTCAGGGGTCCCCAACTTTTGGGCTGCGGGCCGGTACCAGGCCATGGCCTGTTGGCTGCTGGGTGAGTGCATGCATGTGGCCGCACACAAACCCCACTCGCGCTAGCACCGCCGTACGAGCGCTAGCAGCCCATTTGCGCATGCACCTGTCTGCACGAGCACGCACATTTCCCTGCTTCTCCCTTTCCCTACGGGCCACCAGGACACGGTTGTCCCAAAGGTGCTTTTTTTTCCAAAGAGGCAATTGGACTTTTGCTTTTCCTTGAAGACGTTTCGCTTCTCATCCCAGAAGCTTCTTCGCTTCTGACTTAAATGAACCGAACCGAAGAAGCTTCTGGGATGAGAAGCGAAATGTCTTCAAGGAAAAACAGTCCAGTTGCCTCTTGGGACGTTCAAGACGAGGCTTTGCTGACTGAGCTAGGATTGAAATTGGTTTCTAGACCGTCCTCTTTCCCATAACACCAAATGGGCTCTCCTTAAATTTTAATAAATGTTCTGCTCTTGAACTAACCACGATGCCTGGCTTTCCAGGCTACCTGCTAGGCCTAAAACAAGGTTTGCCGGCCTCAATAACTTCTCCATGCCTTGCTGTTTTAGCTGTGTGCTCACTTTAGCGCCGCTTCCGTTCCTTGCAGGTCGATCTCAGGTTCCCCCCTTTTGTGACCGAAGGCGCCCGGGATTTGATCGTGAAGCTGCTGCGTCACAACCCAGCCGAACGTCTCCCGCTGCAAGCCGTGATGGAGCACCCTTGGGTGAAAACCCACTCCAAACGGGTGCTACCCCCGGTTTTCAACCCGGTGTCCCCGAATTAACTCTGCCAGGAGGGACTGGGATACCCAGATGAACGGCGTCCCCAATGGATGGGGCTGCCAAGGATTTTGGAGGGGGGGCATTATTGCAGAGTTTGGGATAGGGACGTCTTTTCGGGATTGCAAACGTCCTTGCGCCCCAAGATTCGTACTTGAAGAGCTGATAACAGACCAGGATCTCGTTTCGGAGAGCTTGGGAAATAAATGTGTTTGGCCACCTTCACCTGGACGGGCAGCTATTCCTGGACATGGGAAAATCCCCTTTTGACGTTCTGATCTTGGCGGCTGATCCCTTCCTTCGGGATCATCCTGGATCTGTCACCGTGTGCTGGCCAGCTTCTTGGTTCTTTGTTTTTTAAAGGAATAAGCCAACTATTTCCCAAACGGTATTGCCCGATCTCTGTGTATATATATTTTCTAGGGAACTGTTGTAATTTTAATAAAACCTTTCTTCCAGATTTGGCTGCTTTTTGACTTTTCTCCCGATATCTATTTCTGGAAGTTCCGCTCATGTTCCAAGACACGGTGAAAATGGAAATTGCCTGGATTGGCATCGGGGCCTTGGCACGATGTTTCAATTAACAACGGAAAGGATAAAACAAGAAATAGGAATTAATGTAGTCCTTGACTTACAGCCCGTTCGTTTAGTCACTGCTCGGAGTTACGACTGCTGAAACAAGTGACTTATGACTGTTTTTCCCAGCATCCTGCTGATCACATAATCAAAATAGGTTGCTTGGCAATTGATTCATATTTATGATGGTTGCAATATCCCAGGGTTGTGTGATCCCCTTTTAGAATAGAATAGAGCTGGAAGGGACCTTGGAGATCTTCTAGTCCAGCCCCCTACTCAAGCAGGAGAAACTATACCATTTCGATTAATCAATCAATGAATCAATCAGAATAGAGCTAGAAGGGACCTTGGAGGTCTTCTAGTCCAGCCCCCTGCTCAAGCAGGGGAACCTATATCATTTCAATTAATAAGAATAGAGCTGGAAGGGACCTTGGAGGTCTTCTAGTCCAGCCCCCTGCTCAAGCAGAAGAACCTATACCATTTCAATGAATGAATCAATGAGAATAGAGCTGGAAGGGACCTAGGAGGTCTTCTAGTCCAGCCCCCTGCTCAAGCAGGAGAACTTATACCATTTCAATGAATGAATCAATGAGAATAGAGCTGGAAGGGACCTGGGAGGTCTTCTAGTCCAGCCCCCTGGTCAAGCAGGAGAACCTATACCATTTCAGACAATGACGGGTTTTTTTTCTCCCCCCCCCCTCCACTTGGGAGGCTGCTGCCACGTTTGGAGTAGATTTTATGGAAATTTTAGGGTGTTTTTCCTTCGTTTCTCCCCTCAGAAAAGGAGTGAGAAGGAGCCCCACCAAGATGGCGGCCTCCTCCTCCCCCCCTCCTCTCCTTCCCCCGCCCCTCTGAAATACCCGGATGTGACAGCTCGGCCGCCATTTTGCTGCCTCTGCCGAAGCGAGCTGCTTCATTCGGGGAGCGCGAGCCTCGCAGCCGCCGCCGCCGCCACTGTCCGCCCGCCAGCCACAGCCAGCGTCCTCCGAGATGTAAGTAGTGCCCGATGCAAGGCGGGCGCCGGCGTGCAATGCTCCCCGGCTTGCATAACGGCAGGTGCACGCAAGAGCGCGGGGGAGTCTCTCCGCCGCGCGGCTCAGCCGTCCACCCGCAATGGTGGTGGGGAGGGTCGCGTGGTTTTTTTTTTTTTTTTTGTGTGTGTGTGTGTGTTTTTCCTAAACGGAGAAGGGTCGTTGCAAGGAGACCGACGGCGTGCACGGCTGCCCGGCTTGCATTGGACTGGGTGCATAGGCGAGCGGCTCTCCCTCCCACGCATTTTTCTGTTTTTGGCCTGCGGGGGGGTGGCTTTTGGTGAAGGGCGTGAATGGGGAGGGGGCTAGCGAGAGATAAATACATAAAGCAACCTTGCTGCCCCCCTTTTTTTGGATGCAATTTGATGCCTCCTTCTTGCTCTCTTGTTTCCCCCCCCCATCCAATAATCTAGGGTGATGAAAGCGGGAGGGGTTTGGATCTAAGGGGGGGGCTGCTTCTGCCTTCATGCACCCCCTCCCCAAAGAAAAAACACAAGGGGGGGCATGGCTTTAAGCGCTCTCTTTCCCCCCCGCCGGATCGCCGTCGCAAAAAACGGGCGCCCCCAATGAATAAACAGCTGCACCCCTAAAATGGAGGGTTCTTTTAAACACCCCTTCCCCCCAAAAAAAGAATCTCGAAAACTGGGGAGATGACCCTCTCCAACGCCCCCCACCCGCCTGGGGTGAAGAAAAGAAAAAAAACCCTACAGGTACTATTGCATTTTTTAAAAAAAACATTATTTATTCCTTCCCAGGAATCAATGAGGTCATCTTGCACGCTCCTTGTTCCCTTTTGCAAACGTGCAAAAAGAGGCGGGGGCTAGAAAGGGGAGCGGGGGGGGGGAAGGCGATGCTGCCTTTTGAATGCAAAATGTCTATTTTTGCATTTAAGGTTTTTAGAGGCCCCCTCCACCTCCCGCCTTTGATCTAGGGTGGAGCCATGCAATTTAATTGCACCCCTCCCGTTTTAAGACACATGTGTATACATGCATGCATGCGTGCATGCATGCATCTATATATGGAAGGTCATCTGGCTCTCATTTGCTCATCGGGACCTGCCCAGCAACACCCCCCCCCCAAAAGGGTGGAGAGAATCAAAAGCAGGAAAAAAAAAGCAGTATTTACTTCCCCGCCCTATTTTGCATACAGGTGGGAAGTGGGTATGTTATTTGGGGGGGCTGTAAAAATGTCTTTTCTCCCCCCCCCCAATGGCAAATGGTGAAAATTTTGGGGGGGGAGTATATACATTTGCAATAAGACCTCTGTTTTGAGCTGCCAAAAAAACTGATGTGAAAGGAAGGGGCACCAAGAGGTGATTTTTTTATTATTATTTTAATTTTGGGGTGGTGCCTCTTTAAGACAGTGGCATCCTCCCCTTTTGGAGTATTTTTAGATTTTGCAAACGGGCAGATGAAGGATGCTAAAAATATCAAAAACCCCCCCCTTTTTTTTTTTCTTTCCCCCAGGGCTATGGTTTTCCACGGACCCTTTGTGGTGGATGCAGTTGTTTGTCTGTTTATTTTCCTGGGTGTTGGGTGGATGGGTGGGATGACATCCGTCCTGTTTGGGCTTCTCAATCCCCCCCCCCTCCTGCTAGGTGAGAGTGCTCCTTTAAGGATGCAAAAAAGAAAAAAAAAACTAGAATTTCAAAAGGGATAAAGGTGCATTAGTGGGAGTGGCTGGGGAGTGGGTGATGGGTAGAGGGGTGCTGCAGAAAAAAAATAAAAATAATAGGTGCAGGGAAAGGTAGGGGGGGCACATTTAGCTGGGAATGACAGCTTTTAACATCTGGATGGCACCAAATTGGCGATTGGAGAGGAAGTGGGAGAGCAGAGAAGCCATATTTTATTGGTGCTCGGGGTGGACTTCAACTCCCAGAATTCCCCAGCCAGCAATTATGGGAATTGAAATCCACCCGTCTTAAAAATAGCCCTGATTGAAAATGGCAGGCTTGGGAGGCAGAATAAAACAGGAATGCTCCTTCTAAAGTATCTAAAGATGCTCCTGGGATCGTGCAGAGCGCCGCCGTGTCGTTCTCGGAGATCTGGTGGGGGGGGGGAAGCCACAGACCTCGTGGGAAATGGCTATTCCGCAATTACAATCCGGAACAGAAGCCTCGCTGCAAATTAAGCTGCTTTTTGACCGTTTGAATACAAGGCAAATAAAAAAAACAAAAAAGCCCAAATCTGACAACATCTGTGATTATCGTGGGATTTCAGGGGCCTCCAACCTCTTAACGTGTTGCGATAAACTGTTTATTATTATTATTATTATTATTATTATTATTATTTTCTAACAAGGGGATTGAATGAAAAGACTGCATGGAATAAACACCAGCGGCCTCCTGCAGGTGCTGAATCATCACGGGCAAAAAAATAAAAAAATCAGAAATATTCAATCCGTTCTTCCTCGCAATCGTATCGCAACTCCCCCTGCATTTTTTAAAGGCGGCTTTTATTCATTTTAATTCATTAAATCGATCGGCGGCCCGTCTCGCCGTCAAGAAAGGAAGCCCTAATTTCGTTTTTTTTTTTTAAAAAAAAAGAGGCATTCCATTCTTTTCTGTAATAATTGCAATTTTTTTCCTTGCAAAGAGTGGCTTTATTTGCAATTTCTCCCCCAATCCTGGGACCCTTTTTTGCACCTTCCTTCCGTGCTTCGTTCCTTGTCCATATTTTCATCCTTTGAAAAGGAAGATCCAGCACCTCCAATTGCAGAGCTCTGATTTGAGACAGCTTTATAAATAATCACAAAAAGACAGCAAAACCCTGAATTGGAGGTCGAGCGTTCGCTGTAATGAAAAAAGGATGTTGTGATCTGACAGGCAGTTGAGGTTAGCTTGGCTTTCCGTGAAAAAGCCACAAAACCCTCGTTTTTTCCAATCCTTTCCTTCCTCTCTTCAAAAAAAACATAATATAACCAGCTGGGAGAAAACCACAATAATGTGATTTTTTTTTTCCTCTTCCTCCTTTTGTTGGTGGGATTCGAATTCGCAATCTCCGTGGGTGGATCCGACTTAAATCTGGGCCGACAGCTGGATCTGCAGAGGGCAGAGAGGCTGATAGCGTGACCAGGCCAAACAAAGCCTCTTGTTACCAGAGTGCTCAGCCAGTGATTCTTCACAATTGTTTCTGCTTTTGTAGACAATGAGTTGCGTTCTTGGTGGGTTGTGTCATACTCACAAGGCTGGTTTGAATGGTTCGGCTTTATACAGAATAACTGCTGGGTCAGTGTGACTCAACCTCAGTGAGTTTAAGAGGGGTGGACTTCAACTCCCAGAATTCCCCAGCCAGCTGGGAGTTGAAGTCCACCCCTCTTAAACTCACTGAGGTGCAGAAACTCTGAAAAAAAAAAAATTGCTCAGCCACTCACCTTGGAGAGACTCGGATAACTTTTGAGTCTTTTCTCTCTTCTTGGTCTCCTTTGTTTCTGTTTATTCCCCACTAATAATAAACATCCAGATTTTATTTTATTATTTATTTATTTATTTTGCTTGCCACCCTTGAATGTGTGTGTTGCTTTCTCGGCAGTTGTGTTCGTTGTTAAGTGGGCGATTGGGGTTGTGTCTATTTCTCTTCATAACAACAAGTGGGTATCTGAATTTATTTTTATTTTTTTATATATGTGTTTGTGTGTGGATGGATGGATGGATGGATGGATGGATGGATGGATAGATATAGAGAGCTAAAGAGATACATAGAGATATAGAGATAGATAAATAGATTAGATAGAGATAGGGATAGATATAGATAGATATAGATATAAATAGAGAGAGATAATAGAGATAGATATAAATAGATTAGATAGATAGATAGATAGATAGATAGATAGATAGATAGAAGATAGGTGATAGATAGATAAATAGATAGATAGATAGATAGATAGATAGAAGATAGGTGATAATGATAGATAGATAGATAGATAGATAGATAGATAGATAGATAGATAGATAGATAGATAGATAGAAGATAGCTGATAATGATAGATAGACAGACAGAAGACAGACAGGTAGGTTGGTTGGTTGGTTGGTTGGTTGGTTGGTTGGTTGGTTGGTTGGTTGGTTAGATAAATAGAGTGTATAGATAGATAGATAGATAGATAGATAGATAGATAGATAGATAGATAGATAGATAGATAGATAGATAGATAGATAGATAGATAGATAGATAGATAGATAGATATTTTTTGGTACCTATGCCTTGCTCTGGAAATATTTATGAATGAATATTTACTACCCTGAATTCACGGTTTTACAGGGTCATAAAAAGACCCTGTTTATTTGCTTATTTGTTGGTATTCTGCTTTATTATTTTTACAAATAATGCCAGGCAGGAGATATTTTCTTGGCCAACGGATGGCTCCGTTCGAAGCCCGGCTTATTATTGGCGCGTCTGCTTCTTTTTAAAATGTGGGTTTTAACATGTTTCAAGCTTTTTGCCTCCTGTTTTTGGGATTGAGTGGCTGGGATTCCCCCCCCCCCCTTTTTTTTTTCTTTTTCTTTTTTGCATGCCCATGGGAGCCACAACGAGCAGCAGTAAATAGATTTATATCCTAATATATATTTAGCCCTCACATCGTCAATAAAATTAGGAATGACTGTAAATAGACTGCCAGTTCTTGAATATAAATGGGAGGTTTCTGGCTGTTCAATGCAGAGCCCCCTATCGGTATAAAGATAGATAGATAGATAGGTAGGTAGGTAGGTAGGTAGGTAGGTAGGTAGGTAGGTAGGTAGGTAGGGAGATAGAGAGATATAGAGATAGAGATAGAGATATATATTTGGAGATAGAGATAGAGATATATATTTGATCGTGATTTCCTAACCTGGTTACTTCTGGCAATTTCATTCCACAGCCTGGGAAAAGAGCTGGTTTATTTGACAATGGAAGGATGGTGCTTCAGGTGCATTGAACTAAACTAGTGGGTCTCCATCTCTGAGGGGGTTTAAGAAGAGGCTGGACAGTCATTTATCTGAGATGTTTTCCTGCTTGAGCAGGGGGCTGGACTAGAAGACCTCCAGGGTCCCTTCCAGCTTCTATTCTATTCTATTCTATTCTGTTATTCTATTCCTATTCTATTCTGCTCTATTTCCCATTCTGTTCTGTTCTATATTCTATTCTATTCCCTTCCATTCCTCTATTCTATTCTGTTCTGTTCTATTCTATTCTATTCTATTCTATTCTGTATTTTATTATTCTATTCTATTCTATTCTATTCTATTCTATTCTATTCTATTCTATTCTATTCTGTATTTTATTATTCTATTCTATTTTGTATTTTATTATTCTATTCTATTCTATTCTATTCTATTCTATTCTATATTTTTATTATTCTGTTCTATTCCATTCCACTCCACCCCACCTCACCCCACCCCATCCTCGGTTTGCATAATGAGGACTAGTAACTTGAGCAGTTTTTACAAAAGAGGAGATAGCTTTGCAAGCGGCCGGGATTTAAACGCTTAAATTCTCTGCCTTGCTTTCGGCTTCCTAGCAAGCCCTTGGTAGCATCTGGAAGGGTTGGTCCGGATGGTGTTGCTTATCAGCGGGGTGATGTGCGTGCATGTCTCGGGATCAAAGCTGTCGGCGATGTCACGGTGGGGACCTCGTGCGCCAGTCCAGCTCCGAGCATCCTTAGTCATCTTTGAACAGAAGCGTTGAAATCCTACCACGTTCCCAGAAGTGGCCACTGAGTCATCCTGTTGGTTGCAGGAAGGTTGACTGCAAACTCAACCGGAGGGGAGGGGGGGATCCGGCTCCGTCTGGGGAGGGGGGTGGCTGGAGGAAGGCAGATCATGTCTCTTTTTTTTTTTTTTTTGGTAGATTATTGGGGTGGATGGGGGGAAATCCCTACCAGCTTTTGTCCTTCTGAAAATATTAGAATGGAATGGAATGAAATAGAAATAAGGAATAGAATAGAAATAAGGAATAGAAGAGGAGTGCAGTGGAGAAGAACAGAACAGAAATTAGAATAGAAATTAGCATAGCATAGCATAGAATAGAATGTATGGAATAGAATAGAAATAGAATAGAATATATGGAATGAAGTGGAGTGGAGTGGAATGCAATAGAATAGAATAGAATAGAATAGAATAGAATAGAATAGAATAGAATAGAATAGAAATTAGAATAGCATAGCATAGAATAGAATAGAATAGAATAGAATAGAATAGAATAGAATAGAATAGAATAGAATAGAATAGAATAGAATAGAATAGAATAGAATATATGGAGTGGAGTGGAATGGAACGGAACGGAACAGAATAGAATAGAATACGGAATAGAATAGAATAAAAATTAGAATACCATAGCATAGAATAGAATATATGGAATAGAATAGAAATAGAATACATGGAATGAAGTGGAATGGAATAGAATAGAATGGAATAGAATAGAATACAGAATGGAATGGAATGGAATAGAATAGAACAGAACAGAACAGAACAGAATAGAAATAGAATAGAATAGAATAGATATATGGAATAGAATAGAAATAGAATATATGGAATGGAGTGGAATGGAATAGAATAGAATGGAATAGAATAGAATACGGAATGGAATAGAAGAATAGAATAGAATAGAATAGAATAGAATAGAATAGAATAGAATAGAAATTAGAATAGCATAGCATAGAATAGATTGTATGGAATAGAATAGAAATAGAATATGTGGAGTGGAGTGGAATGGAATGGAACAGAACAGAACACAGAATGGAATGGAACAGAACAGAATAGAACCTTGGAGGTCTTCTAGTCCAGCCCCCTGCTCAAGCAGGAGAACGTATCCCAGACAATTCATTTTGGGGAGAAACCCCTGAAGTTAATTTGTCAAGAGTTGGTACATTTCCAACATCTCTCTGACTCCCCCTATCTATATTATTATCATTATTCTTGTCGTCGTCATCATCCTCATTATTATTATTATGGATCATCGCACAGTCAGCCAGATGTTCAGACTGGATTTGGCATTTTGTCTACCTATCGAGTCCTTACCCAGGACCTGGGATAGGCAGATGTGGATGTTTGATGGTATTACAGATATCGTCGCAGGATGGAAGCAGTTCCTAGTAAGGCCGCCTTTTGCAATTGACTAATAGCGAATTTGTCAATGCCAATGGTGTTCAAGTGGTGCTCCAGTTGTTTTGGGATTGCACCCAAGGAGCCTATGACTATTGGTACTACCCTTGCTTGCCTTTGCCACAGTCTTTCTATTTCTATTTGTAGGTCTTTGTATTTTGTTATCTTCTCCAGTTCTTTCTCGTCTATTCTGCTGTCTCCAGGCACTGCCACATCCACTCTCCAGACTTTTTTGTCTTTCTTATCGACAATTGTTAAGTCTGGGGTGTTATGTTGCAGGTGCTTGTCTGTTTGAATTCTGAAGTCCCAGAGCAGTTTAACTTTATCATTTTCTATGACTTTCTCTATTTTATGATCCCACCAGTTTTTGCTTACAGGCAAGTGATATTTTTTGCAGATCTTCCAATGCACCATTGTTGCTACTTTGTCATGCCGCTGCTTGTAGTCAGTCTGTGCAATCTTCTTGCAGCAGCTTTACCAGGTGGTCCACTGTTTCTTCAGCTTCTTTGCATAGGCAGCACTTACTGTCTGTTGCTGTCTTCTCAATTTTGACTTTATATGCATATTGTTGTTGTTGTTGTTGTTGTTGTTATTATTATTATTATTATTATTATTATTATTATCATCATCTTGATTGATGAAGTTGCTTGGATGAGCAGCGAAACATTTCAGATTAACAAATTCTGGTCCAGTTGCCACAGTTCAACCATTTAGTTATTTTTGGCCTGGATGATTGAGTGGCATTGGCTTATATTTCTGAAAACGAAGGATTTCTGAGCAGCCATTTGGCTCTACTAGACAGAATTCGGCTTCGGTGCTAAAAACCCGGCTGCCTTTTATGAAAGGTCAGCCAAATTCGGTGAGTCCGAATGTAACCTATTATCTATCCAATACAGCCAGTCCTCGACATACGACTGTATATAAGCCCAAAATTTCTGTTGTTAAGCGAGTTTCGCCTCATTTTTATGACATTTCTTGCCGTCATCGTTAAGCGGATTGCTGGAGTTTTGTTAAGGTAGTGACACTGTTGTTAAGTGAATCCGGCTTCCCCTCCCCCTTGACTTTGCTTGTGAGAAGGTCGTAAAAGGGGACACCGCGACCGTCATAAATGTGAATCAGTTGGCAATCATCTGAATTTTGATCCCCTGGCCACAGGGATGCTGCAACAGTCGTAAACTGTGAAAAACAGTCGTAAGTCATTTTTTTCACTGCCGTTGGAACTTTGAACGGTCACTAAATGAACTGTCATTAAGTGAGGACTACCAGTATAATTTTTCCCTGTGCTTCTTTGGCCCAGATTCCCCGTTCCGAAGAAACTTTTTGGATGAGAAGTGAAACATTTTCAAGGAAAAAAAAAACACCAAAAACCCAAGAAACTCTAGTTGCCTTTTGGAAAAGCAGTCTCTTATTTGGGCCAGGGGTTGGACTAGATGACCTACAAGATCCCTTCCAACTCTGTTATTCTGTTATTTTCCAAGCTACGGGTAGTCCTCGCCTGAACAACTGCAACTGAACCCCCAAATTTCCATCACCCAGGAAGACAGTGATGAAGTGACTCGCGCTGTATTTTACGACCTTTTTCCCCCTGCCATGGTCGCTAAGTGAATTGCTGCCGGCCTTAAGTGAATTGTACGGTCATTAAATGAATCCGGCTTCCCCCCCATTGGCTTTGCTTGTCGGAAGGCTGCAAATAGTGATCAGGTGACCCTGGGACGCTGCAACCCGTCGTAATTAACGTGTCGGTTGCCAAAGGCCCATGTTTTCATCACAGGACTGTGGAAACAGACGGTCGTAAGCGCAAGGACAGGTCGTAAGTCAGTTTGTCAGTGCCCTGGAAACTTTGAACAGGCACTAAACGAATGGTCATAAGTTGAGGACTTTAACTTCCAGCTGGGGTCTTCAAACTTGGCCCTTTGATGACTTGTGGACTTAAACTCCCAGAATTCCTTAGCCAGGCATGCTGGCTGAGGAATTCTGGGAGTTGAAGTCCACAAGTCATCAAAAGGTCATAGTTCCCTCACGCTGGCTGAGGAATTCTGGGAGTTGCAGTCCACAAGTCATCAAAGGGCCATAGTTCCTCACGCTGGCTGAGGAATTCTGGGAGTTGAAGTCCACAAGTCATCAAAAGGTCATAGTTCCCTCACGCTGGCTGAGGAATTCTGGGAGTTGAAGTCCACAAGTCATCAAAGGGTCATAGTTCCCTCACGCTGGCTGAGGAATTCTGGGAGTTGAAGTCCACAAGTCATCAAAGGACCAAGTTTGAAGACCGCTGTTCTACAGTCTGATTCCAAACCTTTGGGGCATCTTCTCACCTAACGAAGATATTTCCAATTTTCTTTTGATCATGTAGGGATGGCTGCTGCTACTACTGTACTACTACTGTACTACTAATCTTGGTTTATTAATCCCTTTCCAAGGATTAAGCGTAAAGCTCTTTTTCTTAAGGCCATCCCTCTAATTACACAGCTATTCCCACTCCTGTCTGAACGGGGCCCTTTTATACAGCTGAAACTCTCAAAGGCGAGCTAGGCCTATATATTTTGAGGAAGCGCTTCCAAAATGAGAAGAAATTTCACATTACGCCTTTAAAATGACTAGCATAAAAGAGGGGGGTTGAGGGGACGGTGGGAGGAGGCTGGGGAATTCTGGGAGTCGAAGTCCACCCATCTTAAAGCAGGCTGGCTAGGGAATTCTGGGAGTTGAAGTCCATGTTAAAGCAGGCCAGCTGGGGAATTCTGGGTGTCAAAGGCCACTTATCTTAAAGAATGCTGGCTAGGGAATTCTGGGGAGTCGAAGTCCACCATCTTAGAGCAGGCCGGCTGGGGAATTCTGGGAGTCGAAGTCCGCCCATGTTAAAGCAGGCCATCTGTGGAATTCTGGGAGTTGAAGTCCACCCCTCTTAAAGTAGGCTGTCAGGGGAATTCTGGGAGTCGAAGTCCGTCCATCTTAAAGCAGGCCGGCTGTGGAATTCTGGGAGTTGAAGTCCGTCCATCTTAAAGCAGGCCGGCTGGGGAATTCTGGGTGTCAAAGGCTACCTATCTTAAAGAATGCTGGCTCGGGAGTTCTGGGAGTTGAAATCCACCTGTCTTAGAGCAGGCCGGCTGGGGAATTCTGGGAGTCGAAGTCCACCCATCTTAAAGCAGGCCGGCTAGGGAATTCTGGGAGTTGACATCTGCCTGTTTTAAAGCATAATGTCTGGGGACTTCTGGGAATTGAGGCCCCCTCATCTTAAAGCAGGCTCTCTAGGGAATTCTGGGAGTTGAAGTCCACTCATCTAGCCCCAAATTCGGGGTCTGATCAGGGATTTGAAACAGCCCTGCCTGTTCCCGTTCACAAGAAGGGTTCTGAGGACTTTCTTAGGCCTGCACCTCTCCTTCCCAACCTCACCGATGCCTAGACGGGCGGCCTTCACCTCCCAGAATCCTCAGCAGTGGCTAGCTGGCTGGGGGATTCTGGGAACTTAAGAACGTTCAGGTGGGCTTTTTTTACACCTGTAGCGAAGGAGTGTTGCAAACCCACAGCCTCCCCCCTTTGTTTTTAAGCTGCCGTGTGTGTGTGTGTGTGTGTGTGTGTGAGAGAGAGAGAGAGAGTGAAAAAATCACACCCTCGTCGTCTTCTTTCAGGTCGGCTAATACTGCTGTACCACCCGCGGCTGCCGGAGGAGAGGCCGGGGGTCCTCCCCCCCCACCGCCCAACCTCACCAGTAACCGAAGGCTCCAGCAAACCCAGGCTCAAGTGGATGAGGTGAGGATTCTGGGAGTTGAAGTCCATGCTAGGAGAGGGGAACATGGCTCCCGAGGTTTGGAGGATAAGGTGGTGGTGGGGATATCTTGTGCGCCTATTTTTCGTGCCCTGGTTAAGGTTTGATTTCCCACCAGCATTTCCAAGACCTTCCTTGGTGATGATTTTCTCAATATTAATTACATTTATATTAGCATGTACATTGTATTAACGTAGACCAGTGGTTCTCAACCTTTTTAATGCCGCGACCCCCCAACCGGTCATAAGTCGAGGACTACTCAACCGGTCATAAGTCGAGGACTACTCAACTGGTGCAGCACCGTTTGCAGAATGGGACTTTTGGCGGGCTCAGCAGGGCAGAGACAGCCTGGGCAATTCCTATTGGCTTTTGAAAGCCAATAGAATTAGACTCTATTCAAGAGAGTCTATTCTATTGGCTTTCAAAAGCCAATAGAATAAAAGGGAGTAGCACAGCTAAGGAAAAGAGGGAAAAAAATGGCGGACTGCGTTGTTTGGCGACCCCCGTGAAATGGTCGTTCGACCCCAAATGGGGTCCCGACCCACAGGTTGAGAACCACTGACGTAGACAGTAACCCTCTCGGTTGGTTTTTGATTGACGTGAAATAAAGGACCCAGATTGTTGGGGGCAGTGTAAATATATATATACATTGCTTACTGGTGTACACCGCTTAGAGAGTGCTCGCACTTAAAGCAGTATATAAGTCTCATAAATAAATAAATAAATAAATAAATAAATAAATAAATAAATAAAGGCATATTCCTCAATTTACAAAGAAGTTTTGCTTTAAAAATGACCTTGAGTTCAATCTCCATAGACCGAGGTGGGTTGGGGGGGGCATAATAGGAATTTGGGGGGGGGGCTCTGGGAGATCTACCCCCTCCTTTAGTCAGTTGTACTGTGTGTCAATCTTCTCGACTTCTGTGGGGTCCTTGGTGCCCCCTCTGAGCTTGGTGGTTTCCTTGCAGACATTTCAGGACCCGACTAGGGAACATCATCAGTGCTTTACGTTTATAGAGGACTTCCGGTTTTGCGCCCGTAGCGCATGGTCGCGGGAGAGCGGGCCTCCGCTCCCCATGGCTAGTTTCGCCCTGTCAGGGCGACCCTAGATGGGTCCGAAGTCACCCCGAAGAGGTGACCGTGAAGGAAGGGGTGCCCCGTTGATCACGAAGCGACAGCGGTCGTTCGTTTGATCCGGGGGAAGCCCTCCGACCCAACAGGAGAAAGGCTGGCATGAGATCAGCGTCTAGCCCAGGCTACTTGCAGCCAAAGTCCCAGAGCACGAATCTGAACATTGATGATCTGTGTGCTTGGAATTGGTGAGAATATTGATCTTCTTTCTTCTATCTACTAATTGAATCCTTGAGAAAGATCCCCAAAGCAAGAAAACCTCCAGAAGTGAAGGGAGGGGACTAAATCCCCATTCCCTTACAGACGGAAGCGGCGAATTAATATTTAGGGGGAAAGAGAGATACTAAAATTCGATTTAGAAATGTTTTTTAAATGTTATTTACTCTTTCATTGTTTATCCCAGTTGGTAGTTCCTTGGTTGGGGCATTGCTTACTTCTTGGTCTCCTGTTCATCTCGGGGTTAACCCTCCGCTCTTCTCTCGGCTTTGGCACCTGGTTCGTGGTTCTTTTGCTGCCTTCCGCGACGTCTCTCACTTTCTCCCCGGCTTCTTTCTCTTTCCCTCCAGGTTGTGGACATCATGCGAGTGAACGTAGATAAGGTCCTCGAGAGAGATCAGAAGCTTTCGGAGCTGGACGACCGTGCCGATGCCCTTCAAGCCGGAGCGTCCCAATTCGAAACCAGCGCCGCCAAGCTTAAGCGCAAATACTGGTGGAAGAACTTAAAGGTAGGATGGGGGGGTGGGGGGGGGAATGACCTCCTCGCCCGAAAATCTCGTTGCCTCTTTCCCTTTAGCCAAAGGATCAACCTGACCTTGACATGGAGACCCCTTGTAGTCTTCTCCCTCGGAAGCACAGCCGGCATTATCCACTGAAGACCTCTGAGGTTAAAGAAATTGTAATAGAATCATACATTCAGAGCTGGAAGGGACCTTGGAGGTCATCTAGTCCAACCCTTTACTCAAGCAAGATGATGATGATGATAAAAAAGTTGGAAGGGACCTTAGAGGTCATCTACTCCAATCCCCTGCTCAGGCAGGAAACCCTATCCATTTCAGACAAATGGCTGTCCAGTCTCTTCTTAAAAACTTCCAGTGTTGGAGCCTTCACTGCTTCTGGTGGCAAGCTATTCCACTGGTTAATTGTCCTCACTGTTAGGAAGTTTCTCCTTAATTCCAAGTTCTTGGAAGCAAGCACCAGATAAGACTATTAAATTAAATAAACAGGACGCTGGACTCTTGAGTTTAAAGGACCTTGCATCACTCCTCTAGGGAATAACAGAATCGGGAGGGACCTTGGAGGTCTTCTAGTCCAACCCCCTGCTCAAGCAAGAGTCTCTAGACCAGGGGACTGGCTGAGGAATTCTGGGAGTTGAAATCCACAAGTCATCAAAGCGTCAAGTTTGAAGACCCCTGGTCTGGATCTAAGCCCGCGGTTTCATCAAAATGGCCGACTGAGGAATTCTGGCAGTTGAAGTCCACAAGTCATCAAAGGGCCAAGCTTGAAGACCCCCTGCCTGTGGACTTCAACTCCCAGAATTCCCCAGCCAGGCACGCTGGCTGAGGAATTCTGGGAATTGAAGTCCACAAGTCATCAAAGGGCCAGGTTTTATTAATTGTTCTCCCCGTCGAGTTTCTCCTGGTGATGGATCAGACAGAAAATCCCCACTCGATTCTTTTAAAATTCTGTGTTTAAAAAAAAAGAAAAAAAATCTTGAAGCAATTGGAGAGAAATACGGGTGAAAAAGGAACATATTGCATGGAGCAGCACCTGTGCAGAGAAGGTTTGGGGGAAGAAATCCCAGGATCTGGTTAGATTCAAAAAGGGGAAGAGGATGTTGGTGGGAGGGAAGGGGCACGTTGGCTTTGGGCAGGAATTCTGATCTCCCTCCGTGATCTCTGCGATTACCTAGATCTGTTTGCAATCCTGTTTCCCAAGGTGATCCGTCAGATCATCTGCATGGAATCGGGTTTCAGAAGAGGGTGAGCTTGGTGTGGACCCCACTTGAAAGCAGGCCCAGCCACAGGGTCCTGGTAGTCTTTTGGATGTACGTCGTGACAGTCTTCCGGGTTCTCTAGCGGCAGATCTCAATTGGAGCGACTTAAAGGTGGCTGGACCTCAACTCCCAGAATCCCCCAGCCAGCATATCACTTTCCTACTTCATTGCCATGCCATCCAGCCCACCTTGAAACTCCTTTTCTGAATTTAGCTTGCCCTGGGTTATTTATTTATTTCAAATTTGCCGGCGTCAAGATATATTACGTCGACCGCATTCCCACCCTCTATTAAGAAAGTCACCCCCTTCAAAAACAATGTGATGATTGTTCTTGTCCTGTCCGTGCTGAATTCCAGAGTAAACCCTTGATGGCTGGGGAATTCTGGGAGTGGAAGAAAAGCTAATTTAGGACCCAAAAGGACTTTGATCTGAAAAGTTCTAGGAGAGGCTTTGCTTTCAACGGGAAATTGCTCCCTTGCGGTGTCAGCTGATGCAATGCAGAACTAAATAGAGCTGGAAAGAGACCTTGGAGGTCTTCTAGTCCAGCCCCCCCTCCCCCCGCTTAAGCAGGAGAATATATACCATTTCAATTAATCAATGAATCAATCAGAATAGAGCTAGTCCAACACACCCCCCTTCCTGCTCAAGCAGGAGAACCTATACCAGGGCTAGGCCACCTTGGCTCTTTTATGACTTGTGGACTTCAACTCCCAGAATTCCTGAGCCAGCCACGCTGAGGGGAAAAGGAGAGGTTTCCAAGCTGAGCCAGGCTGGCTCAGGAATTCTGGGAGTTGAAGTCCACGAGTCATGAGGGGGCCATAGTTCCCCCATGCTGGCTCAGAAATTCTGGGAGTTGAAGTCCACGAGTCATGAGGGGGCCATAGTTCCCCCATGCTGGCTCAGGAATTCTGGGAGTTGAAGTCCACGAGTTATGAGGGAGCCATAGTTCCCCCATGCTGGCTCAGAAATTCTGGGAGTTGAAGTCCACAAGTCATGAGGGGGCCATAGTTCCCCCATGCTGGCTCAGGAATTCTGGGAGTTGAAGTCCACGAGTCATGAAGGGGCCATAGTTCCCCCATGCTGGCTCAGGAATTCTGGGAGTTGAAGTCCACGAGTCATGAGGGGGCCATAGTTCCCCCATGCTGGCTCAGGAATTCTGGGAGTTGAAGTCCATGAGGGGGCCATAGTTCCCCCATGCTGGCTCAGGAATTCTGGGAGTTGAAGTCCATGAGGGGGCCATAGTTCCCCCATGCTGGCTCAGGAATTCTGGGAGTTGAAGTCCACGAGTCATGAAGGGGCCATAGTTCCCCCATGCTGGCTTAGGAATTCTGGGAGTTGAAGTACACGAGTCATGAGGGGGCCATAGTTCCCCCATGCTGGCTCAGGAATTCTGGGAGTTGAAGTCCACGAGTCATGAGGGGGCCATAGTTCCCCCATGCTGGCTCAAGAATTCTGAGAGTTGAAGTCCACGAGTCATGAGGGGGCCATAGTTCCCCCATGCTGGCTCAGGAATTCTGGGAGTTGAAGTCCACGAGTTATGAGGGAGCCATAGTTCCCCCATGCTGGCTCAGGAATTCTGGGAGTTGAAGTCCACGAGTCATGAAGGGGCCATAGTTCTCCCATGCTGGCTCAGGAATTCTGGGAGTTGAAGTCCACGAGTCATGAAGGGGCCATAGTTCCCCCATGCTGGCTCAGGAATTCTGGGAGTTGAAGTCCACGAGTCATCAAGGGAGCCATAGTTCTTCATGATGGCTTAGGAATTCTGGGAGTTGAAGTACACGAGTCATGAGGGGGCCATAGTTCCCCCATGCTGGCTCAGGAATTCTGGGAGTTG
Organism: Crotalus adamanteus; assembly: GCA_039797435.1. Taxonomy (NCBI): domain Eukaryota; kingdom Metazoa; phylum Chordata; class Lepidosauria; order Squamata; family Viperidae; genus Crotalus; species Crotalus adamanteus. The sequence continues at coordinate 142,567,880 of CM077936.1, read as the reverse complement.
AAGTCCACGAGTTATGAGGGAGCCATAGTTCCCCCATGCTGGCTCAGGAATTCTGGGAGTTGAAGTCCACGAGTCATGAAGGGGCCATAGTTCCCCCATGCTGGCTCAAGAATTCTGAGAGTTGAAGTCCACGAGTCATGAGGGGGCCATAGTTCCCCCATGCTGGCTCAGGAATTCTGGGAGTTGAAGTCCACGAGTCATGAAGGGGCCATAGTTCCCCCATGCTGGCTCAGGAATTCTGGGAGTTGAAGTCCACGAGTCATCAAGGGAGCCATAGTTCTTCATGATGGCTTAGGAATTCTGGGAGTTGAAGTACACGAGTCATGAGGGGGCCATAGTTCCCCCATGCTGGCTCAGGAATTCTGGGAGTTGAAGTCCACGAGTTATGAGGGAGCCATAGTTCCCCCATGCTGGCTCAGGAATTCTGGGAGTTGAAATCCACGAGTCCTAAAAGAGCCAAGGTTGCCTACCCCTGACCTATACCATCCCAGTCGTCTTTTCAAAAGCCTCCTGTGGTGGAGCATCCACGACATCTGGTGGCAAGCCGTTCCACAGGTTAATTGTCCTCCGTGTTAGGAAGTTCCTCCTGAATCCCAGGTCGGTCCTCTCTCGGATCAGCTTCCAACCGATTTAGACCGCTCACACGCCTGTCTTTCCTTCTCTCCCACGGCAGATGATGATAATCCTGGGGGTGATATGCGCCATTATCTTGATCATCATCATTGGTGAGTGACTCTTTGCCAAAGGCGGGGCGGTGGGGAAGCAACGAGGGACAGGAAAAGGGACTTCAGTGTGGGCTCTAAAATTTGAGCCCCATTTGGACCCAAATTATTGCAAAGCCCTTTGTTGTCGTTCCTCCATTTTTGGGGGGGCCAATCCTTAAGGTCGCCAACGATGGCCGACAGCATTGGTAAAAATTTGCTTTCTACTTTTCGTCCTCGGCTGGCTTAAGCGACCGTTCGAAAGTTAGCACAGCGCTGAAAAAAAGCAAATTACGCATGTCACACTTCAAAGGACCCTCGCAGCCTCTCCCGGGGGTGTGTGTGACATGATCCAAATTCCGACGCCTGGAACTGACTCATGTTTACGACGGCCGCGGCGTCCCGGGGGGCGAGTCGCGCGATCCCCTTTTGGCGACCGTCTGAGCCGGGGAGGGGGGGGGGCAAAGCCGGATTCCCTGACTAAAAAAAGATGATCAAAGCGGGCCAGTCACGGGAACAACCCGTTTTTTTACGACCGAACGACCATATATTATTTCCGTCGTATGTCGAGGACTCCCTGTAAAATATCTCTTTTTTTCTCTCTCTCTCTCTCTCCTTTTTCTCCGCAGTTTACTTCAGCACTTAGTGGAACTTCTCCGAGACGTTTTTCCCCATCCAGGAACAGCGGCCGGGAGAGGCGCACGGGGCCAAGTCTTCCAGCGCCAGCTTCCCCTCCATACACCCCCCCTCGCCCCCCCTTACCCCTCCCTCCCTCTCCCCTCCCTCCCCTCCCCCGTGTGTGTGAGTGTGCGTTGCGTGTGGGTGTCTTGTAAATAGCCCGATTTGTTATTTATACCTATACATATATACATATACATATATATATATACATAAAATATATATATATTATATTATATTATATTTTGTCTGTTTGTAGATTTCTATCTAGACTTTCTATGTGTCGCGCAACCTCGGCCCCGGGTTTGCCCCCCCCCCCGCCGTGTTTTTTCAGTGTCTTTGATTTTTAACGACAACCCTACGAGGACCAAGACTCGCCTGACGGATTCTGCCCTCCATATCCCCCTTCCCCAATTCGGTGGGCTCCTGACCCCCCTTTTTTTTCCCCGGGGAAATTGCCATGCTGAGCACGCCCAGCCTTGGATTGTGTTTCTCCCCCCCCCCAAATATTCTGGAATCTGGAAGATCCTTAGTAAGAAGCCGGCTAGTTGGGGGGGTACGAAGTTCTCCCTCTTCGGAGTCACTCCCCCGTTTTACTCTCTTCGGCCACGCTGCTAGTCCTCAGCGTCTTCGCCATCTCTCCTCCCATCTTACCCTTTCTCTCCTGTCCCACCCACCACCACCCCCCCCCCCGGGCCTGCTGGGTGATCTCCTCTTAAACCTTTTTATTTATTAACTTGAATTCGACTTGTACTGCCAGGTTTTTTTTGGGGGGGGGGTTTCCCTAAGTGTCTCAGCTCGCCTGGCGTTGGGGAGTTAGCGCCGCTGCCTCTCCCGGGGGACGGTCCCGAGTGCGAATCCTCCCCCCCCCCCCGCGCGCGGCATTCTCTTTCCTTCTCTGCCTCCTCCGGACCACGGTGGGACTTTTTAACTGCCATTCACAGTCTTGTTGTAGAAACCGTTCCCATCTCTCTCTCTCTCTCTCTCTCTCTCTCTCTCTCTCTCTCTTCCCCCCCCCCCCCCGTTGTTTTGATTTTCGGAACAACGGGCGACGACGCAACGAGCGTGTGACTCTTTTACATTCCACTCGTCCTTCTCCCAAAGGAGAGACGAGAAGACAACTTTCCCCCTCTTGTAGGACCTGCGTTTTCTTGCGATCACTGCCTCAAACCCGTAAGGAGTCGTGTGCCTGTGAGTGGGTGTGCATGCGTGGGTGTCTACGTGTGAATACAATAAGAGCAACGGAGGAGGAGGAGGAGGAGGAGCGGAAGGTTAGGGGGGCTCCTGCCCATCTTGCGGAAGACGCAAAAGAGCATTTGCTGAGCGGAACACAAAAAAATCAGATTTGGCGACACCGGCGTTCGTTGCAGCTCGTTCCCGGGACCGGGAGAGACCCTTCCCGACCGGTCCCGAGAACGAAACGAGGGCTGCGCCGCGGTTCTAATCCTGCGGTGAAGCTATAATTTATTCTTAAGGATTTCATTTATTTATTTTTGTCGACGCTGTTCTCTTTCCCGATGAAGGTGGGTTTCAAGCAGGAGACGGAAAGGGCTCGGTATGAATGGTGGTGGATAACAGACGCCCCTCCCTCCTCCTCCTCTTCCTCTTTGTGCACTCCCTCCCCAATGTTGGCCCTGTCCAAAGCTTGGCCACTTTTCAGCTTTGCAAAAAAACGTTGTCGTTGTGATCCTTGTGACGAGTGACCACCTCCTCAACCCCCCACCTCCCGTTTTCAGCACAAACTGCCATGTTTCCTGGGCCTGTTTATGACGTTGGCTACCTGTGAGGTTTTTTTTTTAAAAAAGCGTTTTTTTGGGGGGGGGTTACACCTGGCTTTCCCTCTCCTCTTCCTCTCCCCCCCACTTCCTCCCCAAAAATGGAGGAAACAGCTGTATCCTGTCTGTACACAAATTTTCCCCCTGGGGCCAAGGAAATGTTTTGAAGAGGAAGAACCACCAAGACGTCTGCAAAAAAACATTGGGGATACGGGGGTCCTCAGCGGGAGACCCTCCGGTCCAAATGCCCTGCTGGGGGCGGGGGAGAAAAAAAATGGATTTTGGGGCAGAAAAAGGGTCAGGAATGGGGCAGAAGCGAAAAAATGGGGAAGGTCTCCTGGCTCCTAGTTTGGGGGGACGACGGAGCGAGGAGAACTTGAACGGTTGAGTGTGGCCTTCACTTCCATCCTCAATTCTCAAGCTGGGGGGGCGCTTCTTCGGGAGAGAGAAGAATGGGGGGGGCACACTTTGAGAAATGGAGCCCCAGGGACAGACGGGACGGGTCCTTGACGCATCGTCTTCCATATATAGTCTAGGAGAAAAGCCGTCTATGGTAGGAGGACACTGGAGCTCGCTTCTCAAAACTTATATTATTGAAGGGCAGATTGTTCGGAGGGGGGGAAAGCTTTGCTGGGTGTTTGGAGGGGCTCCAATGTTTTTTTTGGGGGGGGTGAGCGGGACGCAAGTCCCCGATTGTGAGTCAATGAACAGTTGTGGGTTGTGCAGACTTTCCCAAGGGGTTCTTCCCACGTTGGCGCTGTCCGCTGTGCTGAAAAAGCAGCTTTGCAGTTGCCTTTTTATCAAAGCGGGCTTCTGAAATCCTCATAAAATAGCGTAAAGTGGCCTTCCGCCACCCCCCCCTCCAACTTAAACCACATTTTAAGATGGGCGGATTTCAACTCCCAGCCAGCCACTTTGACACATCCAGCCGAGATGGCTGGGGAATGCTGGGAGTTGAAGTCCACCCGTCTTTTAAGTGTGCCACGGTTGAGAAATAATTGGAATAGAGAAAGGTGTTTCTCAACCTTGACAAATTTTAAGGCATGTGGACTTCAAGTCCCAGAATTCCACAGCCAGCATTGCTGACTGTGGAATTGTGGGAGTTGAAGTCCACATGCCTTAAAATTTGTCAAGGTTGAGAAACACTGGTGTAAAGGATTTATGGGGGGGGGCTTGGGAGGAAGGAAAGGGGTTGCCCTTCCCCAGTTGGCCAGCAGGTGTCGCTGTGGACGCGTGACTTGTCCAAGGAGATGAGAAAAGGGGAATTAAAAAAAAAAACCAGAATTAAAAGGGAATAAAATTGATCCCAGCCAAAGCCGAAGCAGACTAGGGGCGAGAAGGACGTTTCCTTGAGTAAATTGCCCAGCCAGCCCTGCTCCTCAGCAGGGGGAGAAAAAAAAAAGGGGGGGGGGTAAGATCCAAATCTGGGATACAAGCAGGGTTTTTGACTATGCTGTGAAAAAGAAACAAACAAGAAAGAACTCATTGATGTTTGGAGAGAAAAATAAAATAAAAATAAAAACCTAACAATCAATAAATGTCCTGTGGAGAACGCCCCGAGGCTTGTCTATTTTTTAAAAAATATTTATTTCTCTTAAGTGGGTTTCTTTGGAGCAAAGGGGGGGGGTCTCCCCGAAAACGGTACTATTTATCAAATGCTTCATGGGGATGGGGTCGGAGTGGGTGGGGTGAGTGACGGATCAGGCCGAAAAAAATGGATTTCTGTGCTTTTGATTTTTGCCTTCTGGAAATAAATGGGTTTTAGGGGAAATGGGCAATGGAGGTCAGCCTTGAGTTTTTCTATATAAGAGTCACAGAATAAACTTCCTTCCTTCTCCCTTTACCTCTTCTTTCCTTCCGTCCCTTCTCCCTCTTTCTTTCCTTTTCTCCCTTCCTCTACCTTGAACTTTTTCCTTCCTTCCTTCATCCCTTTCCTTCCTCTCCCTTTATCCTTTCCTTCTTCCTTCCATCTTCCCTTTCCTTCCTCCTCCCTTTACCTCTTCTTTCCTTCTATCCTCCTTTCCTTCCTCCCTTTCCTTTTTCTCCCTTCCCTCCCTTGAACTGTTTTATTCCTTCATCCCTTTCCTTCCTCTCCCTTTACCCCTTCCTTCCTCCCTCCTTCCTTCTGTCTTCCCTTTCCTCCTGTCGCTCTTCCTCCCTCTTTCCTTTTTCCCCTCCCTCCCTCTACTTGAACTTTTTCCTTCCTTCCTTCATCCCTTTCCTTCCTCTTCCTTTACCCCTTCCTTCCTTCCCTTCCGTTTTCTCTTTCCTTCCTCCCTTTACCTCTTCTGTCTCTCTTCTCTTTCCTTCCTTTTGTCCCTCTTCCCTTCTCCCTTTTTCTCCCCTCCCTCCCTCCTCTATCATGAACTGTTTTCTTCCTTCATCTCTTTCCTTCCTCTCCCTTTACCCCTTCCTCCCTTCCCTTCTCCCTTCCTTCCGTCTTCTCTTTCCTTCCTCCCTTTACCTCTTCCGTCTCTTTCCTTCCTTCTGTCCCTCTTCCCTTCCTCTTTCCTTTTTCCCCTCCCTCCTCTACTTGAACTTTTTCCTTCCTTCATCCCTTTCCTTCCTCTTCCTTTACCCCTTCCTTCCTTCCCTTCTGTCTTCTTTCCTTCCTCCCTTTACCTCTTCCTTCTGTCCCTCTTCCCTTCTTCCTTTTTCTCCCCTCCCTCCCTCCTTCCCTCTATTGAACTGTTTTCTCCCTCCCTTCCCTTCTCCCTTCTGTCTTCTTTCCTTCCTCCCTTTCCTTCCTCCGTTCCACTACCTTTACCTCTTTCTCCTTCCTTCCTTCCTTCCATTTAAAAGGTGTTAAATATGAGCCAGCCCTATGCTGCAGCTGCCAAAAAGGCCAACACAGTGCTGGGCTGCATCAACAGAGGGATAGAATCAAGATCACATGAAGTTGATACCACTTTACAAGGTAAAGTGGTAAAGTTGATACCACTTTACAAGGCCTTGGTAAGGCCACACTTGGAATACGGCATCCAGTTTTGGTCACCACGATGTAAAAAAGATGCTGAGACTCTAGAAAGAGTGCAGAGAAGAGCAACAAAGATGATCAGGGGACTGGAGGCTAAAACATACAAAGAACAGTTGCTGGAATTGGGCATGTCTAGTTTAACGAAGAAAAGGATGAGGGGGGACACAATAGCAATGTTGCAGTAACTCAGGGGCTGCCCCAAAGAAGAGGGAGTCAAGCTATTCTCCAAAGCGCCTGAAGGCAGGACAAGAAGCAACAGATGGAAACTAATCAAGGAGAGAAGCAACCTGGAACTAAGGAGAAACTTCCTGACAGAACAATTAACCAGTGGAACTGCCTGCCTCCAGAAGCGGTGAATGCTCCAACACTGGAAGCTTTTAAGAAGAGACTGGACAGCCATTTGTCCGAAATGGGATAGGGTTTCCTGCCTGAGCAGGGGGTTGGACTAGATGACCTCCAAGGTCCCTTCCAACTTTACTATTATTATTATTATAAAGTAGACTCAAGGATTAAATCTCGCGCCTGCTGTCAGATGGATGAGTTCTCTTTGCAGCCAAGGGACAACGTGGATTTGAATAGACCAGAGCAGAGAATTGGTGAAACAGACCGGCCATTTTTGCAAATGGCGAGGAGAGAGGGAAGCACGACAGACCTCAGATCAACCAGCCAAATCTTGGGAGTGAACGCTTTGCTTTAAGGGGCAAGAAAGTCTTTTTTTTGGGGGGGGGGGAACAAAACAAAAACAAAACGGCTGTTTGTTCACCTACCTTGTGAACAACGCTGCAGTTTTCAACCCCACTGTGATCCAGACTAGCAAAAATTCTTCCAATTTTTGCTGATGATATGGAGAGAGGGAGGGAGGGAGGGAGGGAGGGAGGGAGACCCCATTTTCTTAGCAATTTATTTGGAAATGACTGCTTTTGAGAAGAATTTTGCGACCTGTTGCTGATCACAGTCTAAAACTCTTGAATACCTACCATGCAAGAATTCCTCCTCCCCCCCCTTTTTTTTCTGGAAATCTCAAAACCTTTCCTACAAGAAATGAAGATTAAGGAAGGCAGAAGGTGCCATTCGTAAATGATCTGATGAGCGTGTTGATTTTGGGGGTGTGTATATATATATATATATATATATATATATATATATATATATATATATATATATATATATATATATATATATATATATATATGTAGGTCTTTGGTTGTTCGGGTTTTCTCCCGCGTAAAATTGGAAGTGTCTTGGCGACGTTTCGACGAAGTCCCATTCGTCATCTTCAGGCTGGTGCTTTCAGCTTCGTGCTTTGAGCAGCAATGTGTGGTCTTAGCTGTTTATTCCTTTTAACTGCCAGTGGGGGTATGAACTGATTGGGTGGGAGCTTGGCTGTGTATAGATTCTTGTATAGATTCTTATACATATATACGCATTATATGTTGTACAATGTACGCTGACCATAAACCAAGATCTGGCTCAAACTTAAATTAATATTAACTTAATATCACCTGTATAAAATTAATGGGTTGTAAAATAATACTCCCTTTGTAAAAATTATTTATCCTCTATTTTCATTATCACTTACCCACCCACTGAAAGCCCATCTGTGTTGGTGTTATCATGGTGGGGAGATTGTTTCTTGGAGTGGTGAGCGAAGAACACCAGGAGTTATGCCAATATATATTCCCAACCAGACATATAAGGCTTGAAGTTCATTCCAGCTGCCCAGCTAAAGCAAGCAGGCACCTATATTGGCAGAGGTGATATAGAAAGTTGCTATGGTGGTGGTGCAGTGGTTAGAACGCAGTAATGCAGGCTAACTCACTGCTCACTCCAGAAGTTTGATTCTTACTGGCTCAAGGATGACTCAGCCTTCCACCTTTCCAAGGTCAGTAAAATGAGGGCCCAGATTGTTGGGGGCAATATGCTGACTCTGTAAAGAAGGCTGTAAAGCACTGTGAAGCAGTATATAAGTCTAGGTGCTATTGCTATTGCTAAAGATGGATAATAGGCATATTTGTACTGTACCGGTCAAGGCGATGGTAAACCACTTCTGTGTTTTATGAAAGAAACATTTTCAAGAACATGCAGAATCAATTTGAAATCCTGAGTCTCATGGATATGGAATTAGAACTATGGATGAACTAATGATATTACTCTCGTAACTGGATATGCTCATTTACAGCAGTGATGGAGGTACTGTTGGAAGACTTGAAAGACCTTGTTGGGACTGGATCCTCATATTCTCCGAGGAGCTGAAAAGCTTACTGGGCGGAGCTCCTCCCTTTGCAAAGGAGCTTTTCAGCTCCTCGGAGGATGGAAAGATCATTTAATCCAGAATGTAATGCAACAAAGTCTGTTCAATTATCTGTACTGTATTCTATGAAAAATTATAGCCCAATAGCCAGAAAAAGGAAGCACAACTTGCTTAGGTTGATCTCAGATAGCTTTCCTTCACCCGATGGTAGCCAATGAGCGTGAGCGTTTAAAGAGCCAATCGGGTGTCCTCTTGTTTTGGCAATGAGCCAATCAGATCACAGTAGGATCCAGTGATTGATCTCATGTACTGAAGCCTTGTCTTTGGACAAAACTCAGCAGCACTTTTTTGTGCGGCTGCTGATAAAAACAGGATCGCCAGCGTCCGATAACGGATATGGCACAGAAAGAAGAAGAATTGAAGCCGAGAAGAGGACATTTGTCAGTGTGTTATGTGATCGCTATCAAGTTGGTTGGGGTTTTTTTGGTGTTCTTTCATTTAGGGAGCTTGTAAAACGCAATAAAATTAAAGTTAACGGTGCAGAGAGTTGACCGGTCGCCCAGAAAGCGATGTAAAATAGCATTATTAAGTGGACGAGGCGACCGTTCTAAAGAAATGAGGAGAAAAACGGGTGGAAACTTAAACCAAAGGTGGCATTTCTACTGTACACTTTTCCCAAAATGGTTTCCACCCTTTGGGCCACTGGGCAAAAGATTACGCAGGAATTAAAAACGCTCTCTGTTCAAATCCATTCCGATTGCTTCAACGGCAATACGGGAATTCTCCTTTTGCCAATTAGACCAGGATAAGGGGGTCTAATTGGCAAACTGTGTCTTCTCAGCAGGAGGAACCACGCCTGCCTCCCTGCCCTGCTTGGTGGAGTCACAAGGTTGTTGTGTGGCTCGTAAACCAGGTTGTGGAAGGCAGGCGTGCGGCTTGAGCCGATTTAAGCACCGACAACCAACAAATGTGGTGGGAGATTAAGGCTGAGCAGCTCAGGGGAATTTAAGAGGCACGGAGGATCTTCGTCTGGGTCATCAGTGAACCGAGATAGTCCTCGATTTACAGCGGTTTATTTAGTGAGCGCTCGACGCTACAGCGGCACGGGGAAAAAAGGGACTGACAACCGTTTTTTTTTCACGCTTAACGACCGTTGCAGTATCTCCCAGGGTCACGTGATCAAAACTGAGAGGCTTGGCGACGGATGCGTATTTGTGACAGCCGCAGTGTCTCCCGGGGTCAAGTGATCCCGTTTTGCGTCCTTCTGGCAAGCCAAGTGAAGGGGGGGGAGCTGTGTGTTAACGGCCGCGTGACTATCTTAACAATTGCAGCGATGGACTTAACAGGTGTGACACGAAAGGTTCTTCTCTTCTTCCTCCTGTTCTCCTGCTCCTTTTCCTTCTGTCTTCCCTTCCCTTCTTCTTCCCTCTTTCCTTTCTTCCTCCACCTCTTCTTCCTCCCTCCCTTCCATCTTCCCTTGCTTTTCGTTCTTCCTTTTTCCTTGCTTCCTCTCTACCTTGACCTTTCCTTCCTTGCTTCCATCTTCTCTTGCTCTCCCTTCTTCCTCCCTTATTTTTCTTCCTTCATCCCTCCCTCTACCGTTACCTCTCATTTCTTCCTTCCCTCTTCCATTGCTTTCCCTTCTTCCCTCTACCTTTATCTCTCCTTTTTCTTCCCTCTTCTGTTGTTTCCCCTTCTTCCTCCCTTTTTTCTCTCTACCTTTACCTCTCCTTTCTTCCTTCCCTCTTCCCTTGCTTTCCCTTTTTCCTTCCTTCTTCCCTCTACCTTTATCTTCCTTCCCTCTTCCCTTGCTTTCTTCTTCCTCCGTTTTCCTTCCTAACTTTACCTCTCCTTTCTTCCTTCCCTCTTCCCTTGCTTTCCCTTCTTCCTCCGTTTTCCTTCCTAACTTTACCTCTCCTTCCTTCCTTCTCTTGCTTTCTTCTTCCTCCGTTTTCCTTCCTTTCTCCCTCTAACTTTACCTCTCCCTTCTTCCTTCCCTTGCTTTCTCTTCTTCCTCCGTTTTCCTTCCTTTCTCCCTCTAACTTTACCTCTGCTTCTTTCCTTTTTTCTTTTCCTTCCCTCCCTCCCTTTCTTCCTTCTTTTTTCTTTTCCTTCTTCCCTCCCTCCTTCCTTCTCGAAATATATCCCGAAGAGCAGGATTTGTTTACGATGCTGGAATGTTTCTAAATGGCACGTGAAGGTTGTAAGACACATCCTGGATACACACACACACGTGCACACACACACCCGCTTATGAATGCCCTAGCCTCAAGGCGATGCTTTGAGTGTCCCTTGACCCCCTTTATTTCTAGCAGATCCAAGGGGATCCTGGGGGGGGGATCGGGGGGGGGCTCCTCCCCATTTGTTGCACATCGGAAAAATCACTTTTAATTGTCTTTTTTTTTCTCAGTTTTCTCCCCCCCCAAAAAAACAGCCCCGCCTCCCTCGCCTGCCGAAAGCATCTGCCGCGTGACTCCCCCCCCCGGCACGTGCCTGGCCTGGCTCAGCGGCTGGCTCTCCACGAGCCAATAGAAAGCGGCCTTTTCGGGGCCGGCCAATGGGCGCGGGAGGAAGGCGTGGCCGAGGCACGCGGACTCCTGCATGCGAGCGGCGGAGCAACCCAATAGGAGGAGGGGGAAAAAGAAAAAAAAAAAAAAAGGGCGGGCCGCCTCCTCTCGGCCGACCTCTCCCGCCGCTTTGGCCTGTTGCGGCGCCGGCCGGCCAATGAGACGGCGGCGCTCGGCTGCTTATTTATAGCCGGGGGGGCGGAGCGTGGGCGGAGCGAGAAGACGGAACGGAGGGCCGCCATTGGCTGGGCGCGCAGGGGGGCGGGTCGCAGCGCCGCACGCGGACGGCTGCATGGGTTGGGGTCGCGGGGCTGAAGCGGATCGCGCGGCGGACCGAGCGGAGGGGTCGAGCGGCCGGAGAGGTGAGTGGGGAGCGGCCCGGGTGGGGTTTGGAGGCGCGGGAGCAGGGCTGGAGGGAGTGCCCCCGGGGGGGGGGAGTTTCTGAGCCGGGGGTCCTCTGGTTGGGTCTGGGGGCGCTTGGGTCGGGAGGGGGGGTCTGGGTTTTGGGGGGGCTCGGAAGCCGACCCTGGTGAGGACAGGGCTGCAAGGGGAAGGGTCGCAGGAAAGGGGGAGGGGTGCACGGGCAAGGGGAAAGACGGGGGGGGGGCTTCTGATGTGGATCACATAAAGAGGAGGGGGACAGGGCTGCTGTGGGGGGGGGCTTTGTTGGTGGGGGGGGGACATCTGCAATCAGCCTTGCTGGATCGGACCTAGGGGGTCTCAATCAGCCGGGGGTCTGGGGATGGGGATGGGGGCTTGGGGGGGGGTCTCAACCAGGGATCCCCGGCTATCCCCAGGGGGATGGGGGCTTGGTTGGTGGGGGGGCACCTGCAATCAGCCTGGCTGGATCGGACCGAGGGGGTCTCAACCAGCCGGGGGTCTGGGGATGGGAATGGAGGCTTGGGGGGGTCTCAACCAGGGACCCCCGGCTATGCTCGGGGGGATGGGGACTTGGTTGGTGGGGGGGGCACCTGCAATCAGCCTGGCTGGATCGGACCGAGGGGGTCTCAACCAGCCGGGGGTCTGGGGATGGGGGCTTGGGGGGGTCTCAACCAGGGACCCCCGGCTATCCCCAGGGGGATGGGGGCTTGGTTGGTGGGGGGGGGCACCTGCAATCAGCCTGGCTGGATGGGCTGAGGGGTCTCAACTAGCTCGGGGTCTGTGGATGGGGATGGGGGCTTGGGGGGGTCTCAGCTGGGGGGGTCTGCGGGTGAGAGCTTGGTTGGTGGGGGGGGGCACCTGCAATCAGCCTTGCTGGATCGGGCTGAGGGGTCTCAACCAGGGACCCCTAGCTATCCACAGAGGTATGGCGATGGGGGCTTGGTTGGTGGGAGGGGCACCTGCAATCAGCCTGGCTGGATCGGGCCGAGGGGGGTCTCAACCCGGGACCCCCAGGGGTCTGGGGATGGGGATGGGGGGGCTGGTGATGACAGAAGGAGACACTCCCCATCGAAAAACCTAATGAAAACTGGAAGTGGGGCGGCGGAGAGGGAGGGAGAATTGGGTGGAGGGGGAGAGGATGTGGGGAAGGGGCGTTTTTATACATTCCCCTTGCCCAAATTTGAACAGGATCCTGGAAAACGCCATAAAAGCAAAGCGCTTCTAGTGTCGAGCTATGAAAAGACTCTCTAAATTCTGGATCCTTAGAACAATGAAATGGTTGGGAAGATTCCGGGTGGATGATCTCTAGGATTCCCAGGACACACCAGGTTGGCAAGAGTTGACGACATGGTCCTTAGGGGGCTGCTGGTGGCACCAGTCACCCATGATGTGGTCTGAAGGGCTTGTGAGGTGAAGCTGATGAATCCAGCTTCCCAGAAGTAATTGTGTGTTTGTGTGTGTGTGTGTGTATGCCAGGGGTCTTCAAACTTGGCCCTTTGATGACTTGTGGACTTCGACTCCCAGAATTCCTCAGCCAGGCACGCTGGCTGAGGAATTCTGGGAGTCGAAGTCCACAAGTCATCAAAGGGCCAAGCTTGAAGACCCCTGCTTGTGGACTTCAACTCCCAGAATTCCTCAGCCAGGCACGCTGGCTGAGGAATTCTGGGAGTTGAAGTCCACAAGTCACAAAAGGGTCAAGTTTGAAGACCCCTGGTGTATGCTGATGATAGCAGGTGTTATGATATGGTTTATATATGATATACATATGCTCTATGATATGAATAGAATAGATAATTTAAACCCTACCTTTCCATTGGTGGGTTTCATCCCACCAATGGCAACAGTATATCTGCCCTCATTTGCATGAATTTCCATAATTCACCTATTTATTGCTCATACTCTGTCGGTGCAAAGACATTGGAGTCCTTTATGGCTGACTCTTTGTTTACTTCCTACACAACCTTTGTGGTACCTGAGTTCCCCTATTTCCTTGCCACCTGTTAGTGCACTTGGTGTGGCACTCACTAGTAAAAGCTTGATTGTGCTTGACAGCAAGGCTGATATTCTTAATTGCACCAACGTCTGTGCTGCATGCGCTGATAATCTTATTAGTTTTCGATTGCCGGAGACAGAAATGTTCTATATCAATTAATTTACTGTCCCTGTTGTTTAAGTATGATACGGTAGCTGAAACGGGACGGGATCTCCTGCTTGAGCAAGGGGTTGAGCTAGGACAAGGATTTTCAACCAGTGGTACGGGTACCACCTGTGGTACATTGACACCTGGCAGGTAGTAGGTGACCATCCTAGAAAAATGGTAGCGTGGGAGAGGAATGAGCTGAATTGCTGGCAGCACCGCACAAGCCTGAGCGAGAGATAACTGGAGCTGCAGGGCTGTCAGGGCTCAGTGGAAGCGTCAGGATCAGCACCAGGCTCCAGCTGGAGCTTGGCGCTGATCCTGGTGCTTCTGCTGAACTCTGAAGAAGCACCAATCAGTTGGAAAGTAGCACTGATCCTGGCGCTTCTGCTGAGGCCAGAAGAAGCACCGATCAGCTGGAATGTTGCAGCCTCTCCAGGGTCTTGTGATTTACATTCAGATGCTTGGCAACTGATTCCTATTTATGACGGTCACAGTGTCCCAGGGTCATGGGAAGTGACCAAAACCTGCTGCAACCACCCAGCAGACGGGGGGAATAAACACCAAACACCCCCCCACCCCACCTCCGTTGCCAATCCCCAACAGAAATGCTCACAACAATGGAAACCTCGGACAGGAGGAAGAGTGCAGCCGGGCGGGCAGGCAGGTGTCTTGCTCGGCTGTGGCTTGGGGGGGGGCACTTTTTTCAGTGCCATTGTAACTTCGAACGGTCACTAAGTGAACTGTTGTAAGTCGAGGACTACCTGTACTTCATCACTTTTTTCCTTTTTGGGGGGGGGGTCATCAAGTTTTTGACCCCTTGCTAGGCGACTGGTGGTCCTCGGATGTTGCCGTATCCTAAAAGGGGCACAATGGGTGAAAAGGTTGAAAAGCCCTGGACTAGATGACCTCTAAGGTCCCTTCTAGCTCTGTTCTGATTGATGGATTGATTTAAGCCTGAATGCTTTAATCTGAAAGGTTTTTGTCTAGCTGAGCTTTTAAGTGGCAGCAGGCTGGACAGCTCTGTTTTCTAACCCCCTGGAATGACTTATGGGCTCACGCTGGACAAACTGGGTTAATTCACAGGCAGGAGCCGGGTTTTGCTCAGAAGCCTAACAGAGGGAGGGAGGGAGGGAGGGAGGGAGGGAGAGAGAGAGAGAGAGAGAGAGAGAGAGAGAGAGAGAAAGAAAGAAAGAAAGAAAGAAAGAAAGAAAGAAAGAAAGAAAGAAAGAAAGAAAGAAAGAAAGAAAATCTGAGAATCATTGCACTGAACAGAGTCATGGAAATCAGTTAAGGAGATTAAACTGCAACACCTAAATGTCTCTATATCAGTGTTTCTCAACCTTGACAATTTTAAGGCATGTGGACTTCAACTCCCAGAATTCCATAGCCAGCAATGCTGGCTGTGGAATTCTGGGAGTTGAAAGTCCACATGCCTTAAAATTGTCAAAGTTGAGAAACACTGCTCTATATACTATAGGAACATTATGAAGATTAGAGTAATTCTCGGAGTTGTCTGTGAGATCTGGAATTGTTTGGATGCTGGGAGATTTCCTTGCTCTTTTCTGAGATTTCTATTCCATTCCTTTCCATTTCTATTATTTCTATTTTTTCTATTTCTATTTGATAGATGATATATAGATAGGTTGATAGATAGATAGGTAGATAATGATATGATAGATACGATAGATAGATATGATAGATTAGCTATGATAAATTAGATAGATAGGTTAATAGGTTGATATAGATAGATAGATATGATAGATAGGTAGATAGATTGATAGGTAGATAGAGAGATATATAGAGATAGATAGAGATAGATAATGATATGATAGATATGATAGATATGATAAATTAGATAGATAGGTTGATAGATAGATATGATAGATAGGTTGAGAGCTTGAGAGGTAGAGAGATAGAGAGACAGAGAGATAGATAGAGATAGATATGATAGATAGATGGATAGATTGATAGATGGATTGATAGGTTAATAGACAGACAGACAGACAGATAGATAGATAGATAGATAGATAGATAGATAGATAGATATGAGAGATAGATATGAGAGATAGATATGAGAGATAGATAGATTGATTGATAGGTTGATAGGCTGATAGATAGATATGAGAGATATGAGAGCTATGAGAGATAGATTGATAGATAGATAGATAGATAAATAGATAGATAAATAGATAGATAAATAGATAGATATTATGGATAGATAGATAGGCAGTGTATAAATTTAACACAAGTAGTCCCCGACTTACATCAGTTCATTTAGCGACCATTTAA
Source organism: Crotalus adamanteus (assembly GCA_039797435.1). Classification (NCBI taxonomy): domain Eukaryota; kingdom Metazoa; phylum Chordata; class Lepidosauria; order Squamata; family Viperidae; genus Crotalus; species Crotalus adamanteus. Next base: position 142,552,121 of record CM077936.1, on the reverse strand, counting down.
AGTTACAATGGCCCTGAAAAAAAGTAACTTACGACCGTTTTTCACACTTGCAGCAACCCCCAGGTTCACGTGATCCGAATTCAGACGCTCGGCAACCGATTCACATTTATGACGGTTGCACTGTCCCGGGGGGCTCACGTGATTTTCTCCCCCCATCCCTTTTGTGATCTTCTGACAGGCAAAGCCAACGGGGGGGGGATGAACTCACTTAACAACCGGGCCACTAACTGCAGTGTGATTTACTTAACAGCCGTGGTCCAATGGGGCAAAACTCACTTCGCCAACATCTCGCTTAGCCACCCAAATTAGGAGCTGAATTGTGGTCGTATTGTGCAGGGTGGGGGAGACTGTAAATAAAAATAAATAAATTGGCCAGGCTTCCTATCCCATCTGCTTCAGAGCATGAGTTGCTTCTTGTCTTTTTGCTGAAAAAAACAACAACAGCAGCCCTGGAAATTTAGCTTTCGATCCGCTGCTCTCGGTGAAAAACTTGTGATTAGGTAACACCGGGGTGACTACCCGGAGGGGCAATTATGTAATAAATGAAACAGAGCTCTTCCGCTGTGTGGGGTATTTTGTTCCTGAAATGCCGGGCTGGGAGGATTGAGTCATTTTGTCCTCCAACTTTCGGGGGGGGGGGTCTGTGACCTGGGGTTTGCGTTGGCCTAGGATTATGGGTTGCGGGGGGGGGGGAATGAAAGACTGCGTGGAGGGAAGGAAAGTGGGGTGGTGGGTTTGTCACATGTACAAAATGAAAGAGAAGCCGGTTTGTTGTCATTTAGAGTTCCTGGTTATTTATTGCACAGATTCTATCTATCTATCTATCTATCTATCTATCTATCTATCTATCTATCTATCTATCTATCTATCTATCTATCTATCTATCTATCTACCTACCTACCTACCCACCCACCCACCCACCCATCCATCCATCCATCCATCCATCCATCCATCCATCCATCCATCCATCCTGACAGTTAGAACAATTAACCAGTGGAACCACCTGCCTCCAGAAGTGGTGAATGCTCCAACACTGGAAGTTTTTAAGAAGAGACTGGACAACCATTTGTCTGAAATGGTGTAGGGTTCAAGGTCCCTTCCAACTTTTTATATTATTATTATTATTGTTGTTGTTGTTGTTTTATTATCTATCTCTATTATTTCTCTTTATCATGTATCTACCTTATCTCTCTGTCTATATCATTTATCATCTATTATCCCTATCATCCATCCATCCATCCATCCATCCATCCATCCATCCATCCATCCATCCATCTATCTATCTATCTATCTATCTATCTATCTATCTATCTATCTATCTTATATTTATCATCTATATCTATTATCTATAGAATAGAAAATAGAATATTTATTTATTTATTTATTTATTTTCAATATTTATATGCCGCCCAATCCCAAAGGGCTCAGAATAGAATAGAAAATAGAATAAAATAGAACAGAACCTTGGAGGTCATCTAGTTGAACCCCCCCTGTTCAAGCAGGAGACTCAGTACCATTTCAAACAAATGGCTGTCCAGTCTCTTTTTAAAACTTTCCAGTGTTGGAGCATTCACCACTTCTGGAGGCAGGTTGTTCCACTGGTTAATTGTTCTCACTGGAAGTTTCTCCTTGATTCCAGGTTGCTTCTCTCGATTAGTTTCCACCCATTGTTTCTTGCCCTGCCTTCAGGCACCTTGGAGAATAGCTTGACTCCCTCTTCTTTATGGCAGCCCCTGAGATGTTGGAATACTGCTATCATGTCCCCCCTTGTCCTTCTCTTCATTAAACTAGACAAGGAAGCCTTGCAGATCCCAGTCTAGAGATGCTGATTTTTCAGGGCTTCATGGCCTATCGACCAAGTGACAATGGGTACACATCGAGGTTTAAGGCAGTGTTTCTCAATTTTATCCACTTTATCCACTTCAACTCCTAGAATTCCCAAGCTAGTTATGAATTCTGGGAGTGGAAAGCCCACACATACCTTGTCCTGCCTTCTGGTGCTTTAGGTGAATATGTTGACCCCCATCTTCTTTGTGGCAGCCCCTCAAATACATGTCACCCCTAGTCCTTCTTTTCATTAGACTAGACATATCCAATTCCTGCAACCGTTCTCTTATGTTTTATTTTTTTAATATATGTTTTATGTACATTTTGCTGTCTATGTATATCTATCACCTAGCTAGTTCTCTCTCTCTCTCTCTCCCTCTCTCTCTCTCTCTCTCTCTTCTATCATTCATCCATCCATCCATCCGAGACAAATACTATTCTCAGACAGTAAAACCCAGGGCACAGAGCTATCTACAAGGCAACTGTGTCTATCACCCAGGAGACCCCGTTGCTAAGTTACCAAAATTCTACCAACAAAATAGAGCCACAGATTAAGTACCTTAAAACCTACTCAGGCTAATCACATCAGCATTGAGTAAAACCTATCTGTTAACTTCCACCAATCTGCAGTTTAAGCTTTGTTCAGTTTGCCCGGTACTTATGCTGGTACCGATAGACAAGTTTATTTGTAGTTTGGGATTGGACTATGGAGTGGTCTCTGAGCTTGGGGTTTTTTTTTTTTTTTTTTTGGGCAGACGTTTCGTGACCCAACTAGGGAACGTTATCAGTGTTAGAAGGCAGTGGGGTTTGTGGAGAGGAGGAAGATTGTGGGGTCCCTGGTGCTCTCTGAGCTTGGGGGTTTTCTTGCAGACATTTCATGACCCAACTAGGCAACATCATCAGTGCTAGAAGGGAGTGTGGGAGGAGGAGGAGGATTGTGAGGTCGGTGTGCATCACCCCGTGTAGCCACTCTTCTTTGTGACTCTGTTGTTTCCTGGTGTGCTTTGTGTGTGTGTGTGTGTGTGTGTGTGTGTGTATGTGTTTCCTTTTCTTCTTTCTGTTTTGGCTCTTGAGTCACATGTTGGTGTACATGCCAATAGTTTGTTTTGGGAATTTTATTTTGTTGTTTTCTGATCCAAGCAAGAAAGTAAGAGCGGTAACGCATCTCCCAACGGGCTTTTTTGAAAGGAAGAATACAAAATATTCCTCGACTTACGAGCACAACTGGGCCCAGGATTTCCGTTTTCCGTCGTTAAGCGAGACAGTTTTAGTCCCACTTTAGCTAGGACAGGGGTAGGCAACCTTGGCTCTTTTATGACTTGTGGATTTCAACTCCCAGAATTCCTGAGGCATCCATGCTGAGAGGAAAGGGAGAGGTTTCCAAGCTGAGCCAGGCTGGTTCAGGAATTCTGGGAGTTGAAGTCCACGAGTCATAAAGGGGTCATAACTCCCTCACGCTGGCTGAGGAATTCTGGGAGTTGAAGTCCATGAGTCCTAAAGGGGGCCATAGTTCCCCCATGCTGGCTCAGGAATTCTGGGAGTTGAAGTCCACAAGTAATAAAGGGGTCATAACTCCCTCACGCTGGCTGAGGAATTCTGGGAGTTGAAGTCCATGAGTCCTAAAGGGGGCCATAGTTCCCCCATGCTGGCTCAGGAATTCTGGGAGTTGAAGTCCACAAGTCATAAAGGGGTCATAACTCCCTCACGCTGGCTGAGGAATTCTGGGAGTTGAAGTCCATGAGTCCTAAAGGGGGCCATAGTCCCCCCATGCTGGCTCAGGAATTCTGGGAGCTGAAGTCCACCAGTCATAAAAGAGCCAAGGTTATATTATTATTATTATTATTATTATTATTATTATTATTATTATTATTATAATAATAACCTTGGCTCTTTTATGACAATAATACCCCCAGTGAGGCACTACCTTGACGTGGTTGTGGGGCTTGTGTACTCTGAGGAAGATGAGAGCTATGCCAGAGGTTCAACCATACTGGACAGGTCTCATCAGAGGAGTCAGACAAAGAGTGTCTCTCCCATAAAAAATATGGTGAGACGTAAATTGCAGAATGCCATACCGGCTCGGACGTCGTCCGGGTTAACAAGGTCCGCACTAGATATTGGAGTTCCTGGATATCTGGTGAAAAATGGGTTACAGGACTCAGGACTGTTGGCTGAGCAACCAGGGCCAGCAGCTGCAGAACTATGGAAGAAAAGGTGTTTACCCGTCGCAGATACACAGTGATTGAAAACAAAGAAATAATGATCTGTTACTACAGATCAAGTCCAACAAGAAGAGGATATCTAAAACGAATGCACCAGTTCTGGAAAGAACAACATCCAGAATCAGAAATAACAGAACAGAGACTAGCAGATCAACGCCGATTTATAACACAAAATAAAATATTCACAGAAACAGAATTGGACGAACTGCAAAGGTTTACCCAGGGCAAAGAAATCAAAGCCTTACCAGAAGTAATTCAGAATGTAGAGGCAAACCAGGGGGAGTTGGCAGTGAAGGAATCTAGCAGAGATATACAACTGTTCTCATTTGGAAACCAGGCACCTCTACCTCAGGAAGAACAAAACCCTCTAACTAAAGAAATAAAAGAATTGAAACAAAGAATAACTGAGCATCTAGAACAGCACAAAAACAACAGAATAAGGCTACCTGCATTGAAGCTTGTTCCAAAGAAACAGCTAGCACAAGCATTAAAAGATGCAAATATTGCAATATCAAATATAAGCACCAATTCATTGCAAGAAACAAACCAACTAATGTACAGCACAGCTGCAGTTATAACAGAATACCTGGGATGCAAAATCAACAAAGAAGAAAAACAAACAAACAGTGCACCAGAAAAATGGAAGGTTAGACTAGAAAATAAGATCAGCAAGTAAAGATCACATGCAAGCAAGCTAGAACAGATGAAAGAAAAGAAGCTGAAGAACAAGAAGACCAAAGAATACCTAATCAAGAAATACCACTTAGAAACAAGGAAGATCAAGGAAGCACTGGAAATAATAAAGCAACAAATAACAGCTATAGCCAGGAAAATCAGTAGATATGAAGCTCGAATTGCAAACTATAGGCAGAACCTCCAATTTCAATCCAATCAGAAATGTTTCTACCAATCCATCAATGGAGAAACTGCAAGGAATCAGTCAGTACCTGACAAGGAAGAAACAGTGCAGTTCTGGAAGTAGATATGGGATAACCCAAAGAAATACAACAAGGATGCGGCTTGGTTAAAAGAGGTGGATGCAAATAAAACAGAAGTTGAAATGAAAGAACTAGTAATAACAACAAAAATGGTAGAAAAAAGAACAAAGAAAATCAAAAATTGGTCAGCACCAGGTGAAAATGAACTGCATGGGTTTTGGTTGAAACATCTAACTGTTATACACCCACTCATTGCCAAACAGTTCAACAATATACTACAAGGAGGAGAAATTGAAAAGTGGCTAACAACTGGGAAAACCTACCTAATAATGAAAAATCCAGCAAAAGGGGCAACACCAGGTAACTACAGGCCAATTACCTGCTTACCAACAACTTTCAAATTACTAACTGGTGTGGTAGTTGATGCAGTGCAACAGCATCTAGTTGAAAACAATCTCTTTCCACCTGAGCAGAAAGGAAATCGCCCCAACAGCAGAGGAACAAAAGATCAACTCCTAATAGACAAAATGATCTTGGAAAACTGCAAGAGAAGGAAGACCAACCTGAATGTGGCATGGATTGACTACAAAAAGGCATTTGACTCTCTGCCACATGATTGGATAATAAAGTGCCTAGAAATAACAGGAGTCAGTAGAAACATCAGAAAATTTGTGCAAAGATCGATGGCACAATGGAAGACACAGTTGCAGATCAATGGTGAGAGGCTGGGAGAGGTTAATATCAAGAGAGGAATATTTCAAGGAGATTCATTATCACCATTACTATTTGTTATTGCACTGTTTCCTCTGTCAACAATACTGAATAACTCAGGACATGGCTATCAAACATCAAAAACATCTGCCAGACTATCCCACCTCCTTTATATGGATGATCTGAAGCTTTATGGAAAAACATCATCTGAAATAGAATCGCTGCTCAACACTGTCCGTATATATAGCCAAGATATTGTAATGGAGTTTGGCTTGGACAAATGTGCCACACTTACTATCAAACAAGGAAAAATAATGAAAACTGAAGGAATCAAGATGCCCCACGAAAATAACATTAAGAGTCTGGATGAGGGAGAGTACTACAAATACTTGGGTATCCTTCAAGCTGACAACATCAAGCACACTGAAGTCAAGAAAAAGATTAGAGGTGAATACATCAAGAGAGTGAAGAAGATCTTAAAATCCAAACTCAATGGAGGAAATACCATAAAGGCAATCAACACCTGGGCAATCCCAGTCATTAGGTACACAGCTGGAATAGTGGACTGGACTCAAGCAGAACGAAAAGCAGTGGATAGGCAGACCAGAAAAATAATGACAATGAATCATGCCCTTCATCCACGCAGTGACATTGATAGACTTTATCTACCAAGGCAAATAGGTGGGCGTGGAATGCTACAAGTACATCAGATGGTTGAAGAAGAAAAAATGGCTCTGGAAGAATATCTGAAGAACAGTGATGAAGATGCACTGAAATTAGTATATCAGGAAGGCTTACTAACTACTGGAGAGACCAAACTGGCCTTCAAGAAAGACCAAATGAAGAACAGAATAGAGGCATGGGAAGACAAAGCACTACATGGCCAATACATGAAAAAAATAGCTGGGAAAGCAGATAACAATAAAATCTGGCAATGGCTAAGAGCAGGAAAATTGAAGAAAGAGACCGAGGGACTAATTCTGGCTGCACAAGACCAAGCCTTAAGGACAAATGCATACAAAGTCAAAATTGAGAAGACAGCAACAGACAGTAAGTGCCGCCTATGCAAAGAAGCTGAAGAAACAGTGGACCACTTGGTAAGCTGTTGCAAGAAGATTGCACAAACTGATTACAAGCAGCGGCATGACAAAGTAACAACAATGGTGCATTGGAAGATCTGCAAAAAATATCATTTGCCTGTAAGCAAAAACTGGTGAGATCATAAAATAGAGAAAGTCATAGAAAATGATAAAATTAAACTGCTCTGGGACTTCAGAATTCAAACAGAGAAGCACCTGCAACATAACACTCCAGACTTAACAATTGTCGATAAGAAAGACAAAAAAGTCTGGATAGTGGATGTGGCAGTGCCTGGAGATAGCAGAATAGAAGAGAAAGAACTGGAGAAGATAACAAAATACAAAGACCTACAAATAGAAATAGAAAGACTGTGGCAAAAGCAAGCAAGGGTAGTACCAATAGTCATAGGCTCCTTGGGTGCAATTCCAAAACAACTAGAGCACCACTTGAACACCATTGGCATTGACAAATTCGCTATTAGTCAATTGCAAAAGGCAGCCTTATTAGGAACTGCTTCCATCCTGCGACGATATCTGTAATACCATCAAACATCCACATCTGCCTATCCCAGGTCCTGGGTAAGGACTCGATAGGTAGACAAAATGCCAAATCCAGTCTGAACATCTGGCTGACTGTGCGATGATCAATAATAATAATAATAATAATAATAATAATAATAATAATAGTAAAGTTGGAAGGGACCTTGGAGGTCATCTAGTCCAACCCCCTGCTCAGGCAGGAAACCATAAACCATTTCAGACAAATGGCTGTCCAGTCTTTTCTTAAAAACTTCCAGTGTTGGAGCATTCACTGCTTCTGGAGGCAGGTTGTTCCACTGGTTAATTGTTCTAACTGTCAGGAAGTTTCTCCTTAGTTCTAGGTTGCTTCTCTCCTTGATTAGTTTCCACCCGTTGCTTCTTGTCCTGCCTTCAGGCGCCTTGGAAAATAGCTTGACTCCCTCTTCTTTGTGGCAGCCCCTGAGATATTGGAATACTGCTATCCTGTCCCCCCTCGTCCTTCTCTTCGTTAAACTAGACATACCCAATTCTAGCAACCGTTCCTTGTATGTTTTAGCCTCCAGTCCCCTAATCATGTTTGTTGCTCTTCTCTGCCCTCTTTCTAGAGTCTCAACATCTTTTTTACATCGTGGTGACCAAAACTGGATGCCGTATTCCAAGTGTGGCCTTATCAAGGCCTTGTAAAGTGGTATTAATACTTCACGTGATCTTGATTCTATCCCTCTGTTAATGCAGCCCAGCACTGTGTTGGCCTTTTTGGCAGCCTTTTTGGTTGTCTACCTCTGGGCTAGGAAAGCCGGCTGGGGGACTCTGGGCTAATCCCTATGAGGTAGTGAGTTCTAGTCCCGCCTTAGGCACGAAAGCCAACAGGGGCCAGTCACTCTCAGCCCATCCCACCTGACAGGGCTGTCGTTGCAGGGAACAGAGGAGGAAGGAGATGCGTTGCACGTGTTCAACGCCTTGAGTTCTTTACAAAAACAACAACGGTGGGCTATAAATACATCCATAAATACATTTCGTCGCTATTTGATACCCCAGAGAGCAAGCTGGACACAGCGGAGAGATTAACAGTGGCCAGTTTTTAATTGCCAGAATCCCAACGGAGAAATAAAACAACAAAAGGGGGAGGGAGAAACCCTACTCCCAAAATAACCCAAGAGAAGCTTAATTCTTGACGGCTGAGATCAGCGGCTGGCAGAAAAGCAACGCCGTGGCCAGATTACAGCTGCAAAGTCCCATCCACCCTAGGTGTCTCTTCAGGGACATTTATAATTAGCCGCGTTAGCCGGGCCAGGATTAAGCCTCATTGGCTGCCTTTCGGAGGATGGGATGACTAACATCCAGACATGCAATATATATATATATATATAAAAATTAAAATTGAGACGTCCCTGAGTTCCTACAGTCTTTTAATGACATGACTCAGCTGTTAAGTAGGCCGCCCGCTTTATTTTTACATCCAGGCAGAGCTGAAGTTGAGAAATAATAGGAACTGAAGGCCGGAGAGGAAGTGAAACTGCACAATAAATTATTTTCAGCTGGTGTTTCTCAAATTTAAGATGCGGGGAATTCAACTCCCAGAATTCCCCCTGCCCGCATGGCTGCCGCCGGAATTCTGGGAGTTGAAGTCCCCATATTTTAAGCATGCTTATTAGGGAATTCTGAAAGTTGAACGCCGCAGGTTTTAAAACAGGGGTCTTCAAACGTGGCCCTTTTATGATTGAGGAATTCTGGGAGTTGAAGTCCATAAGTCATCAAAGGACCATAGTTCCCTCAGGCTGGCTGAGGAATTCTGGGAGTTGAAGTCCACAAGTCATAAAAGGGCCATAGTTCCCTCAGGCTGGCTGAGGAATTCTGGGAGTTGAAGTCCACAAGTCATAAAAGGACAAGTTTGAAGATCCCTGCTTGTGGACCAACTCCCAGAATTCCTCAGCCTGGAACGCTGGCTCAGGAATTATGGGAGTTGAAGTCCACAAGTCATAAAAGGGCCATAGTTCCCTCAGGCTGGCTGAGGAATTCTGGGAGTTGAAGTCCACAAGTCATCAAAGGGCCACGTTTGATGACCCCTGTGACTTAAAGCATTCTGGCTGGGGATTTCTAGGAGTTGACATCCATCCATTTTAATGCACAGTGGCTGGGGAATTCTGGGAGCTGAAGTCCACCCATCTTAAATCACGGTGGCTGGGGAATTCTGGGAGTTGAGGTCCACATATTTTATTGCATGTTGCTGGGGAATTCCAGAAGTCCAGATATCTTAAAGCAGGGGTCTCAAACTTGGGCCTTTGATGACTTGTGGACTTCAACTCCCAGAATTCCTCAGCCAGGCATGCTGGCTGAGGAATTCTGGGAGTTGAAGTCCACAAGTTATCAAACGGCCAAGTTTGAAAAGCCCTGTCTTAAAGCACACTGGCTGTGGAATTCTGGGAGTTGAAGTCCACCCACCTCAAAGTCTGCCATCTGAGGGATTCCCACATATCTTAACGTTCCTGAGGTGTTCTAAAGACATTGATGGTCCTGGTCCTGGATGCAGAGAATAAAATTGTGATTTACGATACCAAAACTATTGAGCTGAACGGTCCCCTCAAACCTGGCTGTTGGGATTCCTGTGCAAAGCCACAACTTTTGCTCCGGGCTCTTAGGTACGAACAGTTGGCCTTTTTGCCAAGAGGCCAGTTAAACTCGGGCGCCTGCGCTAGAAGTCCCAACGGTGCCAACGTGGAAGCTGTGTCACCGGATGAGACGTACAGCAACACCCGAAAAATGCTAGCGGATACAGTAGGGCAAAGGTGATGTGAGTCGTTGTGGGTGTGAATGATTTGGAGCGGGGACAGGACCCCACCAGGGACAGGTTCGGCCATGAGCAACACCAAATTTCCCAGCATCGTTGCGCTACGTGTCCTTTTCCTCCTGCCCCAGGCGCTGACCCACAAATCCGAGACACAGTGTTCTGTGCGAATGTGAATTTGGGCGAAGCGTGCTTGTGACGACTTGCAGTCCCTGTGTGTGTGTGTGTGTGTTTGTGTGCAAGGCCAGGTCGGTGTTTCCAGCAGGGGGCAGCACCTTTCACAGCCTCTCAAAAACAAAACAAGGAAAAAAAAAAACAACCAAACCACAACTTTGCTGGAATAAGACAGGGACCGGGTGATGATGCCTGGGGGGAAAACTTTAATTTATTTATTTCCAAGGCGCATCTGCTGGGCACGCCTTAAACGGCTCTAAATGCTAAAATGGGGATGTCAGAAGTGAAGGGGAGGGAGAGGTGGCTGCTTGTTTCCTGCTCCATGGACCACGATGCCCATAATCCACAGGGAGCATGGCCAAAGGCTGCTTAAAGATGATGGGACCAGACCTGAAGGTTTCCTAGTTCAGAAATTAGTGTGGTGTTTCTTCATTTGGGTCTCTTTCAGAGATGAGGACTTTGGAATGGAATGGAATAGAATAGAAATAATAGAATAGAATAGAATAGAAAATATGGAATGGAATGGAATAGAAAATATAGAATAGAATAGAAAACATTAGAATAGAATAGAATAGAATAGAATAGAATAGAATAGAATAGAATAACAGTTGGAAGGGATCTTGGAGGTCTTCTAGTCCAACCCCCTGCTCAGGCAGGAGACCCTACACCATTTCAGACAAATGTCCAGTTATTTTACTTGTTTTACTTCATTTTATTTTTTAATAATAATAATTTCATTACTTTATTTACTTTATTATTTTTTATTTTATTTTATTTTATTATTTTATTTTATTTTTTATTTTATTTATTTTATTTTTACTTTACATTTTATTTATTTTATTTATTTTTATTTTATTTTATTATTTTATTTTAATTTTATTTTATTATTTAATTTTATTATTTTATTTTATATTTTATTTTATTTATTTTATTTAATTTTAATTTAATTTTATTTTATTATTTTATTTTATTTTATATTTTTTTATTTTTTTATTTTATTTATTTTATTTTATTATTATTATTTTATTTTATTTTGCCAAGAATCAAAGCCTTTCTTTCTCCTGTTAACCAAGGAAGCTGGCTTGCTTGCCTCTTCTGAGTCAGCCTAAAGCTCCCTGCTCTCCCCTCCCTTGGGGCATGGAGGGAGGGCCTGGGCAGGAGGAGGAGGAGGAGGGAGCTGACAGCCTCTCGAACCCGGCGCCGCTGAGCCAAATAGGACTAAATACTGCTGTCTGACTTTGACAGCCCCCCCCCCTTTGTCCAGTTGGGAGGCCGCAAGCTGCAAGCAGCTCTGCAGGCAGAGGAGGGAGGCGGAGCTCCTGCCCTCTGGCTCCGCCCCCTGGCCCCACCCCCTGCTGGTGACAGCTGCCTTTTCCAGCTGCTGTCACTCAGAAGTCTTCTATCTATTATATAAGAGCTGAGCTGGGCTGGGCTGGGCTGGGCTGGGCTGGGTGCCGACGACCTGGTTATGGAGAGGAATTTGGCCAGGACGGGCCGTGCCAGCTTGTTGCGCTTATAGTTGGGCTGGGGCCAGGTGGCAAAGGGCTGCGAGCCAGCCGGAAACAAAACGCCTTGCAGAGGCTTGCTCTTGGCCATGGAGGCTCAAGGATCGGAGGGTGTGTGTGTGTGTGTGTGTCTGTGTGTGTCAGTCTCTGGGCTGTTTTGATATTAGCTGGGGGAAGGCCAGTCTGGAAGGGGGATGGGTCTTCAGAACGTCACCCTCGTGGTCAGGAAGGGGGGCGGAGAGCCAGTTTGGTCTCCAGAGAAGGCATCGGCTTAGAGACTGGGAGTTCTAGTTCCATTTTAGGAATGAAAAGCCAGCTGGGTGACTTTGGTCCAATCACCAGGGGACGGTGAATTCTAGTCCCACCTTAAGCCTGAAAGCTGGTTGGGTGACTTGGAGAATAGCTTGACTCCCTCTTCTTTATGGCAGCCCCTGAGATATTGGAATACTGCTATCATGTCCCCCCTTGACCTTCTCTTCATTAAACTAGACAAGGAAGCCTCCCATGATTCCTCAGCAGCTGGCTGAGGAATCATGGGAGTTGAAGTCCACAAGTCTTAAAGTTGCCAAGGCTGAGGATCCCTGGATTAGTAGGTCTCTTGTTTTCAGTCTCTCCCATCAAAAGAAGTACACACACACAAACACACACACACACCCCCAATTGCACATACTGTTCCACCCCTAGTTTGGAAAGAGCTTCAGATATAATAATAATAATAATAATAATAATAATAATAATAATAATAATAATAATAATAATAGAGTTGGAAGGGACTTTGGAAGTCCTCTATTTTCAAGATTCCTTCTCAGTTTCCAAATTTTAGAATTTCAGGTTGGGAGAGGTAACAATTTGTTTCCCTAGCAGCAGGAATCCGTCTGTCTTTTTTAAAAAACCAGGGAAGAATGCTGAATTTGGGAAAATTGCCAGTCCAAAGGAGAACAGCCGAATTATATTTAGTCCCTTCTGTTTAATCTCTGGATTCCTGGGAAGCTCTGCCGTGCGCCTGCCTCAGGTGTGGATGAGGGTGCAGCCGGAGGTGGTTTTTAGAAATATTTGGGGATATATTAAAAAAAAATATCCTTTTATTTCTCTCTCTATCCTCCCCCCCATCCGGGTCTCTTCTGGCTGTGCTGTAAAGTCATGAAAATTCTCGTTGATGTGGCGAACGAGCGGCTGTGCGCCTCCGATCCTTTGGGCTCTGCGTTTGGGAATAAATTTATTAGAACGTAGAACACAGAATAAGAGGGGCACCTTGGAGGTCTTCCAATCCAACCCCCTGCTCAAGCAGGCGAGGAGATAATATAATACAAGTGTTGTGTAGCCCTCAGCTCACAAAGAGTTCATTTAGTGCAGTGGTTCTCAACCTGTGGGTCGGGACCCCATTTGGGGTCGAACGACCATTTCACGGGGGTCACCAAACAACGCAGTCCGCCATTTTCCCCCCCTTTTCCTTAGCTGTGCTCCTCCCTTTTATTCTATTGGCTTTTGAAAGCCAATAGAAGAGACTCTCTTGAATAGAGTCTGATTCTATTGGCTTTCAAAAGCCAATAGGAATTGTCCAGGCTGTCTCTGCCCTGCTGAGCCCGCCAAAAGCCCCAGTCTGCAAACGGTGCTGCACCCGTTGAGTAGTCCTCGACTTACGACCGGTTGGGGGTCACGGCATTAAAAAGGTTGAGAACCACTGATTTAGTGACTGTTTGAAGCTAACCGCGGCGTGGGAAAAAGCGACTTACGACTTTTTTCCACATTTTGCGACTGTTGCAGCCTCCCCGCGGTCACGTGATCAAAATTCAGATGCTTGACAACAGGCATGTCCTTACGACGGTTGCAGCGTCCCCCCTGGGTCACGCAATTCCCCTTTTGCGACCTCCTTAGCAGCAAAGTCAGTGGAGAAGCCGGATTCGCTGAACAACAGTGTGACTAATTTGACAAGAGCAGCGACTTGCGTAACGGCGCTGGTAAGAAAGGTCGTAAAATGGAGCAAAACTCACTTAACGACTATCTCACTTAGCAAGAGGACGTTTGGGCGCAATTGTGGTCGTAAGTCAAGAACTACCGTTATTAGAAGACAGAACATAGAATAATAGGGGTAGAAGGGACCTTGGAGGTCTTCTAGTCCAACCCCTACTCAAGCAGAAGACAATGTTATAGTATAGTATAGTACAATATAATATAATATTTAGTATAATCTATACTATATATTATAGTATAGTACTTATATCATATAATATATTCTATTATATACTACTATATAATATATATAGTAATATAATATAATATAACAATATACAATAATATAATATATGATAATATATGATATATACAATATAATATACGATAATATATGATAATATAATATACATTATCATACAATAATATACTATACTATATTATAGTACAGTATATTATTGTATAATAGCATATATTATATATTATCGTATATTATATAAATTATACTATATTGTAGTATAGTATAGTACAATATAATATATAGTATAATCTACACTATGCTATATATTATAATATAGTACATATACTATATAATATGTTCTATTATATACTGTATACTATATAATATATATAGTAATATAATACTATATAATATATATAGTAATATAACAAAATAGCATAATATACAATAATATAATATACAATAATATAGTATACAATATTATATTATACTATACTATAATATAACAACCTAACAGCATAATATACAATAATATACAATAAAATAATATACAATAATATAATATATGATAATATAATATACAATATACAATAATATAGTATACAACATTATATTATACTATACTATAATATATATACTATAATATATTATATACAATAATATACGATTATATGATAATATACAATAATATACTATAATAGAATAGAATATTATATAATAAAATACAATTAATAAAATACAATTACTATAATTTTATATATATATATATACATACATAGCTGAAAGCACCAGCCTGAAGATGACGAATGGGACTTCGTCGAAACGTCGCCAAGACACTTCCAATTTTACGTGGGAGAAAACCCGAACAACCAAAGACCTACATACATACATATATATATATATATATATATATGAAATGCTCAACCTATAAAATTTAATGAAGAAAACGAAATCGCAATAAAGAAATCAACACATTGGCTGCTGGTCGTCTTCTAAGGCACGAGGCTTGGAGGAACCAAAAGTACATAGCAGGCTGAATATTTTCTTCTGCAGCTTTGCCAGTTGCTTTTTATTTATTTATTTTTTTAGAAAGAAACGTCCTTTCCAGCCTAACTAGGCAGTTAACTGAGCAGCCGTTCCATCTGGCGATAAGATAAATCGCTCTTAAGCACTTGCCATAATGGCCATGCTCCATTTTCTGTCCTTAATTAGTGTAGTTTTCATCTGAAATATGGGGACCGTCCTGCTGGCCGTTCTCTCACCATTAAATTGAAGTTCATAGAGCCTAGCATGGCTGCGGAATCCTGGGAGTTGAAGTCCGACCGTCTTCAAGCTGTCAAGGGGACAGACACTGCTATTGTGTATGCAATATTGTGGAATAAAAGGATAACGGTAGAACCTTGGAGAATGCCCCCACACAAAAAACAACAACAGGTGGAATTTTGCTCTCCCCTGCCCTGTGAACACCTTATAGCTCAGGGGTCCTCAACCTTGCCCACTTTAAGACTTGGGGACTTCATTTCCCAGAATTCCTCAGCCAGCATGCCTTCATATCTGGAACTGAAGGGGCTTAGACCAGGGGTCTTCAAACTTGGCCCTTTGATGACTTATGGACTTCAACTCCCAGAATTCCTCAGCCAGTGTGCCTGGTTGAGGAATTCTGGGAGTTGAAGTCCACAAGCAGGGGTCTTCCATCTTGGTCCTTTGATGACTTGTGGACTTCAACTCCCAGAATTCCTCAGCCAGCGTTGCTGGCTGAGGAATTCTGGGAGTTGAAGTCCACAAGTCTTACAGTTGCCAAGGTTGAGGACCCCTGTTATAGCTGGTAAGCTGGCATCAGCTCCATTCGCTGAAGCGTTCTGTGACGTCTGGAAACTGACGCCGTTGACCGAGCCAGCTTTTCCTTCCCTTGGTTCCTTAGATGCTGAAATATATTTCCATCCATGTGCTCAGAGGCTAATCTATTTTCTCTCTCCCCCCCCCCCCGTCCACGCCTGTTACCGATGAGGCTTTTTTTGGGTGAACCGGAAGTGCTGAATTTTGCTGCTCCTGTCCAGGCTAAAGAAAGATACCCACCCTGCCACCCCTGTAGGATTGCGACCTGTTCGGGATGACACCAACAGGCTCACGGATGAATGAAAGAATGGACAGGAAGTTGTCCGTTGTGTTCGTGGAATACAAGCCGGAGAGGCCCCCCCCCCCTTCCACAAATACGTGAGCCAATGCAAAGATTGCAATTGTTGGCTTCAATGGAAGGGACGATGGGAGAATTGCTCGGATCCTCCATTGTTCGGATGGACAAAAGAGGTTTCCGTGGATAAAATGAAAAAAAAAAAAGGCACTTTTGTTAGAAGCCGTGGCTCTGCCTGCCTGCCTTTGTCTCCAGGGACAAATTGGCCTGTCTGAATGGCAGCCCCGGGGATGTGTGTGTCTACGCAAGGCAGTCGCTCAGCCTTTGGGTGGGGGGGGGTGGACAAAAGAGGGAGGGAAATGACATTTGCTAAGCTGCCCTCACATGTCCAGGGACAAGACTTTGGATCAAAATGTCAGGTCATATTTCAGAGCGTAATTGGGAGATGCAGGGAGCCCTGAAAAGGATGAATGGAGGGGGGGGGGGGAAGGTACTGATGTCACGTCCACTGAGTACGTAATCACAGTTGGGAGGGAGCTGTGAGGTCTCCTAGTCCAGCATTCTCAAGCAGGAGACCCTCTACAGGGAATAGAGTATGGAAAGAGTAGAGCAGAGTAGAGCAGAGCAGAGCAGAGCAGAGCAGAGCAGAGCAGAGCAGAGCAGAACAGAACAGAACAGAACAGAACAGAATAGAATAGAATAGAATAGAGAATGGAATGGAATATGGAAATAATAGAATAGAATAGAGAATGGAATGGAGTGGAATAGAAAATACAGAACAGAACAGAACAGGATATAAAATATAGAATAGAATAGAATTAATAAAATACAGAATAGAATAGAATAGAATTAATAAAGTACAGAATAGAATAAAATAGAATAGAGTAGAATAGAATAATGATAACAACAGAATAGAATAGAATAGAACAATGAATGGAATGGAATGGAATAGAACAGAACAGAACAGAACAGAACAGGATATAAAATACAGAATAGAATAGAATAGAATTAATAAAATACAAAATAGAATAGAATAGAATTAAAAAAATACAGAATAGAATTAATAAAATACAGAATAGAATAGAATAAATAAAATACAGAATAGAATAGAATTAATAAAATACAGAATAGAATAGAATACAGTTAATAAAATACAGAATAGAATAGAATTATTAAAGTACAGAATAGAATAGAATAGAATAACGATAACAATAGAATAGAATGGAATAATGAATAGAATACAATAATGAATAGAATACAATAATGAATAGAATAGAATAGAATATAGAATAGAATAATGAATGGAATGGAATAGAATAGAATAACAGAGTTGGGAGGGACATTAGAGGTCTTCTAGTCTAATCTTCTCAAGCAGGAGACCTTCTACAGCAGGGGGTCTTCCAACTTGGCCCTTTGAGGACTCGTGGACTTCAACTCCCAGAATTCCTCAGCCAGGCACACTGGCTGAGGAATTCTGGGAGTTGAAGTCCACGAGTCCTCAAAGGGCCAAGTTGGAAGACCCCCTGCTCTACAGGTAGTAGAATAGACCAGAATAGAATAACAGAGTTGGAAGGGACATTAGAGATCTTCTAGTCCACCCCCCCCAGCTCAGGCACGAAACCTTATACCATTTGACTTAACAAACAACCTTAATAACTGAGGCCGGAATTTGTGTCGCATATAGCAGGACAAGTGAGTTTTGCCCCCTTTTACGACTCTCCTTGCCGGGGGGTTTGGCACGGTTCCGGCAAATTGCGGTGGGCCAGATCTGTGCCTTCGCCGTGCACCATGGGCCGCCTGGTTTCCCGCATTCAGGAGTGGCTGGGGCTCCAGTGCACCTCAAAACCCTCAACAGGGTTCCCCACGGAGGAAAAGCATTTCCAGCTTTCTGGCCTACTATAAGTGGCTTTGGAACTGAGGCGTGCCAGAGGGTCCCCCCCCCTTTTTTTTTTTTTAAAAAAAACACAAATAAATCGATTTTTGCTGCATTCCTTCCTTCCTGCCAAATGATTTTGGGCTTCGGAGTCTGTTTATCCTGCAATCCCTCCACCCCACCCCCTTCTTCGTGGTCCTTTGCTGTTTCTACAAGTTTTGCTGGCTCCGTTCCTGTTCAGCCTTTTTAGTCTGATACCGGAGAGCAATTAAATTACGCTAACTAATCAGCCAGTTACATAATAAGGCCTATTTCTCTCTCTCTCTCTCTCTCTGTGTGAGTGTGCGATCCTAGGCGCCAGTCTGCAAGGTGAGGTCACATTTGGTGGAGCTGGTGTAGAAAGAGTGTTCTTTTTTTAAAAAAAAAAACCTTTGTTTTTATAGGGCTAGATGGATGGATGTGAGCAAGAAGGCAGGAAAAACTGTAAAACTGGGTCATGGGAAGGGCTGACAAAGTGGACTTTTCCCCTTATGTTTAGTGCCCAGACAGGTCCAGAAAAAAAAAACACACCCTTTCAGATCTGGGAAAAAAAAACCTTGCAGTGTTTGTGGCGCGTTTCTTCCTTTTTCATCTGGGTGCATTTTTTTAAAATATATATATATATTCTTCCAGTTGGTCACCAAAGGAACAAAATGTAAAGGACGCCAAGCTTTTTAAAATTTGTTATATGTTTTTAAAGTCCTGCTTTTATTACTTTGGAATTAACTTAAGGTCGTGAACGTAGCTAATATTCCTTCCTCCTATGTTCCAAACAGCAGCCCTGTTACGTAGTGATCAGGTGAAGTATTAATACCACTTTACAAAGCCTTGGTAAGGCCACACCTGGAATACGGCGTCCAGTTTTGGTCCCCACGATGTAAAAAAGATGTTGAGACTCTAGAAAGAGTGCAGAGAAGAGCAACAAAGAGGATCAGGGGACTGGAGGCTAAAACATATAAGGAACGGTTGCTGGAATTGGGGATGTCTAGTTTAACGAAGAGAAGGAAGAGGGGGGACATGATAGCAGCATTCCAGTATCTCAGCGGCTGCCCCAAAGAAGAGGCAGTCAAGCTATTCTCCAAAGCGCCTGAAGGCAGGACAAGAAGCAACGGGTGGAAACTAATCAAGGAGAGAAGCAACCTAGAACTAAGGAGAAACTTCCTGACAGTGAGAACAATTAACCAATGGAACAACCTGCCTCCAGAAGCGGTGAATGCTCCAACATTGGAGGTTTTTAAGAAGAGACTGAACAGCCATTTGTCCGAAATGGTGTAGGGTTTCCTGCCTGAGCAGGGGGTTGGACTAGATGACCTCCAAGATCCCTTCCAACTTTATTATTCTTATTATTAGTCTGGGACGTTAGAGGCCGGCTTTCATGTCAAAAGCAGAACTAGAATTCACTGTCTCCTGGTGATTGGCCCAAAGTCACCCAACTGACTTTCATGCCTAAGGCGGGACTAGAACTCACCGTCTCCTGGTGATTGGCCCAAAATCACCCAGCCAGCTTTCATACTTAAAATGGGACTAGAACTTACTGTCTCCTATTGCTGGGCACAGAGTCACCCAGTGGGCTTTCATGCCTAAGGCGGGACTAGAATTCACCGTCTCCTGGTAATTGGCCGAAAATCACCCAACCAGTTTTGATGCCTAAAATGGGAATTGAACTCCCAGTGGGTCCTGATGCTTGGCACAGTCACACAGCTGGCTTTCATGCCTAAAGCGGGACTAGAACTCACCATCTCCTGGTTTTCTAGGCCAGGATCACTAGATCAAAATGACTCTCAACATCTCTTATAATATCTCTTTGTCTACATTGCTTTCCTATCGGTGATCTTTTCCGCGGTTTGAAAACCCTGCTCGGTTTGTGAAATTGGGAGGCATTGAGGACAAAGCGTTGTAAGTCTGTCCCACGGGGATTTTGACAAATAAACTTTTGTTGTTGTTGTTAGTTGCGAAGTCGTGTCCGACCCATGGTGGCCCCATGGACCACGTTCCTCCAGGCCTTCCTGTCCTCTACCATCTTCTGGAGTCCATTGAAGCTCACGCCTACTGCTTCAGGGACTCCATCCAGCCACCTCCTTCTCTGTCGTCCCCTTCTTCTGTTGCCCTCCATCTTTCCCAGCATTAGGCCCTTCTCCAGTGAGTCCTTCCTTCTCATTAGATGGCCAAAGTATTTGAGTTTCAACCTCAGGATCTGGCCTTCTAAGGAGCAGTCGGGGTTGATCTCCTCCAGGACTGACCGGTTGGATCACCTTGCAGTCTGGGGGACTTGCAGAAGTCTTCTCCAGCACCATAGTCCAAAGGCCTCCATTCTTTGGCGCTCAGCCTTTCTTATGGTCCAACTTTCACAGCCATACATTGCAACTGGGAAAACCATGGCCTGGACTATACGCACTTTTGTTGGCAGGGTGATGTCTCTGCTTTTTAGTATGCTGTCTAGATTTGCCATAGCTTTCCTCCCCAGGAGCAAGCGTCTTTTAATGTCTTGGTTGCCATCCCCATTTGTGGTGATAAATAACCTTTATTGAGCCATATTTTCTATCTGCGGATGGAAAAACATACAGCCCCTTAACCCTGGCCTTGTATGTCATCTTGAAAGCCTGTTGAATTGCTATGAATTCCCAAATATTCTCAGGCCTGCTGTCTAAGCAAGCTGAAGAATTGCCGTGACGCAACAGACATCCATCATCCACGAAAACCTGTTTTAAGCCAAAGAACGTAACGTACGAGGACAAAATCCAGAAAATCCAGGGTGCGGTGACATGGAAGGTCCTGTCCCATTTCTCAACTTGGAAGGTGGTTTGGGCACTTTTGGAAGAGACTGTGTTCTGTTGTGATTGCTTCTCATTTCTGTTTGGACGCTCTTTGTCCTCATTTTTTAACCTGCCTTACTTGGCTCATTGGCGGAGGGAGAAAAACAAGGGCCTTCCGGGATCACAATTGCTGTCCTGGGGGCGGGGGGGGGGGGCGGGAAACTGCGAGAAAAATTGTAAAGAAGAGAAAAAGATTTGGGAAATGCTTTTACGTGAAGTATTAGTCCTGCTTTATAATAGTAGCAGTAGTAGTAGTAGTAATAAGGAGAAGGAGGAGAAAGAGAAGAAGAGGAAGAGGAAGAAGAAGAAGAAGAAGAAGAAGAAGAAGAAGAAGAAGAAGAAGAAGAAGAAGAAGAAGAAGAAGAAGAAGAAGAAGAAGAAGAAATAGTAGCAGTATCATAGTAGTTGGAAGAGACATTGGAGGTCATCTAGTCCAACCCCCTGCTCAGGCAGGAAACCCTATACCATTTCGGACAAATGGCTGTCCAGTCTCTTCTTAAAAACTTCTGGAGGCAGATTGTTCCACTGGTTAATTGTTCTAATTGTCAGGAAGTTTTTCCTTAGTTCCAGGTTGCTTCTCTCCTTGGTTAGTTTTCATCTGTTGCTTCTTGTCTGCCTTTGGGTGCTTTGGAGAATAGCTTGACTCCCTCTTCTTTGGGGCAGCCCCTGAGATATTGGAACCCTGCTATCCTGTCCCCCCTCGTCCTTCTCTTTATTAGACTTGACATCCCCAATTCCAGCAACCGTTCCTTATGTATTTTAGCCTCCAGTACCCTGATCATCTTTGTTGCTCTTCTCTGTACTCTTTCTAGAGTCTCAACATCTTTTTTACATCGTGGGGACCAAAACTGGATGCCGTATTCCAAGTGTGGCCTTAAGAAGGCATTGTAAAGTGGTATCAACACTTCACACGATCTTGATTCTATCCCTCTGTTAATGCAGCCCAGCACTGTGTTGGCCTTTTTAGCAGCTGCAGCACACGGCTGGCTCATATTTAAGAGATTGTCCACTAGGACTCCGAGATCCCTATTGGGAAGACTGCACTTTGAATATTGTGTCCAGTTTTGGTCACCACAATATAAAAAAAAAATGTTGGGATTCTATAAAGTGCAGAGAAGAGCTGCAAAGATGATTGGGGGGGGGCTGGAAGATAAAACATACGAAGAACAAATTATTAGAAAATAAGAATATGATACTGTACTATTAATCGGTGGATGTAAGATGGTGAGAATTCAAATAGATCAGACATGTATCCTGAACATTAGATCTTGTGGTGAATTTTGTGATGAAGGGAATTGGGATTAATTAAAACTTGGAAATTATAAAGACCCAACGTGAAATTTAAATATTAATGGGGAATTAAAAATTGGGAAAAACTAACCAGGACATTGTCTAAAAAAAAAAAAATCGAATGTTAAAACAACTAGGATATGTGTAAACAAAAATTATTGATTAAAGGAAGAAAGTTATTTTTATTTAATCGATATAGTCAGAATTGTATTAATTTAAACATGAGACAGTAAATACCGAGGGGAAAAGAGAGGAAATATTTAATGTAATAGTTTGAGATCTGTACTAAAGATATTTGTATGTTATGGAATTATTGACCAACTCAGCCGCCACATTGCTTTTCAAATATTTGAATGTGAAATCAGAAAATCAATAAGAAGTTTTTTAAAAAAACCCCAAAACATACAAAGAACAGTTGCTGGAATTGGGTAGATCTAGTAGTTTAATGAAGAGGAGGATAAGGGGGGACATGATAGCAGTCTTCCAGTATCTCAGGGGCTGCCCCAAAGAAGAGGGAGTCAAGCCATTGTCCAAAGCACTTGAAGGTAGAACAAGAACTAACCAAGGAGAGAAGCAACCTAGAACTAAGGAGAAATTTCCTGATAGTTAGAACAATTAATCAGTGGAACTACTTGCCTCCAGAAGTTGTGGGTGTTCCAACACTAGAAGTTTTTAAGAAGAGACTGGACAACCATTTGTCTGAAATGGTAGAGGGTCTCCTGCCTCAGCAAGGGGTTGGACTAGATGACCTCCAAGGTCCCTTCCAACTTTGTGATTGTTAATTCTGATAAAGCCAGGATGATCTCAGTTTAAGCAGCCCCCTTGAGTTAAGCAAGGACTCTGTGGCCAGGGTTGCCACTCCCAAAAGGCCCAGCCAAGTGAGAATGATGGGAGTTGTAGTCCTTGCACATCTGAAAGGAGAAAGGAGCGTCTGAAGCCCATGTGCTACTGTGGTGTTGCTCTCGGCCAGGCTCAGTTAACAACTGTGTTACTAATTTCACCACTGCAGAGATTCACTTCAGAACTCTGGCAAAAGAAGGTCGTAAAATGGGGCAAATGGGGACCACCTGTAACCAGCGGAACAGATTGTTCCCGGAGGTTGTGGGTGCTGCATCGCTGGAGGCTTTTAAGAAGCGATTGGACAGCCATTTGGATGCTTGAGCGGTGGGTTGGACTAGAAGACCTCTAAGGTCCCCTTCCGACTCTGTGATTCTGTCAATTAAACAGCGGAAAGGTTTGCCTCAAGCAGTTGCGGATGCTCTGTCGCTGGAGGAGCTTTTAAGAAGGAATTTTGTCTCAAGTGAGATAGGCTCTCCAACTCGAGCAAGGGGTTGGACTAGAAGACCTCCCAAGGTCCCTTCCAACGCTAGCCTGCCTGCTCTGGGACGGAGGGCGCCGGTTGACGCTCCACCCTCCCCCGCCAGCCCTCCCTGCGCAGGCTACAGTTGAGTCCGCGCCCGCCCCGCTCTTATTATGCAGTCGGAACGCCGCCTCCCGATTGGCCCGTCCGGCCAGCCAATGAGCGCGCCGCGGAGCCTCCCGGCGGCAGCGCCCGGGTCCACGTGCGCGCGGGCTGTGTCAGCGGGGCCGAGTGACATCAGCGGCTGGAGGCCAAGCGCTGCCCGTCGCTCCGCCTCGCTTCGGATTATACAATGCATCGCCCGGCCGGAGCCAGAGGCATTTGAGTCGACAAGGCGAGCCCCGCTGGTCCTCCGCTTACCGCGGCTCTCCCTCTCCGCTGCGCTCGGGAAATCTAGCCGCCCTGCAGCCCGCCCGTCCGCCTGCCTGCCGCCCTCGACCGCCGGGAAGAATGCCCGTGGTCAGCGAGGGAGCCACCGCCAACTGGTCGCGCGGAGCCGGCGAGCAGTTCGCTCCAGCCCAGGCCTGCGTCGGTTAAGCCAGCGTCCCCCGGACAGGGAAGGATCGCTCCCCTACAGCCCAGCCCTGTCCCGTGAGTAACCCCCCTCTCCCGCACACACACACGCACCGCTTTCCGATTGGGCGTGCAAGGAAGCGCGCGTGCAAGAAGCGGAGGGGGCGTGCAATCGAGCCTTAGGGGAGGGGGCTTCCGGGGGTGCAAGGAAGTGCGCGTGCAAGAAGGGGAGGGAGCGTGCAGTCGAGCCTTTGGGGAGGGGGCTTCCAGAGGGGGTGCAAGGAAGTGCGCGTGCAAGAAGCGGAGGGGGCGTCTAACGGAGCTTTTGGGGAGGGGGCTTCCGGAGGTGCAAGAAGCGGAGGGGCGTGCATTGGAGCCTTTGGGGAGGGGGTTTCCAGGGGGTGCAAGAAGGTGAGTATGCAAGAAGCGGAGGGGGTGTGCAACGGAGCCTTCGGGGAGGGGGCTTCCGGGGGTGTGCAAGACTGCGCGTGCAAGGAAGTGGGTGGGCAGGGAAGCGCGCGTGAAAAGGAGCGGAGGGGGCGTGCAATGGAGCCTTTGGGGCTTCCGGGGGGGGGTGCAAGGAAGTGCGCGTGCAAGAAGCGGAGGGGGCGTGCAACGGAGCCTTCGGGGAGGGGGCTTCCGGGGGGGGTACAAGAAAGTGCGCGTGCAAGGAAGTGGGTGCGCAGGGAAGCGCGCGTGAAAAGAAGCGGAGGGGGCGTGCAGTGGAGCCTTTTGGGGAGGGGGCTTATGGGGAGGGGTCCAAGAAAGTGCGCCTGAAAAGAAGCGGAGGGGGCATGCAATGGAGCCTTTGGGGAGGGGGTTTATTGGGGGTGCAAGAAAGTGCGCGTGCAAGAAGCGGAGGGGGCGTGCAATGGAGCCTTTGGGGAGGCGGCTTCTTGGGGTGCAAGAAAGTGCGCGTGAAAAGGAGCGGAGGGGGCGTGCAATGGAGCCTTTTGGGGAGGGGGCTTATTGGGGGGGTCCAAGAAAGCGCGCGTGAAAAGGAGCGGAGGGGGCGTGCAATGGAGCCTTTTGGGGAGGGGGCTTCCAGGCCTGGCTGGCTGGAGAGCTCCGACCCCGCCTAGGGGGGCTCCGGAGCTGCGGCGGCCGTGCCTGGCAGCCCTGCTCCGGCGATCACGTGGGCCGGGCTGGGAACAAGATGTTCTCTCTCCGGCGAAGCGCTTTCGTAATCCGGCTGGCTCGGCTCGGCCCGGCCCGGGTGTGGAGGGAGGGAGGGAAGGCGGGAGGGCGGCGCTGCGAAGCACCCGTCTCGGCCATGTGCGGCAGGCGGTGGAGGCGGAGGGGAGCGTCTCTTTCCCTGTTGCAAGGCGGAGCTTGGCTGGAATTCGGGGGGGGGGCTCCTTCTTCCGGGAGGGTCTGCTTGGCCTCGAGGAGACCCCGCCGAGCCGGAGAAAGGTGCAGGCGAGCTGCCGGTCCAGTTTCCCTTTTGCTTTCTTTTCATGTGGGGGAGGGGGCGAAGTCGGAAAGGAAAAGGGGGAGGGAGAAACGGAGGGCTGCTTCAGACGGGCCCTTTGTCCTGGATGGGATAACGAGGGGGTGGACTAGAAGACCTCGAAGGGCCCTTTCTGCCCTAGGATTCTATGGAAGGGCAAAACTGGCGTGGGAAGGGGTTGGGGTGGAATGTTTTGGTGTGTGTGTGTCTCCCCCCCTCCTTGAAGGCAGCCTGCCCACCTCTTAAGATACTGGGTGTTTTTTTTTTTTTCAATCTGGCCACTTTGAAGAGGGGGGGGTTCAATTCCCAGGATCCCCCAGGCAGCTCTGTCCCCAGGGGGATTCTGGGAGTTGAAGTCCACCCCTCTGAAAAGTTGGCTGTTGCTGAGAAAAAGTGTGTCAGGCTCTCTTTCTCTCCTTTTTCTCTTTTCTCTCTTTCTCTTTCTCCTCTTTCTCCTTTCTCTCTCCCTTCCAATCTCCCCCTTTCCTTTCTCTCCCTCCCTCTCTCTTTTTCCCCCTCTCCTCCTCTCTCCCTTTCCCTCTCTTTCTCTCCCCCTTTCTCTCTTTCTCTCTCTTTCTCTCTCTCTCCCCCCCCACCGGAGATTTGATAAGGAGGACATATTTATTTTTTATTGTTTTGCAAGTTGCCGGAGTTGTTGTCGGTTGTAAAACAGAAAATGGGTTCTTTACCCAGCTGCCACTTACAGTAAAAACACACACACACACACACACACACACACACACACACACACCCCAAAACCCCCCTCTTATTTCCTTTTATAGAATTTCCTGTTCTGAAAAGTATACACTGTGCTAATAAAAGGTTTGTTGTGTCATCTTTGCAGCTTGCAGCTTGTGAGTTAACAACCGTCCTCGGCACCGCACCACCTACACGTATGCTAGGCAGAGTGTACTTTTTTTTTTCTCTCTCCCCCCCTAGAGTCCCCAAAGGGAGGGGCATACAACAGGGCTCATGCTCCCCAGCTGCAAGGCCTTGCTGGGGAGGATGGTGTTTTGGGCGCCCCTTCTGGCAGCTTTGCCAAGATTTGCTGACGGTTTGGCAACTGTAGGTGGCTGAAAAAGGCAGGGAGAGGGTTGTTTCGTTGTGAGTTGGCAGTGCGGTGTTTCGGTTGTGTTGTGTTATTTTTTCCCTCTCCCGTTTGGCTGGAGAGGAGCAAGGGAAGAAGGCCCTGCTTCTTGTTTGCAGTGCTAAAGATCGGTTGGATGTGAGTCTGCTTTCAGAAACCGGCTTTTGTTTATCAATATTTGAAGTCCTTCCAAACTATAGACAAGTTTGAGTCTCTAAAGGCAACCTTGGGAAATTTAAGACACATGTGGACTTCAGCTCCCAGAATTCCCCAGCCAGCTGAATTCTGGGAGTTGAAGTCCACATATGTCTTAAAACTGGCATTGCTGACAAGCCCCAAAGAAGAAACAAAGAGTATAGACCAGGGGTCTTCAAACCTGGCCCTTCACAGGGTTAGTTTAGGTCAGGGATAGGCCACCTTGGCCCTTTGATGACTTGTGGATTTCAACTCCCAGAATTCCTCAGCCAGCGTGAGGGAACTATGACCCTTTTATGACTTGTGGACTTCAACTCCCAGAATTCCTCAGCCAGCGTGAGGGAACTATGACCCTTTTATGATTTGTGGACTTCAACTCCCAGAATTCCTCAGCCAGCATGAGGGAACTATGATCCTTTTATGACTTGCGGAGTTCAACTCCCAGAATTCCTCAGCTAGCGTGAGGGAACTGCGACCCTTTGATGACTTGCAGACTTCAACTCCCAGAATTCCTCAGCTAGCATTAGGGAACTATGACCCTTTTATGACTTGTGGACTTCAACTCCCACAATTCCTCAGCCAGCGTGAGGGAACTACGACCCTTTTATGACTTGTGGACTTCAACTCCCTGAATTCCTCAGCCAGCATGCCTAGCTGAGGAATTCTGGGAGTTGAAATCCACAAGCAGGGGTCTTCAAAATTGGCTCTTTGATGATTTGTGGACTTCAACTCCCAGAATTCCTCAGCCAGTATGAGGGAACTATGACCTTTTTATGACTTGTGGACTTCAACTCCCAGAATTCCTCAGCCACCGTACGATAAGCCTAACGAATGCGGTAAAACTAGTCCAGTCGCGGGATCGCTCAGACTCACTTAGTGGCTAAAATGACAGCCCTGGCGCTGTCGTAAAGTGGAGGACCCTCTGCCTTAGCCTTGTTTCAAGCTGAAGGCGGAAAAACTGGGTTCGATTAAAACCTGAGCTGGTCCCAATCCACGTCGGCCTGTAAATTTAACTCTGGGAATTACAGTGCTGTGCGCCTGGAAACTGGATCCAGTAGCAGCCAGCGCCTGAATCATCACTGCGAGTTTTACTTTGCTTAGTAAGAACTGGAAATTAAAAATGAAGTCATTGAATGCACCGGCAACGGAATGAGGGACGCTCCCATAAATCCTTTTAAAAATACAATTTCATCTCAAGAATGAAATGGTATTCATTTCATCACATTTTTCTGGAGTCAGGCTTCTGAATCGGGTGGTGATAAAGATAAACCCTCGATTTATATTTATTTACTTACTTACCTGTAGTAGGCAACGATCAGGAACTCCTATACCTTTTTATTAACTGACACATAGTTTTTAATTTAACTTAACTTTATTTACAAGCAGTCCAAAATTTCCGTGGCTAAGCGAGGCCATCGTTAAAATGAATTTTGCC
This sequence comes from Crotalus adamanteus, assembly GCA_039797435.1. Classification (NCBI taxonomy): domain Eukaryota; kingdom Metazoa; phylum Chordata; class Lepidosauria; order Squamata; family Viperidae; genus Crotalus; species Crotalus adamanteus. The sequence goes on along the minus strand of CM077936.1, from coordinate 142,523,984 downwards.
CCGTTTCTACGACCTTTTTCCCCACGATTCTTTTTAAGTTGTTAAGGGAGTCACACGGCTGTTAAGTGAACTCGGCTTCCCCCGTTGACTTCGCTTGTGAGACGGTCACAAAAAGGGGATCATGTGATCCTGGGAGACACTGGCCCCGTCGTAAAGGCGAGTCGTCTGAACTTAGACCAACAGTCGTATGAAAAACGTTCCTAAATCTTTTTCTTTCTTCCTTTTTTCCCCCCAGTGCTGTCGTAACTTTGACCGGTCGCTAAACGGACGGTAAGTTGAGGACTGTCTGAATTTATTTATCTGTCCAATTGATCGATCAAAATTTATTGGCGGCATAATCTTGTGATTTGTTTGTTTCGACCCCGGGAGTTGACGTCCACCCATCTTTAAAAAGTTCCCCAGGTTTTAGCAGCATTGCGAAAATAAGAGAGGTCCTACCGGCTCGCCTTTGGCCTTAGCAATGCAAGGAACCCCATTGGTCGGGGAATTGGGTTAAAGAGGAAAGGGCACCAAGTGGTGATCTTTCTGCAAAAGGATCTCATTCTGTCCTTCTAACTTTGTGGATTTTGTGTTTTTTTTTTGTTGTTGTTTTTTCACACTCTTGTAGGTCTTCGCGGATGAAATGTTTGCCCTCAAGTAAGGCCGATTCGGCCCCCGACGAAGAAGGAGGTTCCAGTTCTGCCGGCAAGCTCTTCTCTCTCCCTCCCCCCCCCCGGAATTTATAGCATTTAGCGCCTGGCCTGTTATTTCTCCAAGGCCAGGCCCATGTTCCATAAGCAGGCATGAGCGCTGGTTGCGAATCCAGCCCGACCAGCGGGGGCGGGAGCAGCAGCGGCAGCTCCGGCGCCCCCCGCAGGACCCGTGCGCCCCGTGCGAGCGACGCCCAGGGCCAAGCCACCGACGACATGGACGTCAACAGCAACGGCTCCAGCGGCAACGAATCGCACGGCGATTCGCACAGCAGCTCACACAGCAGCGGCAACGGGAAGGACTCGGCTCTTTTGGAGACCACCGAGAGCAATAAGAGGTAACGGAGGGAAGCAAGTCCTCGGCTTACGACCAGATTTTCCGTTGCTAAGTGAGACGGTTCTTAAGCGAGTCGTCGCGTCCGATTTGACAACCTTGGATTTTTTTTTTTTTAAATTTTTTTTATTTTTTTGCCATGATGGTTAAGCCAATCCCGGAGGTTGTTAAGTGAATCATGCGGTTGTTAAGGGAATCGGCTTGCCCCATGGACTTCACTCGACGGAAGCTGGTTGGGGCATGATGTCACCAATTGGTCACGTGACCGCCAGACAACGCCACCCTTGTAAATACATGCTGGTCATCCAAGTGCCTCAGTTTTGATCGCGTGACTCTACGGCAGTGGTTCTCAACCTGTGGGTCGGGACCCCATTTGGGGTCGAACGACCATTTCATGGGGGTCGCCAAACAACGCAGTCCAAATTTTTTCCCCCTTTTCCTTAGCTGTGCTCCTCCCTTTTATTCTATTGGCTTTCGAAAGCCAATAGAATTAGACTCTCTTGAATAGAGTCTAATTCTATTGGCTTTCAAAAGCCAATAGGAATTGTCCAGGCTGTCTCTGCCCTGCTGGCCCGCCAAAAGTCCCGTTCTGCAAACGGTGCTGCACCAGTTGAGTAGTCCTTGACTTATGACCGGTTGAGTAGTCCTGGACTTATGACCGGTTGGGGGTCGTGGCATTAAAAAGGTTGAGAACCACTGCTCTAAGGGAATGCTGCAACGGTCATAAAACGAGGACTGGTCGTTAAGTCATTTTTTTTTAGCGCGGTTGTAAGTTTGAACGGTCACTTAAATGAGGTGTTGTAAGTTTGTGTGTGTGTGTGTGTGTGTGTTTGTGTGTATGTGACATGACCTTCCCATCCTGCATCTGGCAAGCCGAGTCACTGGAGGACATGTGGACTCACTTAACGACCGTGCGACTCGCTTAGCAACCGTGGCAAAAATAGCCGTAAAACCAGGCAGAGTCGTGGGATGACTCATTTAGCCTTACTTAGCGAGGGAAGCTCTGCTTCCAATTGTCGTAAGTCGAGGACCGTCTCGGTGGGGGGAAGTGCGGCAACGAAATTCAAGATATCCGCATACAGGATTGCTTTTTTCCCAAAGATCTAAACCACCACCACCCCCCCACTCTTCCCCATCTCTCCCCAGCTCCAACTCGCAGAGCTTGTCCCCGGCCAGCAGCTCCATCGCCTACAGCCTCCTGAGTGCCAGCTCGGAGCAAGACAACCCCTCCACCAGTGGCTGCAGGTAAGTGGGATGGACAGGTGAGGCCTCCCCTGGTGTGGAGGACGGACCTGCAGGAGCGTAACCCAAGCCTTGAGGATGGGCGAGAAAAATTTGTTGTTGTTGTTGTTATTATTATTATATTTATATCCATTCCATATTTTCTGTATTGTATTCTATTCTTATTTTTATTCTTATTCTATTCTTATTCTATTTTATTCCATTCCATTATTCTATTCTTGTTCTTATTCTATTCTTATTCTATTTCTTCTTCTTTTTCTTCTTCTTCTTCTTATTCTTCTTTTTTTTTCTTCTATTATTATATTATTATTATACTATTATTATATTATTATTATTATATTTATTCCATTCCATATTTTCTCTGTTCTATTCTTATTTTTATTCTTCTTATTCTTATTCTATTCTTATTTTATTTATTCCATTCCATTCCATATTTTCTCTATTCTGTTCTATTCTTATTTTTATTCTTCTTATTCTTATTTATTCTTATTCTATTTATTCCATTCCATTCCATATTTTCTCTATTCTATTCTATTCTATTCTATTCTATTCTATTCTATTCTATTCTATTCTATTCTATTCTATTCTATTCTATTCTATTCTATTCTATTCTATTCTTCTTATTTATTCTTATTATTCTTATTCTATTTTATTCCATTCCATTATTCTATTCTATTATTCTTATTCTTATTTATTCTCATTCTTATTCTATTCTTATTCTATTTTATTCCATTCCATTATTCTATTCTATTCTATTCTATTCTATTCTATTCTATTCTATTCTATTCTATTCTATTCTATTCTATTCTATTCTATTCTATTCTATTCTATTCTATTATTCTATTCTATTCTATCCATTTCTATTCATTTCTATTCTTATTCCATTCCTGTGTACATGAATGTGCCAGAGGAAGGGGGGGGGGTTTCAACCGTCCTGGGCGAGCCCTTTGCAGAAAATTTGCAATCCGGGGAGGCGGCTGCCTTGACCGGCCTCTCATTCTTCGCCCCCTGCAGCAGTGAGCAGTCAGCCCGCGTGAAGACGCAGAAGGAGCTCATGAAGGCGCTCAAAGAGATGAAGATCCGTCTACCCTCCGAGAAACGCAGCAAGGGGAAGTCGGGCACCCTGGCCACCCTCCAGTATGCCCTCTCCTGCGTCAAGCAGGTCCAAGGTGGGTCCTTCGCGCTTCAGCCAGGGGGGCACAGGCGGCTTTACCGGCTGCATTTAGAAAGAATGGGCGCAGCCTGAACAATCTTATTTATTTTTTTTCTCCGTGCACGGGGCAGAATGCTCCAATCTTAAAGGCTTTTCAACCTGGGGCTGCTTTAAGATGTGGGGAGACTTCAATTCCCAGAATTCCTCAGCCATATTTCTGGGCATTGAAACCCAGCCTGTTTAAAACACACCAGCTGGGGAATTCTGGGAGTTGAAGCCCACCCAAAGCACGTGGGCTGGAGAATTTGGGGCGCTTCAGACAATTCCCAGCATGCTTTAATCTGAAGTCTGCCCAGTTTAAAGCAGGCTGGCTGGGGAATTCTGGGAGTTGAAGTCCACCCAGCTTAAAGCATTCTGGCTGGGGGATTTTGTGAGCTGAAGTCTGCTCAAATTAAAGCATCCTGCCCAGGGAATTCTGGGAGTTGAAGTCCACCCAGCCTAAAGCATGCTGGCTGGGGAATTCTGGGAGTTGAACTCCACCCATCTTAAAGCATCCTGCCCAGGGAATTCTGGGAGTTGAAGTCCACCCATTATAAAGCAGGCTGGCTGGGGAATTCTGGGAGTTGAACTCCACCCATCTTAAAAGCATTCTGGCTGGGGAATTCTGGGAGTTGAAGTCCAGCCATCTTGAAGTTGCTCCGGTTGAGCAGCGGCCTCCGCCTTCCCTGAGTGAGCCACAACCTCACACCGCAAGGACCTTGTGTCCTGCTGCTTTGAGGGCCTCCCCCAGTGTGGAGGATGGGTTATTTTCTCCTTGGAAAATGGAGTTTCAGGCCAGCTGCGGCAGACGGTCAATAGCGAGACAGGCAGCCCTACCAATGTAATAAACCAACATTCTCAGGCTGATCGACGCTTCCTGTTCTTCCCCACCGTTTAGCAAGCCAGGATTACTATCAGCAGTGGAGCATCGATGACAGCCAGGCCTGCAGCCTGGATATGTCCACATACACCATCGAGGAGCTGGAGAACATCACGTCGGAATACACCCTCAAAAACCCCGTGAGTGGCGCTGCCTCGCGCTTTGTCCTCAAGCACAGGTAGTCCTCGACTTACAACAGCCTGCTGAGCATCCGTTCAAAATCCCAACGGCGCTGAAAAGAGGGGCAGACGGCCGTTTTTCACACTTAACGACCGTCATGGTATTCCCCCTGGTCACGTGATCAAAATTCGGACGCCGGGCAAAATCGATTCATATTTATGACGCTTGTAGCGTCCTTTTGTGGCTGCCTGACCAGCAAAGTCAATGGGGGAAGCCGGACTCGCTTAACGACTGCGAGGATTCCCTTAACGACTGCCGCAGCCGTTCATTTAGCGACACATCCCTTAGTGGCGGACGTTTTGGTCCTAATTCTGCTCATAAGTCGAGGACTCCCTGAGGTAAACATCATCTGAAAGGCTTCTCCGAACCTCTCCTGAGGCATTCGGGAAATAATCCTGTCCATGCTGCCATCTTTGAGGATTGCTGGTGTGAATCCAGAACTGGGGACTCACAGCCACAGCATGGATGCCATTGAGGACAGTCTAGCTATCCCCCAAGTTTGCTGCAGGGTCCAAATGAAGGATTTCTTCTCGTTTTGAGGTCAACTCTTGATGATGGCTACGTCCTCGGATCAGGACCAGGGTTTGGGGCTGATAGGTTCCTGCGTCTTAACGGATACTCATAGCTTCTAACTATGCTGGGCACCAATCCCATCATCCTCAGCCAGCTTAGACTCTACTAGGAACTGTTCATCTTGATTCCCCACTCCATGTTTCTGGGCGCAGAAGATCTTCCAGTCTCCGACCTTCGTGACTTTACGACTTGTGGACTTCAGCTCCCAGAATCCCTCAGCCAGCAGGAGCGTCTCCCCTAACTCAACCCTGGCTGAGGGATTCTGGGAGTTGAAGTCCACAAAGTCGTAAAGTCACCAAGATTGTTCTAGGGAGCATCTCCCACAGCTCAACCCTGGCTGAGGGATTCTGGGAGTTGAAGTCCACAAAGACGTAAAGTCACCAAGATTGTTCTAGGGAGCGTCTTCCACAGCTCAACCCTGGCTGAGGGATTCTGGGAGTTGAAGTCCACAAAGTCGTAAAGTCACCAAGATTGTTGTAGGGAGCGTCTCCCACAGCTCAACCCTGGCTGAGGAATTCTGGGAGTTGAAGTCCACAAAGTCGTAAAGTCACCAAGATTGTTGTAGGGAGCGTCTCCCACAGCTCAACCCTGGCTGAGGGATTCTGGGAGTTGAAGTCCACAAAGTCGTCAAATGGCCGTGTTCTAGGGAGCGTCTCCCATAACTCAACCCTTCCTGTTCTCTTCTGTTTTGCAAAAAAAAAAACCCAAAAAAACCAGGATACCTTCACGGTCGCCGTATCCTTCACCACGGGCAGAATCCTCTACATCTCGGACCAGGCGGCCTTCATCCTCCGTTGCAAGAAGGAGGTCTTCAAGGGGGCGAAGTTTGCGGAGTTCTTGGACCCCCAAGACGTCAGCATCTTCTACGGATCCACCGCTCCCTATCACCTACCGTCCTGGAGCGCCTGCCCCTCTGCCAGTAAGTGGGGGATGGCTGGTGAGCTTGGTGTGGGTGGGGTGGGTGGGTGGGCTTCGGCCTCGGCACCGTTGCTCTTGAGAGACAGGCAGGAGGGACCGGAGAGACGATGGACCCGTGAGTCCTCCTTTTTATGGTGTTTGGATCCAAGAGCTCTAGGAGAGTTGGATCAGGTTAGTAAGGAAGAAACTGGGAATTCTAGTTCTGCCCTAGCCACAAAATCCGGCTGGGTGGCTTTGGGCCCGTCACCAAGAGACTCTGTTCTAGTCCCACCTTAGGCATGAGTGCCATCTGGGTGAGCTTGCAGCCAATCACCAGGAGGCGGTGAGTTCTAGTTCCATCTTAGGTATGAAAGGCAGTTGGGTGACTTTAGGCCAATCACCAGGAGACTGGGAATTCTAGTTCCATCTTAAGCATGAAAGCCATCTGGGTGACTTTGGGCCAATCATCAGGAGACTGGGAGTTTTAATCCCGCCTTAGGTATGAAAGCCAACTGGGTGACTTTGGGCCAATCACCAGCAGACTGGGAGTTCTAATCCCGCCTTAGGCATGAAAGCCAGCAGGGTGATTTTGGGCCAACCAATCACCAGGAGACTGGGAGTTGTAGTCCCGCCTTAGGTATGAAAGCCAGCTGGGTGACTTTGAGCCAATCACCAGGAGACTGGGAGTTGTAGTCCCGCCTTAGGTATGAAAGCCAGCTGGGTGACTTTGAGCCAATCACCAGGAGACTGGGAGTTGTAATCCCGCCTTAGGCATGAAAGCCAGCTGGGTGACTTTGACCCAATCACCAGGAGACTGGGAATTCTAGTCCCGCCTTAGGCATGAAAGCCAGGTGGGTGACTTTGACCCAATCACCAGGAGACTGGGAATTCTAGTCCCACTTTAGGCATAAAAGCCAGCTGGGTGAGCTTGGGCCAATCATTCTCTTTCAGCCCACCCTACCTGTCGTGGGGAAAACAGGAGAAGAAGGCATATTAGCTACTTTCACTGCCTTGGAATTCTCCCTCAAACTAACCAAAGCAATATTTTAAAATGTTTTTTTTTTAAAAAAAAAAATCTAAATCCTGCCGGACTTGACGCCCTCCGCCTTAAAAAGCTGCTGGTCGGGCGAGACTCGAGGGCCGAGTGTGAGATTCTGGAAAAAAAAGCCCATTTTTTTGCTTGTCGGACGAGACTCGAGTCCTGAGTGCGAGATTCTGGAAAAAAAAGCCCATTTGTTGACCGCCGGCCGCACTTTTTTCTTCTCCTTTTCTTTAAACTGCAGCCGCCATGGACTACACCCAAGAGAAGTCCGTCTTCTGCCGCATCAGGTGAGCCGGGTCTCCTGGCATGATTTGAACTCGGCCCTCGGGCCGAAAATATCCCTTCTCCTCTCCCGCCCCAATCATCTTTCAGGTCCAAAGGCCCGGCCTTACGGTCTGGCTAACGGGAGGGGGAGAATAAAAGAGTCGGGAAGAGATTCCCAGAATCCCCCTGGGGAGGGAGGGAGGGAGGGAAGATGGCGGAAGAGGCTGGACCCTCCCCTCTCTTGCTCGTCCTGGTCTCCTTTGGCCTTACTGCAGTCGTTTGTTTCTCAGCGGTGGGCACGCCGGAGCGCGCGTGATGCGCTACTACCCCTTCCGGCTGACCCCTTACCTGACCAAGGTGCGCGATTCGGATAGCGACCAAGGGCAGCCCTGCTGCTTACTCATTGCAGAGCGCATCCACTCGGGCTACGAAGGTGAGGGCCTGGAAAGGGGGTCTAGGGAGGGGGGGGGCAGCACATTGGGGAAGGGGCACAGGGGAGCCACGCCCGCCCCTTGCTCTTCCCGGCAGGGGTGGCATGAAGAGGTCCCGTCCCCAGGGCTGGCGCGCCCGGCTTCTCTCGCCTTTCCGGGGAATCCCGTTTTACTAGTTGGAAGCCAGCCCCTCCCGGATCGACCGGGTGGATCTGGGTGGATCTCAAGAGACTCTGCCCAGTTTTGAAAGTCTTTTATTTTCTTTTATTTTAACGTTGGCTGGTTTTCAAATTTTTTTTTAAATTTGGCTCGTTTTAAACTTTTACGAACGGCTTTCCTGTTGGTCTTTTCTCCTTTTGCCCGTCTGCAAGCCACCCAGAGTGGCCTTATCCAGGAGTTGGGTGGCATAGAGAAGGAAGGAAGGAAGGAAGGAAGGAAGGAAGGAAGGAAGGAAGGAAGGAAGGAAGGAAGATAGACGAGGAAGGCAATGGGAATGAGAAGGAAAGAGGGAGAAAACGAAGGAAGGAAGGAAGGAAGGACGGACAAAGGGATGATGGGAGAGGGAGGAAGGAAAAACAGGATGATAATGAGTGGGGAAGGAAGAAGGAAGGAAAGAAGGAAGGTGAAGGGGAGAATGGGAGGGAAGACAAAAGATGAAGGAAGAGAGGGAGCTAAGGAAGGAGAAAGGGAAGGAAAGGAGGGAGGGAAGAAGGAAGGTGAAGGAGAATTGGGTGGGAGGAAAAGGGAGGGATGGAAGGAAGAGAAGGAAGGTGAAGGATGGGAGGAAAAGGGAGCGAAGAAAGGGAAGGAAGGAAGGTGAAGGAGAATGGGTGGGAGGAAAAGAGGGAGGGAAGGAAGGAAGGTGAAGGAGAATGGGAGGAAAAGAAGGAAGGAAAAGGAGGGAGCGAAGGAAGGGATGGAAGGAAGAGAAGGAAGGGAGGTGAAGGAGAATGGGAGGAAAAGAAGGAAGGAAAAGGGAGGGAGGGAGCGAAAAGGGATGGAAGGAAGGTGAAGGAGAATGGGAGGGAGGAAGAGGGAGGGAGCGAAGGAAGGGATGGAAGGAAAGAGGGAAGGAAGATGAAGGAGAATGGGAGGAAAAGGAGGGAGGGAGCGAAGGAAGGGAAGGAAGGAAGGTGAAGGAGAATGGGTGGGAGGAAAAGCGGAGGCAAGAAAAAGGGAGTGAGCAAAGGAAGGGATGGAAGGAAGAGAAGGAAGGAAGGTGAAGGAGTGGGAAGGAAGGAAGGTGATGGAGAATGGGAGGAAAAGAAGGAAGGACAAGGGAGGGAGGGAGCGAAGGGATGGAAGGAAGGAAGGTGAAGGAGAATGGGAGGAAGGAAAAGGGAGGGAGGGAGGGAGCGAAGGAAGGAGGGAGGGAGGGAGGGAGGGAGGGAAGGAAGGCTGTACCCCCCCCCCCCGGAGCCTCAGTGCAGGCAGAGCATATCAGAACGCAAAGCGAAAGGTTCCAGATTTAAAAGAAAGACACGTATTAATCTTTCCTTGCATGCAGAAAACCAGCAGCTCTAGGAGAAAAGGGATCAACCCTCTCCCTGACACGCAGTCTTTTTAACATGCACAGAGTTCTCTTTTTGTTGTTGTGTTTCTTTTTTTCTTTTTTTTTCTTTTAAAAAAGCAATTTCCATGTTGCGTGTGGGTTAGACCCAACACACAACTTTTTTCAGGAGCAAAAAAAAAAAAAAACTCTCCAGGAGAGCAGGGGGAAAAGCCGCCAATGGGAAAAGCCGGCAGGTTTCGCACACAGGGCGGGATGGGGGGGCGCACCTGGAGCGAATTGCCTTCATTGTGCCTTTTTTTTATTATTTCTCACCTCCAGCCCCCAGGATTCCCCCCGATAAACGAATCTTCACCACCAGACACACCCCCAGCTGCTTGTTCCAGGACGTGGATGAGCGGTAAGGAGGGGGGGAGCAGCAGTGGTGGTTGGGGGTCCTGGGGGGGGCTCCCTGGGGTCCCTGATACACGTTTCCTGATAGAAAAGGAGTGGGGGGGGGTTGGTCAATTATCTTGGGAGGGTGGGTCTCCCTTTGCTAGTTTTACAGGCTATAAATAGTCCTCGGCTTATGACCGGTCGCTTAGTAGTTTGGTTTAGTGGTTAAGGCACGAGGCTAGGAATCAGGAGACGGCGAGTTCTAGTCCTACCTTAGGCATGAAAGCCAGCAGGGTAACTTTGGGCCAATAGCCAGGAGACGGAGAGTTCTAGTCCCGCCTTAGGCCTGACAACTGACAGGGTGACTTTGGGCCAATCGCCAGGAGACTGGGAGTTCTAGTCCCGCCTTGGGCATGAGAGTCCGCTGGGTGACTTTGGGCCAATCACCAGGAGACGGGGAGTTCTAGTCCCGCCTTAGGCATAAATGTCAGCTGGGTGACTTTGGGCCAATCACCAGGAGACGATGAGTTCTAGTCCTGCCTTATCCATGAAAGCCAGCAGGGTGACTTTGGGCCATTCACCAGGAGACTGGGAGTCCTAGTCCAGCCTTAGGCATGAAAGCCAGCTGGGTGACTTTGGGCCAATCACCAGGAGACGGGGAGTTCTAGTCCCGCCTTAGGCCTGAAAACCGACAGGGTGACTTTGGGCCATTCACCAGGAGACGGGGAGTTCTAGTCCCGCCTTAGGCATAAATGTCAGCTGGGTGACTTTGGGCCAATCACCAGGAGACTGGGAGTTCTAGTCCCGCCTTAGGCATGAGAGTCAGCTGGATGACTTTGGGCCAGTCACAGCAGTCTTGGGGGGTCTCTGTTCAGCTGCCTCTTGCCTGCATCCAGAGAGGCCACTTTTGGTCCTCGGATACCGACCAGTCCCCCTGACCGCCGCCTCTTCTCTCCTTCTCAGAGCCGCCCCCCTACTTGGCTACCTCCCCCAAGATTTGGTTGGGACCCCTGTCCTTTTCTACCTGCACCCTGAGGACCGGCCCCTTATGCTGGCCATACACAAGAAAAGTAAGTATGGAACAAACAAGCACAGCGTGCAAGGTTGTTGAGCATTGCAGCTGGGTTTTTTTTAAAAAAATTCAATTACGAGTTAGTCCTTGACTTACGACCCTCCCTTTAGCAACCTTTCAAAGTTAGAACCATGCTGGAGGGGGGAATTGAATCACAACTGGTCCTCACATTTATGACCGGTGCTCGCAGTTACGACCATTGCCGCATCCCCACAGTCCTGGGAGTGCTTGGTAGCCAGCATGCATTTAACAACGGTTGCGGCAACCCTGGAGTCGTTTAGGTCACCTTCATTTGTCATCTGTTCTGCTTGAGCAGGGGGCTGGACTAGAAGACCTCCAAGGTCCCTTCCAGCTCCTATATTCTATTTCTATTCTATTTCTATATTCTATTCTATTTTTTATTCTATTCTATTTTTATTTTATCCTATTTCTATTCTATTCCAGTCTAGTCTAGTCCTATTCTATTTTTATGTTTATTCTATTCTATTCTATTTTATGTTCTATTCTATTATATTCCTGATTTCATTCTATTTTTATTCTTATTATATTTTTATTCTTATTCTATTCTGTTCTATTGTATTCCTTATTTTATTCTATTCTTACTCTATTTTTATTCTATTCTATTTTCTTTTCTATTTTTCTATTCTTTTTCTATTTTTTTATTCTATTCCATTCTATTCTATTCTTACTCTATTCTTATTTTATACTTTTTCTATTCTATTCTATTCTATTCTATTCTATTCTATTCTATTCTATTCTATTCTATTCTATTCTATTCTATTCTATTCTCATTCTATTTTTCCATTCCATTCTTATTCTTGTTCTATTTCCATTCTATCCTATGCTATCCTATCCCATCCTATCCTATCCTATCCTATTCTATATTTTATTATTCTACTCTTCTGTTCTATATTCTATTCTGTTCTATTCTGTTCTGTTGTTCCCTATTCCATTCCATTCCATTATTATATGGACAAGCAAAGTCTGCCCGATTCGCTTAACGACCGTCTGATTCGCTTAACCCCCACAGCCCTTTACTTACTAACCCTGGCAACAAAATGCTTTCCGAATCATGCGCCGGTCTCTTAAAAAAAAACCCGCCTCGCTCAGCAACGGAAAGCCTGGATTCCCGTCGTCGTAAGTCGAGGACCCCCTGCGCCCGCTTAAATTTCGGGGAAGCTGGGCCTAGTGGGTCGCCGCCGCTGCGGTTCGCCCTGACCCCTCCCCTTCCCTCTGCCCCTCCCTTCCCCTTTTTCCAGTCCTGCAGTACGCCGGCCAGCCGTTCGACCACTCCCCCATCCGCTTCTGCGCCCGCAACGGCGAGTACGTGACCATCGACACCAGCTGGTCCAGCTTCGTCAACCCCTGGAGCCGCAAGGTCTCCTTCATCATGGGCCGGCACAAAGTCCGGACGTGAGTGCAAATGCTGCTCGCGGCTTTTTGAGGGAGTTTTGGACGGCGGGGGGGGGGAGAGTGTCTCTTTTGTCCAGGCTGAAGGGAGCACCCGACGACGGAGAGGGAGGGCGGGGATCCAGCTCCAGGAGAGGGGGAGGAGCTTAGCTGGGGAGGGGATGATGGGGCGGGGAATCGTGCCCTCCCCAGCTAAGGTCCTCCCCCCCCCCTTTGTTCGGGGTAGGGAGGAGACTGACTTTCAAGATGGGGCCATAGAAGCTCGTTTGTCTGGCCAAATAAGCTTGGCTGGTGGAAGACGCGTGGACTTCATCTCCCAGGATTCCCTAGCCAGCGTTGCTGGCTAGGGAATCCTGGGAGATGAAGTCCACGCGTCTTCCACCAGCCAAGGCTGAGAAGTACTGCAATGGAGCCGGCTGTGGAGCTACAGAGCACAGGATCCGCTTTAGCAGCGCTGGCTGAGGATTCTGGGCGTTGCAGTCCCAGCCGTTTTCTGGAAGACTGAGGGGCGCCGCTGGCCCCCCCTGGTCAGGGGGGGAAGGGGCAAAGGGAGGGGAGGACGTAGGACTTTAGGAGGAGGGGGAGCGTGAGAGGGGTCTGCTCATCTTCCGCTTTTGCTGGCCTCAGAAGCCCCGTGAACGAGGACGTCTTCAGCGCCCCCAAAGTCTTGAAGTCGAAGGCTCTGGACGGGGACATCCAGGAGCTGTCCGAGCAGATCCATCGGCTCCTGTTGCAGGTGAGGCCTTTCCCTTCCCTTCTTTGGTTTTCCTCTCCCCCAGCCCCTTGCCACCTTCCTCCTTTCTTTTCTTTCCCTCCCTCCCTCCCTCCCTCCCTCTTCCTTTCCCCTTCCTTCCTTCCTCCCTCCCTTTCTTCCCCCCTCCCTCTCATTCCCATCTCCTCCCTCCCTTCCTCCCTTCCTCCCTCCCTTTCTTCCCCCCTCCTTCTCATTCCCATCTTCCTCCCTCCCTCCCTGCCTCTCCCTCTCCTTCCTCCCTCCCTCCCTTCCTCCCTCCCTTCCTCCCTCTCTCTCATTCCCATCTCCTCCCTTCCCTCCCTCCCTCTCTCCCTCCTTCTCATTCCCATCTCCTTCCTTCCTCCCTACCTCCCTCCTTCTCATTCCCATCTTCTCCATCCCTGTCTCTCCTTCTCCTTTCGTTCCTTCCTCCCTCCCTCCCTTCCTCCTCTTTCCCATCTTCTTCCTCCCTCCCTGTCTCTCCTTCTCCTTTCGTTCCTCCCTCCCTCCCTCCCTCCCTTCTTTCCTCCCTTCTTCTCATTCCCATCTCCTCCCTCCCTTTCCTTCCTTCCTCCCTACCTCCCTCCTTCTCATTCCCATCTTCTCCCTCCCTCCCTGTCTCTCCTTCTCCTTTCGTTCCTTCCTCCCTCCCTTCCTGCCTCCTCATTCCCATCTTCTTCCTCCCTCCCTGTCTGCCTGCCTCCCTCTCCTTTCCCTTTCCTTCCTTCTTCCTTCCTTCTCTCCTTCCTCCCTGCCTCCCTCTCCTTCCTTCGCTCCCTCCCTCCTTATTCCAATCTCCTTCCCTCCCTCCCTCTTGTCCTTCCTCCTCCCTCTTCTTTTTCTTCCTCTCTCTCTTTTCCCTTCCTCCCTCCCCTCCCCTCGGCTCTAACCCTGCTCCTTTCTTCCCGCCAGCCTGTGCACAGCAGCGGCGCCCTCGGCCTTTGCAGCAACTCGGCCTCCCACGAGCAGTTCCTCAGCATCGCCTCTTCCAGCGACAGCAATGGCTTTGCCCCAGAGGAGGCCCTGGCTCTCCGGCCGGTAAGCACAGGGAGGGTCCAGGGCCTCTCGGGATGGTGTGTGTGTGTGGGTTTTTCGTCCAGGCTGCTTTTGTCTCGTGGGGTCCAAGTGGCATCGTCCTAAGCCCCTCCACCCGGCTGGGGGGATTCCCGCAAGAGCCCACCTTGGGGTTGAGGGAGGCCTCCAGCCCAAACTTTGGAGCGTGGGCGGGCGGGCAGCCTGTCCGAATGGAGGGGGAGGGTCTGGGGGATAGGGCCGTCCTCACTCTGCCTGCCTCTGGATCCCAGATGACCTTCCAGGAGATCTGCAAGGATGTCCACATGGTGAAGAATCAGGGCCAGCAAGTCTTCATTGAGTCCCGGGTCAAGCCGGTGCCCATCAAACCCTTTCGGCCAGGTGAGAAGCGTGCCAATCACTTTCCTCCTCCTTGCTCTCCTCCTTTAATCCCTTCTCTTCTTCCTTTTCTTCCCCCTCCTCCACATCCACCCGTTTTGCTCCTCCTCCTCCTTCCTCCCTCGTTGCACACACACACAAACCCATGAGCCACTGCAGTGCCTTTTTACGGGTAGCTTTTGCCCCAAATCTCCCGGGGGTTCCCTCCTGCGTTTCCTCCACCTGCCTCGAGGTCTGGGGAAACCCATGATGAAAGTTGTTCTTCCTCTTCCCTGCCGTCCCTCTCCAGCTCTGGATCCCCCCATCAGTCACGCCGGACAATCCAGGCAGATGTCGAGAGAAGCGGAGAAGAGGATGGTCAAGGCAGCCACCTCCGAGGACTCCGTGTGGAAGGAGCCTTCCAACTACTCCTACCAGCAGATCAACTGCCTGGACGTCATCATCCGGTAAGGTTTTGGCCAAATGGACAGCGCTCCCAGTTTGGGCGAGAGGATTTGCTGTCGACCTTTGGAGATCTCCCTCAGATTCCTCCTTCCACGCCTGCTATCAGCGATAAAGCAGTTTAGGTAGAAGATTCCTGTTCAGAGGCTTTTAGCAAAGCAGTTTAGTTAGAAGATTCCTGTGCATAGACTTTCAGCAATAAAGCAGTTTAGTTAGAAGATTCCTGTGCATAGACTTTCAGCAATAAAGCAGTTTAGTTAGAAGATTCCTGTGCATAGACTTTCAGCAATAAAGCAGTTTAGCTAGAAGATTCCTGTGCAGAAGCTTTTGGCAATAAAGCAGTTTAGTTAGACGATTCCTGTGCATAGTCTTTCAGCAATAAAGCAGTTTAGACAATTGCTGCGCATAGTCATTCAGCAATAAAGCAGTTTAGTTAGAAGATTCCTGCGCAGAGGCTTTTGGCAATAAAGCAGTTCAGTTGAGAGGATTTCTGTGCATAGACTATCAGCAAGAAAGCAGTTTAGCTAGAAGATTCCTGCGCAGAGGCTTTTGGCGATAAAGCAGTTTAGGTAGAAGATTCCTGCGCATAGTCTTTCAGCAAGAAAGCAGTTTAGTTAGAAGATTCCTGTGCAGAGCTTTTCAACGATAAAGCAGTTTAATTGGTCCGTCACGTGTACACCCGTGCCTGACCTTTGGCTGTCCTTTCACACCTCTCCCCTCCTTCCCTCCCTACAGATACCTGGAAAGCTGTACCATCCCCATCCGGGTCAAACGCAAGTGCGGTTCCTCCTCCTACACCGCCTCCTCCAATTCGGACGACGACAAGCAGAAAGGGCGCGAGCAGGCGGCTGTGCGGAGCAAAGGTGGGTTTCCTCCCCTCCCTGCCCCTCCGCTCCGCTGCTCCCCATTGACCCCTTCCTCCGGGTGCCGCTTCTGGGCTTCTCCCCGATCCGTCTCGGGAACCCCCGAAATTTCCTTCCGGCTCTTCTCCCTTGTTACTCTCTCTTTCCTTGGTGCCTGGGACGGAGACGGGGTTTTGCTGCTGCTCCCGCTTCAGGGTCCCCAGAGCTGCTGCTGCTGCTGGCTTCCTAAGAGAGAGGGGGTCCCCCCATGGTGCTGGAGGGGGGGGGAACCCACCCAGATGGGGTTTTTTCCGGCTGTCTCCGGGCCTGCCTCGCAGGGGGTAAACACAACCGAGGTTTTGGCATCTCGGCGGTGTCTGTGTCCTCCCGATCGGCATGTCCTGGGACTCACCTTGCTTCAAGTTCTGTCTCTTGTGGTCAGCCCTGGGACATCCCCCCCCCTTGCCTCGAGTTCTAATCCAGCTCTGTCTCTTTTGGTCAGCCCCGGGACCTCCCTCCCCTTGCCTCGAGTTCTAATCCAGCTCTGTCTCTTTTGGTCAGCCCCGGGACATTCCCCCCCTTGCCTTGAGTTCTAATCCAGCTCTGTCTCTTTGGTTAGCCCTGGGACATCCCCCCCTCTTGCCTCAAGTTCTAATCCAGCTCTGTCTCTTTGGTTAGCCCTGGGACGTTCCCCCCCCCTTACCTCGAGTTCTAATCCAGATCTTTTTCTTTGGTTAGCCCTGGGACGTTCCCCCCCCCCCCCTTGCCTCGAGTTCTAATCCAGCTCTTTCTCTTTGGTTTGGTCGGTGCTTCTCGGAACCCCTGGGACACTCTCCTGCCCCCCCTCCCCGCCGTGCCTCGAGTTCTAATCCAGCCCTGTCTCTGTCTCTTTGGACAGATGCGCCCGAGGAGAAGCTGCCGGCCAGCGCCAGCCAGCCAGAGAGGGAAGAGCCCGGAACGGCGGCAGCTGCCGCCGTGGTGGGTGGCCCTCTCACTCCGCTGGCCTTGCCTAGCAAAGCCGAGAGCGTGGTGTCTGTCACCAGTCAGTGCAGCTTCAGCAGCACCATCGTCCACGTGGGAGACAAGAAGCCCCCGGAGTCGGGTAGGGGAACATCCAGGCCGGGGGAGGTGGGTGGGGGGGCGGCACCGAGGTGGTGGGGAGGGGGAGCCGAAGGAAGGGAGATGGGCAGGGAAGGGTCGAGGTGGGACGCAGCTTGGGGGAGAGTGGGGGTGGGGTCTTCGATTGGAGAGTTGGGTATGCTGTGGGGCCACGCTGGGGCCCTTCGCCCTTCTTCCCTGGGAGATAAATTGGAAATTAGAAATCAAATGCAAATAAGGCGCAGTCTGTATAGGTAGTCAAATAATGGATAGGGACTAGACTAGACTAGACTAGACTAGACTAGACTAGACTAGACTAGACTAGACTAGAATAGAATAGAATAGAATAGAATAGAAGAATAGGATAGGACAGGACAGGACAGGACAGGACAGAACAATAAAATATAGAATAGTATAATAAAACATAGAATAATAAACCAGAATAGAATAGAACAGAACAATAAAATATAGAATAGAAGAATAGAATAGGAATAGAATAGAATAGAAGAATAGGATAGGACAGGACAGGACAGGACAGGACAATAAAATATAGGTAGTATAATAAAACATAGAATAGAATAATAAACCAGAATAGAATAGAACAGAACAGAAAACAGAACAGAACAGAACAATAAAATATAGAATAGAATAATAAAACATAGAATAGAATAGAATAGAATAGAATAGAATAGAATAGAATAGAATAGAATAGAATAGAATAGAATAGAATAGAATTATGGGAATAGAATAGAATTATAATTGGGAATAGAATAGAAGGAGGGATAGAACAGAATAGAATAATAATAATAATAGAACAGAATAGAATAATAATAGAACAGAATAGAATAATAATAGAACAGAATAGAATAATAATAGAGTATAATAATAGAATAGAGTAGAATAATAATAATAGAATGGAATAATAAAACAGTAATAATAGAACAGAATAGAATAATAATAGAACAGAATGGAATAATATTAGAACAGAATGGAATAATAATAGAACAGAATAGAATAATAATAGAACAGAATAATAATAGAATAGAATAATAATAGAGTAGAATAATAATAGAATGGAATAATAAGAATAGAACAAAATAGAGTAATAAGAATAGAATAATAATAGAATGGAATAATCATAATAGAATAGAATAATGAGAATCGAATAGAATACAATGGAATCAAATCACAGAGCTGGAAGGGACCTTGGAGGTCTTCTAGTCCAACCCCCTGCTCAGGCCGGAGACCCTGTAGGCCATTTCAGTCCAATAGTCCTTGATTTAGGAGCACAATTCAGCCCCAACCTTTCCGTTGCCAAGCAGGAGAGTGTGAAGCGAGCTTTGTCCCGTTTTAGGACTTTTCTTGCTACAGTTGTCAAGCTGAATCACTGCCATTGCTAAGTTAGTGCAGTTAGTCCTTGTCTTAACAGCCGTTCGCTTCGTGATTGAAGTTAATGACGGCATTGAAAAGAAAAGGACCATTTTCACACTTAATGACCGTTGGTGGCCTCCCCCTGGTCACCTGATTTACATTTGGATGCTGGACAAGCGACTCACATTTACGACGGTCGTAGTGTCCCGGGGGGGAACCAGCAAAGTCCCTTAACGGCCACGTGGCTAATTTTAACGACCGCAGTGATTCACTTAACAAAATGGTGAGGGAAAGTCGTATAAACGGGGCAAAACCCAACTCGACCCGTGTCTTGCTTAGCGACATCAATTTTGGGGGCTCCGTTGTGGTTGTACGTCAAGGACTACAGCTCCGTTCCCGCCAGTAGCAGC
The DNA here is from genome assembly GCA_039797435.1 of Crotalus adamanteus. Lineage (NCBI taxonomy): Eukaryota > Metazoa > Chordata > Lepidosauria > Squamata > Viperidae > Crotalus > Crotalus adamanteus. The sequence goes on along the minus strand of CM077936.1, from coordinate 142,505,588 downwards.
CAATCAAAAAACGTACCATGGAGTAAAATCCAAAAAACAAGGAAAAATCAAAAACAAGGAAAACCAATAACTGGAGAGAATTAAGTGCAGCCAATCATTTGGCCCATCACCACGGTCCCAGTTGTTCATGGGGGGGGGGTTCTCCCTTACCTGCAAACCACCACCCCTACACACACACATACTCCACCCCTATCATAGGGGTCTCTATTTGCCTTTGGGGACTCATTGCAACTGGATGGCTTGTCGGCCATTTATTTATTTATTTATGGCATTTTATTTCCTGCTCATCACGTAGCCAACGACTCCAGGTATCTTACGGCACTAAAATTATATATACGTGTGTGTGTGTGTGTGTGTATATATATATATATATATATATATTTGTGTGTGTGTGTATCCAAATTTCTTTTTTGTAGATAGATGGAGACTAGAATAGCTATTTCGAGCTTATTTTGCTCTCATCAGCTAGAGAGCAAATGAGAGCAAAATAAGCTCGAAATAGCTATTCTAGTCTCCCACGTAATTCTTTAAACTCCTTTGTCTACAAAAAAAGAAATTTGGATTTGTAATGTATCGCAGTAGCGACTTGAGTTTGCTTAACGTCCCTAGTTTGGGGGGGCTGCAAGGTAAAAGTGATTATAAGTAGAACTGCAATATAGCAGTCAAAATACCAAGGTGCATTAATCAAGACCGGTCTGTCTGGAAAAAACTTTCTCTATAGGATGTAAACTTTTAGAAAACTAATAAGGCTACTGAAAAAAAAAAAAAGCCTTTTTAATTACCCAGCTTTTGTCAACCTTTAGCCTTCGGCCCTTACTTTGATGATGTCAACAGGAGGTCGTTGAAAGCTCAGTAATTAAAAAGGCTCTTTTGAATCTCGGAGTTCAGTAGCTTTATTAGTTTTATATAAATGTGTATGTGTATATATATGTGTATGTATATATTTATATACATATATATGCTTTTAATGCCATAAGCCACCTGGACTCATTGGCTACGTGTGTGTGTATATATATACGTGTGTGTATATATCTCTCTCTGTGTGTGTGTATGTATGTATATATATATTGTATAGATATAGATATAGATAGATATAGATATATAGATTGATATATAGATTGATATTGAGATATAGAGATATAGAGACGGACGGATGGATGGATAGATAGATGGAGATAGATTAGATTAGATTAGATAGATAGATAGATAGATAGATAGATAGATAGATAGATATACTAGATAATAGAGATAGATACAGATAGATAGATATACTAGATAGATAGATAGATAGATAGATAGATAGATATACTAGATATAGAGATAGATAGATACAGATATACTAGATAGATAGATTAGATAGATAGATAGATAGAGATAGATAGATATACTAGATATAGAGATAGATAGATACAGATAGATAGATATACTAGATAGATAATAGATAGATAGATAGATAGATATACTAGATAATAGAGATAGATAGATAGATACAGATATACTAGATATAGAGATAGATAGATACAGATATACTAGATAGATATAATAGATAGATATACTAGATATAGAGATAGATAGATACAGATAGATAGATATACTAGATAGATAGACAGACAGACAGACAGACATTCTATTGATCCTATCTAATTCAGTGTTTATCAACCTTGGCAGCTTTTAAGACAGCATTATTTTACGACCGTTTTTTTGTAATGTCATTAAGCAAGCAAAAATGGACGTATTGGTGAGCCTCCAGTCATGGGAAGGGGATGTGGCTTTTGGAAGTTCAGAGTTAATAATAATAGTAATGATGATGATGATGATGATGATGAAGAGGGAGAAGGAGTAGTTGGAAGGGACCTTGCAGGTCATCTAATCCAACCCCCTGCTCAGGCAGGAAAAGACACTCAGGCAGTGTCACAAGGAACTATGTTTTTTTTGGGGGGGGGGTGTCTGTCACAACTTCAAACGCTCGCGAAGCGAGCCGTTACAAGTTGAGGACTACTTTTTTTTAAAACACACTCCTTCGTTGGAAAACCTGCAAAGAAAGTCTGCGCAGACATCGGGAGCCAAAGGCAAACAGCGTGCCTGTTTTTTTTTAAATCCCGAGAAATTTCGAAGGGGACGCCCGTTCGAAGTGTGGCAATGGCACGGGGGGGGAGGGGAAAGTGACCTGGGCCCCGTTTTTCACCCTTAGCGACCGTCGATCAAAATTCAGACGCTCGGCAGCCGACTCCCGTTTACAACGGTTGTGGCGTCCCCCTTTGGCTGACCGTCTGACCAGCGAAGCCAGGGGAGAAAACTGGATTCGCTCCACACCACCGTTATTACGAGTTGAAGAACCACGGTGGTTGACTTGAACGACCCCCGGTGAGAACGGCCGTAAAAACGGGGCAAGACTCACTTAACGACCGTTCCAAGTGGAGATTTTGCGCTCAAAGAAGAGACTGGACAGCCCTTTGTCTGAAATGGTGTAGGGTTTCCTGCCTGAGCAGGGGGTTGGACTAGATGACCTCCAATGTCTCTTCCAACTACTACGACGACTACTATTTCTTCTTCTTCTTCTTCTTCTTCTTCTTCTTCTTCTTCTTCTTCTTCTTCTTCCTCCTCCTCCTCTTCTCCTCCTCCTCCTCCTCCTCCTCCTCCTCCTCCTTCTTCTTCTTCCTCTTCTTCTGCTCCTCCTTCTTCTTCTTCCTCCTCTTCTGCTCCTCCTTCTTCATTTCTTCTTCTTCTCCTCCTCCTCCTCCTCCTCATTATTATTATGATAATGATGATGATGTTGTGGTCGTAAGTCAAGGACCAGCTTACTTAAAAGGAAGGCCCAAGCGTGTAAACATGGAGGATGGTGTATTTCAAGGGAAGCCGTGGACGGGCTGACCTCTTTTCTTTCTTTCCCCTGTTTCCTCCTCTTCCTCCTTGCCCCCCCCTCTGCCCCCTCCCCAGATATTGTCATGATGGAGGAGACGGCGCCCAGCGCCACCCCGCCCGTCCCTCCGCCCGATCTGACCCCCGACCGCGAGCAGCAGTACCGCCGGGTGGGCCTGACCAAGGAGGTCCTGTCTGTCCACACACAGAAGGAGGAGCAGGCCTTCCTCACCCGGTTCAAGGACCTCAGCCAGTTGTGCGTCTTCAACTCCCCCTCCAGGCCCAGCTGGCAGGAGCTGCACCGGCCCCGGGCCCAGGAAGAGCGAGGTGATCCTGGAGGAGGGGGAGACACGGGGTTGGGAGTAGGGTGGAGCCCTCCTCTCCTCCTTTTCACTCTTCCCCCCCTTTGCTTCCTTCCTTCCTTCCTTCCTTCCTTCTGCCCCCCCCCTTCTGCCACTGAGCAGGTTCCCTAGTTGGGTCACGAAACGTCTGCAAGAAAACCACCCAGCTCAGGGACCACCAAGGACCCCCACAGTCTTCCTCCTCCTCTCTGCTTATCCCCCTCCATTCTTGCACTGATGACGCCCTACAGTTGGGTCGCGAAATGTCTGCAAGAAAACAACCAAGCTCAAGAGAGCATCAAGGACCCCACAGTTCTCCTCCTCCTCCTCTCGGCTTATCTCCCTCCATTCTTATATTGATGACGTCCCCTAACTGGGTCATGAAACATCTGCAAGAAAACTCCCAAGCTCAGACAGTCCTCCTCCTCCTCCCTCGCCCCCTTCCAGCACTGATGGTGTTCCCTAGTTGGGTCATGAAACGTCTGCAAGAAAACAACCACACTGAGAGAACAACCCAGCTCAGGGACCACCAAGGACCCCACAGTTCTCCTCCACCTCCTCCTCTCTCCATAAGCCCACCTTCCTTTTAGCACTGATGACGCTCCCTAGTTGGGTCATGAAACGTCTGCAAGGAAACCACCAAGCTCAGAGAGCACCAAGGACCCCACAGTCCTCCTCCTCCTCCTTCCTTTCCTCCTCCTCTTCACTCCCTCTCCTCCTCCTCCTCCTCCTCTCTCCATAAGCCCCCCTCCATTCTTGCACTGATGACGTCCCCCAGTTGGGTCACGAAACGTCTTCGAGGAAAACCATCCAGCTCAAAGAGCATCAAGAACCCCACAGTCCTCCTTCTCCTCCTCTCTGCTTATCCCCCTCCATTCTTGCACTGATGATGTCCCCTAACTGGGTCATGAAACATCTGTAACAAAACTGCCAAGCTCAGACAGCACCAAGGACCCCACAGTCCTCCTCCTCCTCCTCCTCCTCCCTCACCCTCTTCTAGCACTGATGGTGTTCCCTAGTTGGGTCATGAAACGTCTGCAAGAAAACAACCACGCTGAGAGAACACCAAGGACCCCACAGTCCTCCTTCTGTCCTTCTCTCCCCTCTTACTCCTTCCTCTTTCTCTTCCCTCCTTATTCTTTCCTTCCTGTTTTTCCTCTCCTTCCCTCCGTCTTCCTCTTCCTTCTGTTTCCTTCCTCTTCCCTCCGCCTTCGTCTCCTTCCCCCTCCTCCTTATTCCTCCCTTCCTCTTTTTTCCTCTTCCTTCTCCCTCCTGCTGCCTCTTTCCTGCTCTGTCCTGTCCTGCCCTTCCTCCCTCCTCCTCCTCCTCCTCACCTTCTTCCCTTTCGCTTCCGCAGGATCCAGAGGCCTGCGCCATGGACCTCGCGGGCCGCGGCGCGGCCGGAAGTCTAAAGCCAAGCGCATCCGGCAGAACAAATCCTCGGACAGCTCCAGCTCTCCCCAGAACTCAGCCGGGTCGCCCCGCCAGATGTCCTGTCCCCCAGCTGCCCCCTCTTGGGCACTCTCGGGCTCTTCCCCGCCCACCCTCCCAAATATGTCGTACCCGGCCGTCATGCCCACTTACCCCATCCCCGTCTTTTCCCCTCGCCCCACGGTGCCCCCAGCCGCCGAGCCTTCGCAGACCCCCTTGCCAGCCCTTCAGCTCCCCGCCCCCCTCGTCACCCCCATGGTGGCCCTCGTCCTGCCCAATTACATCTTCCCCCAGATCAACAGCCCCCTTCCCCAGACGTACTTTCCCGGCGGACCCCTTTTCCCCTTCGGACCGCCGCAGCCGGGCAGCACGCTAGCCCCCAGGCCCGAAGCCGGCATGCAGGTGCCCTCCCGCTCCTCCACCCCACACTCGATGAGCCAGCCCGAGCGGGCTGAATCCCCACTCTTTGAGTCGCGCTGCAGCTCCCCGTTGCAGCTCAACCTGCTCCAGATGGAAGAGCTACCCAAGCCGGGCGACCGGCAAGAAGCTAGCGCGAGCGGTCCAGCGGGACCAGCCGGCACCTCCGCAGACTGGACTGGAGTGGCCGGCGGGCAGGGCTTGGTGAACGAACTCGGCCCTCCGAAAGAAACCTGCATGGTGAGCGGCACCAGGGCTCAAGTGTTCTCAGTCCGTCTGAGCAGTGTCCCCCTCCTGGGAACGAGTCCAATCTCGGATCCCGCGGGAAGGCGGTCATTGCTGACCGCGGGATGGCCTGTCCTTCCTTCGGCCCCCGAGATGCTTCCGTTCCTAGCAACGAATCGGTTTCCAGATTCATTCTGGGAGCTGTACGATCCCAATCGGGGACTTCCACCTCTCTGCTTTATCATTTTTATTCACTTGTGGCATAAAATAGATACAAAAGCGAATAATAGGGAACAACGGTAGGGGAAAGGGGAAAAGAGAAGTGTGGAAAAGAGGGGAAGGGAAGGAAGAAAAAAGGTGTGTTGCAGTAAAATAAGGCATCACATTAAGACTGATCTTTAGCTTTTTACATTTCTGTAGTAGTATGAACTAGCCATTTCTATATCAACAAATCAATCTAAAAGCCAAAGTCCAAAATATCCTTTTTTTTCCCGCCTCAAGCACAAAATCCCTAAGCGGTTTCCAAGTAGAAACAAGAGTACTTAATATTCTTTTCTTTCATCAAAACGGTCGATTAGCCATATCTGCTACTTCAATCAGTTTCTGTAGCCATCCGTTTATGGGGGGAATCGCAAACATCCTTCCATTTTGGGGCGTAGAGCAAGAGTCCCCCAACCTTGGCTACTTTATGACTTGTGGACTTCAACTCCCAGAATTCCTCAGTCTTTTTCCATTAGACCCAGAAGGAAAGCTTTTGGTTTAATCTACATATTTACGTTAAGGATTTTCTGCATTAAAATACGAATCCTACTCCAATATTTCTGTGGTTTATCACACGTCCACCATAAACGATTAAAGAAAAAGTCGCTTCTGTTAATCCAGGAATTAACCTTATGAGATTCTTAACTGGAAAAGGTTTAGTTTTCGTTCCGATGTGAGCTGGACAAGGAGATTGAGGTTGTGTTGAGGGTGGCAGGGTGGGAAGAGCAGCCGTAGGAACAGGGGTGACTCCGGGGTTTGCCAGAGAGGAACCTGGCCTTGGAGCGGGACACTCGTTCCTGCTCCTAACCTGCGCCATCATCCCCTTCCAGGTGGAAGCTCATGATTCTTCCAACAACGATGTTTTGTCCGGCTCCAGTGACCTACTGGATCTCCTCCTGCAAGAAGATTCTCGTTCGGGCACCGGATCGGCCGCCTCGGGCTCCATGGGCTCGGGATCCAACGGGGAGAGCACCTCTGCCAGCGGAACCAGTAAGTCCAGGAACCGGGTCGCGTGGGAGGATCTGTCTGAGCGGCCGGCACTTCGCCGTCGGCCAGGGCTCCGTTTCGGAACCGGAAGTCCTGCTCTCGGGAGATTTTCACCAGCAGTTTCTCGCTTGCCGAGTGCCTTTTTCCCCCCTGGTTCACGGCACGAGGAGAACTTTTCCTGTATCCAACCGGCTTCCCTTCCCCTCTCTTGCAGCAAGCAGCAAGAGTAGCAACACCAGCAAATATTTTGGCAGCATCGACTCGTCCGAGAACGATTTACGGGCCAAGAAGCGATCCGAGGTGGAGGACAACGAGCATTTCATCAAATACGTCCTCCAGGATCCCATCTGGCTGCTGATGGCGAACACCAACGACAAGGTCATGATGTCGTATCAGCTCCCTGTCAGGTGAGCTGCTTCTCGTTTTCGCTCGGTCCTCCCGGGATCCAGATTTTTGGATTCGTCGAGAGAGAAGAAAACGGGAGTTTCTTTTCCGATTATCGTTACGGGGGACGCTGGAATTAGGGAGGGGTTTTTTTGCTTGCTTTAATTTTGGTTGGGGGACAGGGGAGCACATCTGGCTCTTAGACAGGGAAGTCCTGTGGCATTTCTAACCGTCTTGCCCGCCGGTGTCTCTTCCACAGGGACACGGAGACTGTCCTGCGGGAAGATCGGGAGAAGCTGAAGCAGCTGCAGAAGCAACAGCCGAGGTTCACGGAAGAGCAGAAGAAGGAGCTGGCGGATGTCCACCCCTGGGTCCAGAAAGGGGTCCTGCCCAAAGCCATCAATGTCACGGTAAGGAGTCAACTGGCAGCGCCCGGGTGAAGGGAGGGATGCTGGGAGCAACGAGGGGGCACTGGAATTAACAGCATTGAAAGGGATCTAGTCATCTAGTCCAACCCCCTGCTTAAACAGGAGACCTTATACCATTTCAGACAAATGGCTGTCCAGTCTCTTCTTGAAAACCTCCAGCGACGGAGCACCCACGACGTCTGGAGGCAAGCAGTTCCACTGGTTAATTGTCCTCGCTGTCAGGATAATTTCTCCTTAATTCTGGGTTGCTTCTCTCCTTGCCTGGTTTCCATCTGTTGCTTCATGTCCTGTCTTCTTCTGGTGCTTTGGAGGATAGGTGGACCCCCCCCCTTCTTTGGGACAGCCCCCCAAATATTGGAAGATGTTATCGTGTCTCTCTCCCCCCCCCCCGGTCCTTCTCGTTAAATGAGACATACCCAATTCCTGCAGCCGTTCTTCGTATGTTTTAGCCCCTCTGGGACGTTAATCAGCTTTGTCGCTCTTCTCTGCACTCTTTCCAGAGTCTCAACATCTTTTTTTATGTTGTGGGGAATCAGCCCTGCTTGTCGTTTTAGCGCACGAGTGTTAATTTACGCTCGTTTTTCGGTTGTTGTCGGCCCTCAGGTCAATTTATTGACCTGAAGTAAGGGAATCACGGTTCTCCCAGTATCATTGGCTCTCTAGACACAAACGGAGTCCTCGGCTTACGACTGGAGGCAGTTGAGGCCAATGTTTCTGTGGCTAAGCAAGACAAGTTATTTAATGAATTTTGCCCTCCCCCCGTTTTTTACGGCGTTCCTTGCCACCGTTGTTAAGGGAACCCTTGCAGTTGTTAAGTTAGTTAAGTTAGTAACTCGGTTGGTTAAGTGAATCCGGCTCCCCCCCCCCAACTTTGCTTGTCGGACGCTGCGACCCGGGGGACGCTGCGACCGTCGTAAGTACAGGCCAGTTGCAAGCGTCTGGATTTTGATCACGTGACCGCGGGGACGGTGCAATGGTCGTAAGGGGGGAAAACGACCAGATGTCACTTTTTTCAGGGCCACTAAATGAAGGGTTGTAATTTGAGGACCACCTGTAGAATATCGGCTACCTAACCCCAACTTAACCTTAACCCAAACCTTAAATCTAACCTTAACCTGTAACCTTAACCCTAACCTTAAACCGTAACCTTAACCCTAAAACCTTAACCCAACCCTTAACTTTAAACTTTAACCCTATCCTTAAACCTAAGCTTAACCCTTAACCCTCAACCTTAACCCTTAAACCTTAACCTTTAAAACTTAACCCTAAGCTTAACCCTTAAACCTAACCTTAACCTTAAACCACAAACCTAACCTTAACCCTTAAACATAACCTTAACCGTAAACGTTAAACCTAACCTTAACCTTAAACCTTAACCTAAAACCTTAAAGCTAACACTAACCTTAACCCTAGCCCTAACCCTAAACATTAAACCTAACCCTAAACCCTAAACCTTAAATGTAAGCCTAGCCCTAACCCTAACCCTTAAACTTTAATAACCCTAGCCTTAACCCTAAACCTTAAACCCAACCCTAAACCTTAAAGCTAGCCCTAGTGTGGAGGTCCCCAACCTTTTGGGCACCAGGGACTGGTTCCGTGGAGAGATTTTTTTCCCGCGGACTGGAAGGGTGCCTTGTTTTGTGTGCTGCCTGCATCCCGCGGATGGGGCTTCGGTTGTGTGGACCAGTTGCTGGCACACTGTGGCCCAATACTGGTCCACAGACTGGGGGGGTTGGGGACCCCTGCCCTAAACCTTAAATCAGTGGTTCTCAACCTTTTTAATGCCGCGACCCCCCAACCGGTCGTAAGTGGAGGACTACTCAACCGGTCGTAAGTCGAGGACTACTCAACTGGTGCAGCACCGTTTGCAGACTGGGACTTTTGGCGGGCTCAGCAGGGCAGAGACAGCCTGGACAATTCCTATTGGCTTTGGAAAGCCAATAGAATCAGACTCTATTCAAGAGACTCTCTTCTATTGGCTTTCAAAAGCCAATAGAATAAAAGGGAGGAGCACAGCTAAGGAAAAGGGGGGGGGGGAAATGGCGGACTGCGTTGTTTGGCGACCCCCGTGAAATGGTCGTTCGACCCCAAACGGGGTCCCGACCCACAGGTTGAGAACCGCTGCCTTAAATCTTTAAACCTCCCTCTAACCTTAACTCTAGCCCCAACCCAATTAGCCCACCGTAAGCTAACCCACCTCTTGTCTTCCTTCCCCTCCAGGCTTGTGTCGAGTGCGGGAGTAACGCTGCCTCCCAGGCCGCCCCCCTTTACGACGTCGAGATCCAGGATATGGACCTGAACGGCATGTTGGAGCCGATGGAGGAGGGCACTGGGCCTCAGGTCCCTCTGCCTTCCTTACCGCTAGAAATGGCCATGGAGGAAGACGAGGCCGGAGAGAGTAGGGACCAGCCGCACCTAGTAGAAGCAGAAGCGCGAGGGACCAGCTAAGCCCCGGAGAAGGACTAGTACACACCTTTTGAAGGTTGCTCGAGCGAGTAGGGGCTGCCGAGCGGCAGGAGTCGGACCCCTAGGCAGTTGGTGTGCGAAGGACCCCATGTTGCCTTGTCTAATCAGAACTTCCGGACCGGCGGGTCTCCAGGGATAGCCCCCCCCTGCCCTTCGCCGACACCCTCCTCTCCAACTGGACTAGCCGCTTTGATCTTCACGGCGTTCGGCAGGGTGCGGAACTAGAGGGCCCGGGACATTGGAGAGGGGGGGGGCGTACACGCGCGCGCCAGGGTGTTTTGGGTTTTTCTGTATTTATTTTTGACCATTTGTCACTGGTTGGTTTACTGGGGTGGTGGGGGTTTTTTTTGTTTTTTTACTCATAACTGCAGCCGGTTCCCGGCTGGCAGCGCCGAACGTAGTAATAACGATGGCGATAATAATAATTAAAAAAACAAAGAGGTGGCTTGCAAAGCAAGACGTCGGCACAGGCCTTTTTTTTTTTTTTTGTCCCTTTGTCACAACTTTCCTAGCTGGAGGTCCGAGTAGCTGCCCTGAGATTCCCCGGAAGAGGTTTACTTCGTGGGGGTCCTTGGGGAGGGGAGGGGGGGTCTCTTGAGCTGGGTGGTTTCCTGGCAAACGTCTCGTGACCCAAGTAGGGAACGTCATCAGCGCTGGAAGGGGAGTGTGGGGTTTGCTTTCTGTTTATGGGCAAGTGTCGGGGTCAGTGGGGGGGGTGTTCTTGGTGGTTCCTTGGGTGGGCTTTTGTGTGCTGTGGGTGTGATGGTTTGTGTGAGTTGGTGGTGTGGCAAACAGATTGTATCTAAATGGAGAGCGAATCCCACACTCCCTTCTAGCGCTGATGGTGTTCCCTAGTTGGGTCATGAAAGGTCTGCAAGGAAACCACCCAGCTCAGAGAGCACCAAGGACCCCACAGTCTTCCTCCTCCTCCTCCTCTGCACACCCCCTCCCTTCTAGCACTGATGATGTTACCTAGTTGGGTCATGAAACGTCTGCAAGAAGACCACCCAGGACCCCACAGTCCTCCTCCATTCCACAATCCCCACTCCCTTCTATCACTGATGATGTTACCTAGTTGGATCAAGAAATGTCTACCAGAAAACCACCCAGCTCAGAGACCACCAAGGACCCCACAGTGCTCCTTTTCCTCTGCAGACCCCTTCTCCTAGCACTGATGATGTTCCCTAGTAGGGTCCTGAAACATCTGCAAGGAAACACCAACTCAGAGACCACCAAGGACCCCTCATTTCAACCTTGAGCTACAAAATATTCTCTCTTGAGTTTATCATCGCCCAACAAATCAACTTCCCTAATTTATTTTTTTTCCCCTCTCTGCTCTGTTGATGTACACTCCTATGCTTCCTGTTGTTGCCAATACTTTTCCTGATTTTCTCGGCTCTGGTCCCTTTGGGGAAGAGAGATTTTTCAGATCTACTGGCCACTCCATTTTTCTCTTAAAACAACATTCCGAACTGGGGACCCAACGCGCCAAAAGAAATCTTTTTCTGGGGGAAGATTCCTCGGTAGGTCCTTGGGATCTGGAAGGAATGACTCTGGGGCGTGTTTTTCCTTCTTGTAAATTCCCCTGGCGCTGTTTGGAATTGCAGTGGTGGCAAAACCAGCTCAGGACGAGGGAGGCACTGATTTGTCGGCGCCCGGTTCTCTTCCGGGCGCGCCTGGTCATCTACTTCCCAGAAAAGAAATTTTTTTTTCTCAAAGGGACAACAATGGAGAGCAACTACTTTAGCCTGACTTTTTCCAAGCAAAAAAACCCCCCGCAAACATTGAAACGACAAATCTTTTTGTTCCTTTTAAAGCTGTGAGGACGATTCACCAGTGGAACTCCTTGCCTCCAGAAATCGTTGGGACTCCATCACTGGAGATTTTAAAGAAGAGGCTGGACAGCCACTTGTCTGAAATGGTATAGGTTCTGCTTAAGTGGTGGGCTGGACTAGAAGACCTCCAAGGTCCCTTCCAGCTCTATTCTATTCAACTATTCAAAGCAGTTGGGCAAACTGAGGACTAGCCTCCAAAGTAGTAAAAGGCTTTCGTGGAGATCAATGGGGCCACCACTTCTGCTTTGGCTGATCAATACCAGCAGCTGTGTAGCACGAGTAAGGTCCTTCAGATGGTCTGGAGGACCTTTAAGGGACCCACCTCTCCCTCCCCCTGCAGGGATTCTTTGTGTGGGTGTGTTAAAAACTCAGTGGATTCAGACATCGTCACCCCTGGCTGTCATCGGACCAAAATACTGTGTCATCCCGCTGTATGTTGTGACTATCTTTGAGATGTTTTGTTCGTGTTCGATTCCCGGAAGAGACCGCAAAGCTGATAGAAGTCCAGAGGAGAGAAACCCCTGGATCTCGGATCATTTACGGAAGGATTTCTGGCTTTCTTTGAAAGGACTTTTCTTCCTGTTACATTCCTCCCCCCCCCCCCAGGGATCTTGCCATCCTTGAACAATTCAGGGCAGTGGGTCTTGATTTTTTCTTTGCACTAAGGGAAAATAATAAAGTTTGGGATTGTCAAATCCAGCCACTTCCACTTCATCATCATCAATGGGACATCCACTCTCCTTTCAGGATTATATATATATATAAAATTATTATTATTATAGATCAGGGGTGTTAAACTCAATTTCACTGAGGGCTGCATCAGCATTGTGGTTGTCCTGGGGTATATGTGTGGCCAGGGTGGGTGTGGCCTACTGGGTGGGCGTGGCCAGTTCCACATCATGTCAAGGGTGCCTGTGGCGGCCTGTGCAGGATTGGGACAGATCTGAGGGTCTCTGGCAGAAGGGGGTGGGACCGGGGCAAGGGCCAAGGCATGGTCCACCGGGCCAAGTGCTAAGATGGCCACCACAAAATTGTACATTGGCTCCCGGCCGGCTAGGGCCAAGGCAGCGGGGGCTGTTCCCTCAATGTTTCCAGGATGGCTTCACGGGCCGCATGAAACCACTTTGCGGGCCGCATCCGGCCCCCTGGCCTTGCGTTTGACATGTCTGTTATAGATTATTATTATTATACACATACACACACACTCCTGAAAGGAGAGAGGGTTTCCCATTGAGGATGATGAAGTGGAAGTGGCTGGATTTGACAATCCCAAACTTTTAATGACTTTTTTTTTTTTTTTTCAAATACCACTTGCAAAACATACAATCTAATTTCCCCAATTCCGGCTGAGGATTGCACAAACCTTCCCCAAGTAACATTATAACTTACAGCTCCGACATGTAACTTTGCTTAACGGCCGTTCGCAGCGAGGATGGAGGGACTCCCAAAAGGGAGCTTGGGCACAATTTATGATGCTCTTGGCTGTTTTCCAGTAAAAACACCTGTCGGATATGCTGGATTTGCTTAGCGGCCACGGTATCCCTTACGGCAACAGTTGTAAAACCAAGTCAGTTTATTTGGGGACCCGCTTAACGCCCCCTCTTGCCGACTTAACAATGGAAATGGTGTGGTCGTAAATGGAGGACCATGTGTAATTTAAAATTTGATCATTTAATGTTAATTTTGACTCCTCTCTAGGAGAGAGAGAAGTGCTTGGAAGTTTTTGCTAAAAAGGATTTTAGCTAAATCCTTTGGCTAAAAGGATTTGCACCCTGGCTCTCTCTTTAACTCTCCTAAGTCTCCTGGCCTCATTAAGGAAGAGAAAGCAATTACCCATCATTTTTGGATTAACATGGGAAATAAATATAGTTCTTGTCTTACGACCCCACCATTTCCTCGTTCAGCGAGACATTTGTTCAGGGAATTTTGGCCCATTTTACGACCTTTCTCGCCCCAGTTATTAAGTGGAACACTGCAATTATGAGTCACATGATTGTTAAGTGAATCTGACATTCTCCATCGACTTTGTGTGTCCGAAGGTCACAAATGGGGATTGATCACGTCTCTCTCTCTCTCTCTCTCTCTCTCTCTCACACACACACACACGCCCTGGAACGCTGCGACCGTCATAAATACGAACTCGTAAGCATCTGAATTTTGATCACGTGACTACAGGGGGGGGGATGCTGCAAAGGTGGCAACTCTGAAAAATGGCCGTAAGTCACATTTTTCAATGCCATCGTAGCTTTTCGACGGTCACTAAATGAACTTTTGTAAGTTGAGGGCTACCTGCGGCGGCCTCAGATCTTAATTTTGCATCCGTTGGAAATCTCTCTCCCCCCCCCCTAGTTAAAGGGGATACAAATCTCAGGCAGCCATGTTTTGCACAGAGTTGTAATAATAATAAAGTTGGAAGGGACTTTGGGAGGTCATCTAGTCCAACCCCCTGCTCAGGCAGGAAACATCGGGAAACAAAGATGGGGAGACGAAACTGTGTTTTGCTAGGTATCCTGTGTTGGTCCAACTCTTTTAGTTTTATATAAAACCACAAAAGTTCGTTCTCTTTCTTTCTCTGCTGTGGAGAGCGCGTGTGTGTGTGTGTGTGTGTGGACTGCAAGGCGATCCAACCAGTCAGTCCTAGAGGAGATCAACCCCGACTGCTCTTTAGAAGGCCAGATCCTGAAGTGGAAACTCAAGGACTTTGGCCACCTAATGAGAAGGAAGGACTCACTGGAGAAGAGCCTAATGCTGGGAAAGATGGAGGGCAATAGAAGAAGGGGACGACAGAGAAGGAGGTGGCTGGATGGAGTCCCTGAAGCAATAGGCGTGAGCTTAAATGGACTCCAGAAGATGGTACAAGAAGGCCTGGAGGAACGTGGTCCATGCGGTTGTGATGGGTCGGACACCACTTTGCAACTAACAACAACAATCTAGGTTACCCAGGTGCAGAAAAAAAGGATAAAGCAGACAGCTTAAAAACCAAACCACTTCCCCTAATTTTTTTTTCACTCTTCACTTATCCCGGCCCTATTTAATGACAACCCAATTCCCCAACTTTTTTTGGCGTTTGTCATTTTCAAGCCCCCACATCAAACGCACGTCCCAGGCGTGTAGACCGTTCGATGTGTTACTTGGCTGGATTAAAGAAGCGATTGCGGTGCAAATCATCAGCCGAGATCCTTGCCTGGCGGGCGGGTCAAGCTACAGACCCTCCAGGCTGCCGTTTCCAAGGTCTTACACGCGGCTTTCCCAAGAGACCCCTTCAGCATCTCCCAACAAAGGCACAAGTGTACACGTGTCGAGGCAGAAAAAGCCGGGAGATGTTGCGCTCCTCGCTTTCTCGCCGCAATTTCTACGCTGCTCCGGCCAAGGAAAGCCGGGATCCCGAAAGAAGACACCCGCCCCCTCGATCTCCCCCGGGAATGGAAGGGATCGGCCCGAGGGATTTTTATTAATCGACTCTTTTATGGACCTCCAGAAACACAAATTCTCCATCATCAGGAGCGGAGTCGGACCCAACAAAGCGCCGGGCTGGCAACGGACCAATCAGCGCTCAGCTCCTCTCCTATAAATACCAGCGCCCGCCGCGCCGACTGGCACTCGAAGGGTTCGCGTCGGAGGAAGCGGGTATCTGGTCTCTAGGATGGCAGAAGTCGCGCCGGCTGCGCCCGTAGCGGCGGTTCCGCCTTCGAAGGCGAAGAGAACGGCGGGCGCCGCGGCGAAGGTGCAGCAGCGGAAGCCGGGCGGCCCCAGCGTGACGGAGCTGCTGATGCAGGCGGTGGCGGCGTCTAAGGAGCGCGGCGGCATCTCGTTGGCCGCGCTGAAGAAATCGCTGGCGGCCTCGGGCTACGACGTGGAGAAGAACAACAGCCGCATCAAGCTGGGCCTGAAGAGCCTAGTGACCAAGGGAACGCTGCTGCAGACCAAGGGCACCGGCGCCTCGGGCTCCTTCAAGCTCAACAAGAAACAGGCCGAACCCAAGGTGAAAGCGGCGGCGGCGGCCCGCAAGAGGAAGCAGCAGCAGCCGGCCAGGAAGCCCGCCAAAAAGGCGAGGAAGGCTCCTGGAGCCGCCGGGCCGAAGAAAGCCCCTAAAAAGGCGGTCAAGAAAGCGCCCAAGGGCGTCAAAAAGCCCAAAGCGGCGGCGGCTAAAGCGAAAAAGGCGGCTAAAAGCCCCGCCAAAGCCAGGGCAGTGAAGCCCAAAGCGAAGCCGAAGACCCCCAAAGCGAAAGTGGCGAAGCCCAAGAAGGGCGTGAAGAAGTGAGCGAATCTCCTTACTTGCAAAAGTAAAAAAAAAAACAACCCCAAAGGCTCTTTTAAGAGCCACCCACAAAAATGTTAAAAGGTGCTGCTTTCCACTACTAAAACAATTAAGTTGACTCCCTCGCAGGGCTGTTGTTTGGAAAGGGGAGGGAAGTGGCGCGCAGCCATTTTAATCTGTCAAAAGGCTACTTGTAATTTAGGCAAAGCAAAAATTAGCAAAAGTTAAAATTTAGCAAAAGGTTAAGGGTAAATTTAAGGAAAGGGATATAAATCAAAACGTTTAGAGGGAGAGTCAAGCATTTTATTGATAGATAACAGTCCAGAAGTGGCCACTTTATGGGTCACATTCCTCCTTCCAGCTGGGTTTTTGTGCAAGTGAGTTGAGGCCTATCCAGTTCCTTAGTTGCTGAAAAAGCAGCTTTTATTTTTTAAAAATTTAAATTTGGCCAAAAGGAACTTGTGTGGTTTCCTGATTTTCAAAAAAGGCAGGGATGCCACGTAACGGAAGCCTAAAAATCCCAGTAATAGCACACCTAATGCTCACCCAGTAGGCAAAAATATTTTAATAGCTTTGGGGGAACCATCCTATAAGCCTCATATATATGTTGTTAGTTGCGAAGTCAAGACCCCATGGTCACTGTTCCTCCAGGCCTTCCTGTCCTCTACCATCTACATATATTTTAACATTTATATTTTATATTGGTAGCCATGCTGGCTGAGGAATTCCACAAGTCTTAAAAGTTGTCAAGGTTGCAAAGCCCTGCCATATTATAAATAGACCACCCAAATCTATTTTAGTTCAACCTGTCAAATTATGGCTTCAATCTCTAATTTTAAAGGGATGAAGGCAGCAGATCCCAATGCTAAATGAGTAATTTAAATTACTGGCAACCTGCTTCCAATTTCAGTCTTTCTCGGATGTTTTCTAGATGTAAATCGACCGTAATTGGAAATACAGCCGGCGTGATCAGCGCTTTCCCTAGAGTAATTTGGGTGGCTCTTAAAAGAGCCTTTGGGTTTCTGAAAACGGAGCAGCAATTCCTCGCGGCGGTGCTTTTTTTGTCTACGCCCGTTCCCCGCGGATGCGGCGGGCCAGCTGGATGTCCTTGGGCATGATGGTGACGCGCTTGGCGTGGATGGCGCACAGGTTGGTGTCCTCGAAGAGCCCCACCAGGTAGGCCTCGCTCGCCTCCTGCAGCGCCATCACGGCCGAGCTCTGGAAGCGCAGGTCGGTCTTGAAGTCCTGCGCGATCTCGCGTACCAGCCGCTGGAAGGGCAGCTTCCGGATTAGCAGCTCCGTCGACTTTTGGTAGCGGCGGATCTCCCGCAGGGCCACGGTGCCGGGCCGATAGCGGTGAGGCTTCTTCACGCCACCCGTAGCTGGAGCGCTCTTCCGCGCCGCCTTAGTGGCCAGCTGCTTGCGGGGCGCCTTCCCGCCGGTAGACTTGCGAGCGGTCTGCTTGGTACGAGCCATTCTGAGAAACTGCAGCCAGAGTTGTAAACTGCGGTGCTCCTCTTCGGGATATTTATAGGCGCTTCGCAGAGCCTGATTGGCTGAAGCCTAGGAAACATCCGTTTGTGACGTTTGAATTTGGAGGGCCGAGCTGCAATTGGTTGAATTGAGTTGTCAGCTTCGCTTGAGCCGGTTCGAGCGAGCTGCATTTGATTGGACAATAACGAACTAACTCAACGCCAGCTCAATCGCGACGAAGTTTTCTTTCTGGTCGGACTTCCATCTTTATAAGCTATCCCTCCGCAAAACCTCGAACTCAGTTTTTGCTGGATTTTCAGGATGTCTGGTCGTGGGAAGGGCGGAAAAGGCTTGGGTAAAGGGGGAGCGAAAAGGCACCGGAAGGTGCTCCGCGATAACATCCAAGGCATTACTAAGCCGGCTATCCGCCGCTTGGCTCGTCGCGGAGGCGTGAAGCGAATTTCTGGATTGATCTACGAAGAGACCCGTGGAGTCTTGAAGGTCTTCCTGGAGAACGTGATCCGCGATGCTGTGACCTACACGGAGCACGCTAAAAGGAAGACCGTGACGGCCATGGACGTGGTGTACGCGCTGAAGCGCCAAGGGCGTACCTTGTACGGCTTTGGGGGCTGATTCCAGACAAAAGAGACAAAAATAACGGCCCTTTTAAGGGCCACCCACAATTCCAGAAAAAGAGTTGTAGCATATGTAAAAATTCGAGATAATTCTACTTCATGAAAATAACGAGATGTGATGTGTATTAGTAAAAACTACTCGGTGGTGTAACGGCTATGTAAGTAAGCTAAAAACGCTTTTCTCCATTTCGGATCCTTTTCTAGACTGGAATTGTTAGGCTTTTGGGTTATTAACATTTTTATAGCGAAATGTGGCGATTTACGATTTTAAAAAAAGCCTTAAGACATTTTGAAATGCTTGTGCACTCATTTCGTACGTGTGTATTCTGAAAGTCCTTGTAATACATTTCCAGGTTTTTAACACGAGCCCAGCCAGCAAAAATAAAAAGAGTAATATTATTCGAGTCTCAGATGTGATCATAGAATCCTAGTTAGAAGGGACTTTGGAGGTCTTCTAGTCCAACCCCTGAATATACCCTTTAGGTGTGGAAGCGCCCCCTGCCAAAATTGGGGTGTCTTTGTGTGTTAGCAGTGCCGATTTTCCAGCACCTTGTTAAGCTTAAATCAGGGGTCTTGCAAGTTGGCCCTTTGAAGACTTGTGGACTTCAGCTCCCAGAATTCCTCAGCCAGGCATTCTCACGTCAAAGGGCCAACTTGCAAGACCACTGACCTAAATGAACTGCTTTGGCCATTAGGTAGCTAACGGATTAATACATTGAAAAAAATCAGCTTTTTTCGTGAGGTTGTGGGTGGCTCTTAAAAGAGCCTTTGCAGTCTTATTTGTATTACGTGGAATGAATTACTTCGCCTTGGCTTTGTGGCTCTCCGTCTTCTTGGGCAACAGGACGGCCTGGATGTTGGGCAGGACGCCGCCCTGGGCGATGGTGACCCGGCCCAGCAGCTTGTTCAGCTCCTCGTCGTTGCGGATGGCCAGCTGCAAGTGGCGCGGGATGATGCGCGTCTTCTTGTTGTCCCGCGCGGCGTTGCCCGCCAGCTCCAGGATCTCGGCCGTCAGGTACTCCAACACGGCTGCCAGGTAGACCGGAGCGCCGGCGCCCACCCGCTCGGCGTAGTTGCCCTTGCGAAGCAGCCGGTGCACGCGGCCCACCGGGAACTGCAGCCCGGCGCGGGAAGAGCGAGTCTTGGCCTTCGCTCTGGCTTTGCCGCCCTGTTTGCCGCGTCCAGACATAATCAACCAACTGCCGTCTCTCCAAAGACCAGAATGAAACGCTGCACCGCAACCCCGCCTATTTATTTACTCCTCGGGTTTCTAGCGGCGTCTTTTGATTGGGTGGCTGTCGCGCTTCAGGTTGGGCTGTCCAATAAGAACGTCGTTCTTTCAGCCAATTGGAAGGCGGCTTTCGCCGACTCTGGCGCGCGGTAAGTTTTTATGTCCTCCAATCGTAAGCCTCCTTTGAGCGCGCTCCTTTCCCCCGCCCTCCACCTGGACTTGTCTGCTGATTTTTCAGGCTAATTTTGTTTTTTTCTGGTCCAGATCAATAACCATCGTCTTACACTTAAAGTAATCTCTTTAAATTAAGCCAGTGAACAAACGGGTTTCCTGGCTGGTGCTTCAATGCTAAGTTAGGATGCTTCATTTGATAATGGTGCTCCACTTAATGTAATTTAATTTTAATTGGTGGTTTTAGTTTAAGGGTACTTCATTGAAGGTCAAATTAGCCTGACTTTAAATTGTTCTGAAAGTACTTTAAATAGAATGGGCAGAGAGGAAAACATTGCCTATATATTTTATGGGCTATTCCATAAAACTCACCCTTGCAAGCTGATAGCCCTGTAACAATATCCCCTGAACATCTTTTTCGGTCAAGGTATGGGAAGAATCCAGAGAAAGAAATATTTTGGGAAATATTAAAAAGGCAGAATATATTTCCCCAAAGGACTTTAAAGGCAGAAACCAACCAAACCACCCTCAAGTCTCTCTGCCCCAAACAGAAACCAGGTCTGCAGAAATGCAGATGTGATAATCTTGTCAGAAAGATTCATGAATCAAACATGGCTTCTGTATTTCTTTTTCCGAGCTTTATTCTTGTGATTTGGGGAGTGGGGGCATAGTCAAAAGGACTTGGGTGTGTGTGTGCGTTCTTACCCCACTAGAATCAATGTTTTCTCTTGTTCTATTCTCACATCAGCATCTTTTATTGCTTTGCCCCATTTTACGACCTTTGTGCCACACTTGTTAAGTGAATCACTGCAGTTAAGTTAGTAACTGTGATTGTTAAGTGGATCTGGCTTCCCCGCCTATCAACATGTCTTCTGTTTTGATGGAATGGGTTCAAGAGCAGTACTGTAGGATCACAACTAATGTCTCCTGAGAACAGCTATATTTTTACTCTGTCTAGTTTTCCTCTCTCCCCTCCAAATCACATTCTTGGTTTTCATCCGTTACAATAACCAGCTATAAAAGGGCAATGCTTCTGAAGAACACAAGGAAGAACCAGATAGCGCAAAGGGGCTGTCAATGCTGCTAACATCGGATGTTTTTGCATCGACAACAGAGGGGAAATGTAGCCACATTTTACCTTTTGCTTTTAGAGTTAGATGATGTTGGGAAGGGGGATGTGAGCAAGAGTCCAGCTAGACGTAACAACACTAGACCTAGCGTGAGAATCAAGGTTATTGTAACCAGAGCTGATAAAGAAGTGGGCTGGAAAACTGGAGAGGAAGCCCTGGTTTCAAGCTAATTGGGGAATGTGATTTACGATTGTTAATTAGTGGAGGGAATTCTGCTTTGATACTATGTGCTCAGGGGAGGGAGGGGAATTCAGTTTTTGGCACCAGTTATGCACTGCCGATGCTATGCTACTCCAAATAAAGATTCTGTAAGGAAACAATTCCTCGAAGTTCTTTGGAAGAGTTTCATCGGTCGGAACCGTGACAGGTGGTTTTTTTTTTTCAAGTTTTCATCGTACTTGCGAGGCCCCCAAATGTGCTTTTTCATGAGGCAATTAGACCTTGTTTTTCCTTAAAGACGGTTCACTTCTCATTCAAGAAGCTTCATCAGCTCTGACTGGTGAGGAAGGAAGGACCTTTGCAGTTTTCTGGTCGCTAGTACTCCCTCTGAGAATCATTGAGGCCACTTGGAGATTGATCTGTGCCCTCAGGGTCACCTGAATAGTGAAAATGGTTGGGGAACCATCTTGGAACTGCTGAAAAACCCATGTTGCAAATAGGAGACAGGTGGTGTCATATCCCTTCCCCCCTGTTGAGAGAGGGCTGTTCAATTTTATCATAGATGGCCTCTTTGAGCATCTCTGAGACAACCGTTACCTGGATGACTGAGAATCTCCATAGACCAGGGGTAGGCAACCTTGGCTCTTTTATGATTCGTGGACTTCAACTCCCAGAATTCCTGAGCCAGCCATGCTGAAGGGAAAGGGAGAGGTTTCCAAGCTGAGCCATGCTGGCTCAGGAATTCTGGGAGTTGAAGTCCACTAGTCCTAAAGGGGGCCATAGTTTCCCCATGCTGGCTCAGGAATTCTGGGAGTTGAAGTCCAGAAGTCATGAAGGGGCCATAGTTTCCCCATGCTGGCTCAGGAATTCTAGGAGTTGAAGTCCACGAGTCCTAAAGGGAGCCATAGTTCCCCCATGCTGGCTCAGGAATTCTGGGAGTTGAAGTCCACGAGTCATGAAGGGGCCATAGTTCCCCCATGCTGGCTCATGAATTCTGGGAGTTGAAGTCCACAAGTCATGAAAGGAGCCATAGTTCCCCCATGCTGGCTCATGAATTCTGGGAGTTGAAGTCCATGAGTCATAAAAGAGCCAAGAGTGCCTACTCCGGCCATAGACGTACTTGGGAGGGTATGCAAAATTTGACGATATACTGTAACTCAATAACAAAGTACATTTTCTTCTTCCCTCTCAAAAAAATGCCAAACATAAGGAAGATATATTTATTAATTTAAATTAATTATTTATTAAAACTTGTTAGAGATACCCAATTCCAGGGATTCTGGGCAGGTATGAAACAAAAAAAAATTAAAACCAGATCAACCGCTTGGATTAAAGCCTTCTGAAAAGCATTACAAATCCCAACCCAGGGCCGTCCAAAATACTGAGGCCTAAACCAAATGTCAAGACCTTTCTGAAATGCCCATATCATTTTTTCCTCTTGCATTTCCCTAGCAGTTGCTCGCAAAAATAAGTCAACCTCTGGTTTTAGGATATTCCATGCAAAAGAAATGGAGGTGCAATAGAAGCCACAAAGCTACTGAAGCCTCAGCAGGATGGGGAGCATAGAAGCTTAATAAATATTTTAAGGCCACCAACTGGCCATCCGGATGTCTGAAATTTAGAGCCGAGAAACCCAGAGTACAAGCAAATTCCAGTTCCCATTATTTCCAGGAAACCTGGAAACCGTTTCCAGATTGTTCCCGCTGAAGCTACAGAAATGACCTTCAGAATTTATGCAGTGGAACATGGGACCTCATCACTTAAGAAGCAATTAAGGATCAAGCTGCATAAAGGCTTTTTAGCCGGCATTAGTTCCTCAAGCCAATTCTAAGGCCTGCGCAAACGTTTATCGGGATTAACTCAATGAAAATCCCAGAGGTGCTTTTTTCACGAGGCAACTGGACTTTCTTGTTTTTCTTTGAAGACGTTTCGCTTCTCCTCCAAGAAGCTTCCTCAGCTCTGACTGGAGGGTGGAGAATGGAAGGATTTATACTTGCCTCGTAAAAAAAAAAAAAAGCATCTTTGGGATAATTATGACCAGGATGACTGAGAAGCTCCACAGAGAAAAATCAATGGAAACTTCCCAACATTTCCTTCTGGTAGCTTCCAATATGGTAGCCATTTACAGGGGTCTTCCAACTTGGCCCTTTGAGGACTTGTGGACTTCAACTCCCAAAATTCCTCAGCCAGTGTGCCCGGCTGAGGAATTCTGGGAATTGAAGTCCACAAGCAGGGCTCTTCCAACTTGGCCCTTTGAGGACTTGTGGACTTGAACTCCCAGAATTCCTTAGCCAGGCATGCTGGCTGAGGAATTCTGGGAATTGAAGTCCACAAGTCATCAAAGGGTCATAGTTCCCTCATGCTGGCTGAGGAATTCTGGGAGTTGAAGTCCATAGGTCATCAAAGGGCCAAGTTGGAAGACCCCTACTTGTGGACTTCAACTCCCAGAATTCCTCAGTCACAAGTCATCAAAGGGCCATAGTTCCCTCATGCTAGCTGAGGAATTCTGGGAGTTGAAGTCCACAAGTCATAAAAGGGTCATAGTTCCCTCACGCTGGCTGAGGAATTCTGGGAGTTGAAGTCCACAGGTCATCAAAGGGTCATAGTTCTCTCACGCTGGCTGAGGAATTATGAGTGTTGAAGCCCACAAGTCAAAGGGCCAAGTTGGAAGACCCCTACTTGTGGACTTCAACTCCCAGAATTCCTCAGCCACACGTCATCAAAGGGCCATAGTTCCCTCATGCTAGCTGAGGAATTCTGGGAGTTGAAGTCCATGAGTCATAAAAGGGTCCTAGTTCCCTCACGCTGGTTGAGGAATTCTGGGAGTTGAAGTCCATGAGTCATAAAAGGGTCATAGTTCCCTCACGCTGGCTGAGGAATTCTGGGAGTTGAAGTCCACAAGTCATCAAAGGGCCAAGTTGGAAGAGCCCTGCATTAGCACCTTTTCACCAGTTTAAATGTTAAAAGACGTTTTTGAGTTTTCGTTCTGACCCCGCACGATATATTATATATATTATATATTTCAGGCGTTACTAAACGCGACGAGCTCTTTTGTGACTTTGTAAGCGGCTCTGAAAAGAGCCTTGGGGAAGAGTCTAGGCGCTCGGGCCGGGCTGGAGAAGTTGCCTTAAAGTCTCAGCTTCAAGTCTTCTTGGGCAGCAGGACGGCCTGGATGTTGGGCAGGACGCCGCCCTGAGCGATGGTGACCCGGCCCAGCAGCTTGTTCAGCTCCTCGTCGTTGCGGATGGCCAGCTGCAGGTGGCGCGGGATGACGCGCGTCTTCTTGTTGTCCCGCGCGGCGTTGCCCGCCAGCTCCAGGATCTCGGCCGTCAGGTACTCCAGCACGGCGGCCAGATAGACCGGAGCGCCGGCGCCCACCCGCTCGCCGTAATTGCCCTTGCGAAGCAGCCGGTGCACGCGGCCCACCGGGAATTGCAGCCCGGCGCGGGAAGAGCGAGTCTTGGCCTTCGCTCTGGCTTTGCCGCCCTGCTTGCCGCGTCCAGACATGGTAGCTCTAAACGGCGACAACCCAAAGCTTCAAGTGAAGATCGAAGTGGAAAACCGCCCCGGCGTCCTCCTGCTTTTATATTCGCCCGCCGGCTCCTGGGAGGTGGAGTCGATTGGACGAGAAGGAGGCCACTCCTCCAATGAGACGTCGGGTGTGTCTTCCTAGCCAATCAGAGAGGAGCTGCTCAAGATAGCCAGTAGCAAAAGCGGCGAGAAGAACGCTAAGGAAATGTTAGAAGGTCTTTCTTTCTTTCCCTTTGTTTATTTATTTCCTTTCCCTATTTATTTATTTTCTTTCTTTCCCTTCCCCTTTATTTATTTATTTATTTCCTTTCCCTATTTATTTTCTTTCTTTCTTTCTTTCTTTCTTTCTTTCTTTCTTTCTTTCTTTCTTTCTTTCTTTCTTTCTTTCCTTTTGCTATTTATTTATTTCCCTTCCTCTTTCTTTCTTTCTTTTTCTTTCTTTCTTTCTTTCTTTCCCTTTATTTATTTATGTCCTTTCCCTATTTATTTATTTTCTTTCTTTCTTTCTTTCCTTCCTTTCGCTATTTATTTATTTCCCTTCCTCTTTCTTTCTTTCTTTCTTTCTTTCTTTCTTTCTTTCTTTCTTTCTTTCTTTCTTTCTTTCTTTCCCTTTATTTATTTATTTATTTATTTCCTTTCCCTATTTATTCTTTCTTTCTTTCTTTCTTTCTTTCTTTCTTTCTTTCTTTCCCTTCCCTTCCCCTTTATTTATTTATTTATTTATTTCCTTTCCCTATTTATTTATTTATTGCCTTTCCCTATTTATTTATTTCCCTTCTTCTTTCTTTCTTTCTTTCTTTCTTTCTTTCTTTCTTTCTTTCTTTCTTTCTTTCTTTCTTTCTTTTCTCAAGGGGGAGGACTTCAACTTCGGGAAAACGGTAAACCGAGATTCTAGCTCAGTGTTTCCCAAACTTGACAATTTTAAGGCATGTGGACTTCAACTCCCAGAATTCCACAGCCAGCATTGCTGGCTGTGGAATTCTGGGAGTTGAAGTCCTCATGCCTTAAAATTGTCAAGTTTGGGAAACACTGAGCAAGCTGAAGGATGCAAAAGAGATTGATTTCTTGCAAAAAGGAGCCATACGCCCCTCCCTCCCAAAAAAAAAAAAAAGAAATTTCTGCCCCTTTCTTTTTCCAATTGGGATTTCATGTTCAGTTTGGCCGAGCAATCGATGCACGAAATCCTTGCATGCCAATTTAATAAGCACCGATAAAGAGTTACATTTCAGGATGACTACATTATTTGCAGGCACATCACTGGACAGGTAACTGTCAAGCACAACTGGCACCAGAATTTCCACTGCTAAGCCAGGCAGTTGTTAGGTGAGAAAATGGCTGATTTTGCGATATTTTCTTTGTTGTCATGGTGCTTAAGCTAATCGCTGCTGATCTTATGTGAATCATGTGGTCATTAAGCTTCACCCATTGCTTGTCAGAAAGTGGGAAGGTTGCAAACGGCAATCCCATGATCCCGGAGCGTTGTACTGTTGTAAATACTGGTTTGGCACAATCGTGAATTTTGATTTGGTGACCATGGGGGGGGGGAATGCTGTGAGAGTTGTAATTGCAAGGACCAGGTGATATAGGGTATAGGGTTTCTTGCCTGAGCAGGGGGTTGGACTAGATGACCTCCAAGGTTCCTTCCAACTTTATTACTATTATTTTTATTTTTATTATTATTATTATTATTATTATTATTATTATTATTATTATTATTATTATTATTATTATGGATCATCGCACAGTCAGCCAGATGTTCAGACTGGATTTGGCATTTTGTCTACCTATCGAGTCCTTACCCAGGACCTGGGATAGGCAGATGTGGATGTTTGATGGTATTACAGATATCGTCGCAGGATGGAAGCAGTTCCTAATAAGGCTGCCTTTTGCAATTGACTAATAGCGAATTTGTCAATGCCAATGGTGTTCAAGTGGTGCTCCAGTTGATTATTATTATTATTATTATTATTATTATTGATCATCGCACAGTCAGCCAGATGTTTAGACTGGATTTGGCATTTTTGTCTACCTATCGAGTCCTAGTAAGGCCGCCTTTTGCAATTGACTAATAGCGAATTTGTCAATGCCGATGATGGTGTTCAAGTGGTGCTCCAGTTGTTTTGGGATTGCACCCAAGGCGCCTATGACTATTGGTACCACCTTTGCTTGCCTTTGCCACAGTCTTTGTATTTCTATTTGTAGGTCTTTGTATTTTGTTATTTTCTCCAGTTCTTTCTCGTCTATTCTGCTGTCTCCAGGCAATAATAATAATAATAATAATAATAATAATATGTTTCGCTGACTGTAAGAGAGAGGGACAGACTGCAAAAATCAGAAATGCATTTTGACTCCCTGGGAGGGAAAAGAAAGATTTCTTGTTATAAGAAATCTTTTATAAGATTTCTTATAAAAGAATAGTTCTGCAACCAGTTGTTTTTGATACTGCAAGTAGTCCTCTACTTATAACTAACTATTCCTTTAGCACAGTGGTTCTCAACCTGTGGGTCGGGACCCCATTTGGGGTCGAACGCCCATTTCCTGGGGGTCGCCAAACAACGCAGTCCACCATTTTTCCCCCCTCTTCCTTAGCTGTGCTACTCCCTTTTATTCTATTGGCTTTTGAAAGCCAATAGAATAGACTCTCTTGAATAGAGTCTCATTCTATTGGCTTTCAAAAGCCAATAGAATTGTCCAGGCTGTCTCTGCCCTGCTGAGCCCGCCAAAAGCCCCAGTCTGCAAACGGTGCTGCACAAGTTGAGTAGTCCTCGACTTACAACCGGTTGAGTAGAACTCGACTTACGACCGGTTGGGGGTCGCGGCATTAAAAAGGTTGAGAACCATTGCTTTAGCAACTGCTTGAAGTTACTGGAGCACGGAAAATAAGGGACTTAGGACCGTCTTCCAAACTTACAACCGTTGCAGCATCCCCGTGGTCACGGGATCAAAATCCAGACGCTTGGTCAACTGACTCGTGTTTACGACGGTTGCCTTTTCCAGGGTGACGTGATCGCATCCTGTGACATTCCGACAAGCAAAGTCACGGGGGGAAATCCAGTGCAGTGATTCACTGAACAACGGTGGCAAGGAAAGGTCGTAAAAGGGGGCAAAACTCACTTAACAACCGTCTCACTTAGAAACCAAAATCCTGGGCACAAGTGCAGTCGTAAGATGAGGACTAAGCTGCAGTGAACTGGCTATCAAATAGGCAGCAAGGAAATCTATAGGAAGTGTCGCAATGGTCTCTTTCGAAGGGGCATTGGTGGTTCAGTGGTAGAATTCTCGCCTGCCACGCGGGAGGCCCGGGTTCGATTCCCGGCCAATGCAACAAGAGTGTTTTTTTTTTTTTTGCACTTTGATTCGTTGGCTACTGAATTTCTCCCTATAAGGTTGAAGGAGCGACGTGGGCTGCCAGGAGACGCCCGTTGTCCTTGCAACGCACCATTTCCACTTCAACGGCCCCCTCTCCCTAGGGTGCACGAACATCATTCCAGGCTCTACTCCAAGCATAAAAAAAATGGAAGGAAGAGGGCAAAAGAGCGGGAAGCCGGCTTCAGTCCCGCGACCGCGCACGCGCTCCGGCGCTTTCGGGTGTGGGCGCGGCCGCGCATGCTCCGTTCCTCCCCCTCGGCGGATGGTGCCCGGCGCCGCGATGGAAGCGGGCAAAATGGCGTCGCCCAAGAGCGCCCCGAAGGACGCGCAGGTGGGGCTGGGGAGAGGCTGGGGAAGCCGGGAGGCTTTTGCTGGTGCGGGGGCCGAGAGGGCAGCGCCGCCTCTCTTCGTCTCTGCCTCCCCGGCGCTGGCGCGGCTCCCCAAGTGGACGATGGGCTTTGTAGTCCGAGGGCTCCGTACTGGGGGGGGGGCGGGGGTCTCTCCGCTGCATCTGCCCCTGATTTACTCTGCCTCTACTTTCCTTCCTTCCTTTCTCCTCCCTTGCTCCCTCCTTCCTTCTTTCCCATCTCCTTCCTTTTTCCCTTCCTTCCTTCCTTTATATTCCTTCCTTTCTTCCGTCACATTCCTTCTTTCCTTCCTCCTCCCTCGCTCCCTCCTTCTCATTCCCATCTCCTTCCTTCCTCCCTTGCTCCCTCCCTCCTTCTTTCCCATCTCCTTCCTTCTTTCCTTTCTTCCTCCCTCCTCCCTCGCTCCTTCTTTCCCATCTCCTTCCTTCTTTCCTTCCTTCCTCGCTCCCTCCTTCTTTCCCATCTCCTTCCTTCCTTCCTCTCTCCTCCCTCTCTCTCTCCCTCCTTCCTTCCTCTCTCCTCCCTCTCTCTCCCTCCTTCTCATTCCTATCTCCTTCCTTCCTTTACATTCCTTCCTTCCTTCTGTCACATTCCTTCCTTCCTTCCACCTCCATCACTCCCTTCTTCTCATCCCCATCTCCTTCCTTCCTTCCTCCTCCCTCCCTCCTCCTCATTCCTATCTCTTTCCTTCCTTTACATTCCTCCCATCCATCTCCCTTATTTTCTTCTGCCTCCTTCCTTCTTTCTTTCTTTCATTCCTTCCTCCCTTCCTCCATCCCATGTTTTCCTCCCTCCCTCCCATGTTTCCTTCCTTCCTCCTCCCTCCCTCCCTCCCTCCTCATTCCTATCTCTTTCCTTCCTTTACATTCCTCCCTCCCATCCATCTCCCTTATTTCCTTCTTTCTTTCTTTCTTTCATTCCTTCCTCCCTCCATCCCATGTTTTCCTCCCTCCCTCCCATGTTTCCTTCCTTCCTTCCTTCCTTCCTTCCTTCCTTCCTTCCTTCCTTCCTTCCTTCCTTCCTTCCTTCCTTCCTTCCTTCCTTCCTTCCCATTCCTTCCCTCCCTCCCTCCTTTCCTTCTATTGCTCTTCCTTCTTTCCTTCTACATCCTCCCTCCCTCCCTCCCTCTATTATGGCTCCTGGGGTGTTTTTTACTCCCTCTTTTCTAAAGGGCTCCTGGTCACCCCTTTGCGCCCTCTCCCCGCAACCTGAGGCCGCTTTCAGGTGCGCCGGATGGCTGCCAGTCCGAGGACCGGCTTTAGAGAACACCTTGTAAGCTTTTAAGCCCTCTGGGGCTTGAATCCCAGCAGGTCCCCCTTGGAAGACCTGCCCTGTCCCTTTTCCTGTCTGATTGTCCAAGGTGGATTAAGCAGAGCCAGTTTCTTTCAAGCGCATCAGCCACAATGAACTTCACCCAAACTGGCCAAATAGAAAAGGAGGAACAGAGATCTCAATTATTTGGCGGCGGGAGGAATAAAGGAGTAGGGTAGAAAACCGAGAGAGAAGCTTTAGAACTTTGTTTAGTTTTCAGAGGCCAAGAAACATTAGGAAAAGGAAGTCATCAAAAGTGGGTTGCTGTTATTGCTGTGGTGTGCCTGACTATTTCATTCCGTTGCACAGGTGATGGCCCAGATTCTAAAAGATACGGGAATTATTGAGTATGAACCGCGGGTTATAAACCAGATGTTGGAATTTGCATACAGTAAGTGATTTTCTTGGTTGCCTCTGCGTGTTCCTACGCCGCTCTGTTTGCTCCCTCTTTCCCACAGAGGCAGAATCCACAATAACAAATTCCCTTTCAAAAACCTTGGAATGGAGTCTGTCTCCTTGAGCAGCTTGATCTGAGATGCCCTAAATAATCCCAAATAAACCAGGATTCTCAGACTTTCTACCACAAAATAAAAAAGGTTCCAGGGAGACCAAAATCTCAAGGCTGTTAAAGCCTAATTTATTTCTAGAAAACAGGCCTCTGCAAAAACCTTTCCTTCTGGGACACGATGGATTTTTCAGAAGGGGCCTGATCTATTTTTCAGTGCCGTTGTAACATCGAACGGTCACTAAATGAATGGCTGTCGAGGACTTCCTGTATCCTCGTTGTGTTCCTTTGTTATTGTTTATTTTATTCTATTATTTTACTTCCGTTCCGTTTACACTGCTTTCGTTTTTCGTCTTTCTTTTTCCTTCCTTTCTTCCTTATTTATTTATTTATTTATTTATGAGACTTATATACCGCTTTAAGTGCAAGCACTCTCTAAGCGGTGTACACCAGTAAGCAATGTATGTATATATATTTACATTGCCCCCAACAATCTGGGTCCTCATTTTACCTACCTCGGAAGGATGGAAGGCTGAGTCAACCTTGAGCCGGTGAGATTCCTTCCTTCCTTCCTTCCTTCCTTCCTTCCTTCCTTCCTTCCTTCCTTCCTTCCTTCCTTCCTTCCTTCCTTCCTTCCTTCCTTCCTTCCTTCCCTTGTACACGGGTATATGAGGAAAGTTATGTTCAGCAGAAAGTCAGCAGAAAGTGTAAGCTTGCTGATCATCTGCCTGCGGTATAAAGCAGTGGTTCTCCACCTGTGGGTCGGGACCCCATTTGGGGTCGAACGACCATTTCACGGGGGTCGCCAAACAACGCAGTCCGCCATTTTTCCCCCCTTTTCCTTAGCTGTGCTACTCCCTTTTATTCTATTGGCTTTTGAAAGCCAATAGAATAGACTCTCTTGAATAGAGTCTAATTCTATTGGCTTTCAAAGCCAATAGGAATTGTCCAGAAGTCCCATTCTGCAAACGGTGCTGCACCAGTTGAGTAGTCCTCAACTTACGACCGGTTGGGGGTCGCGGCATTCAAAAGGTTGAGAACCACTGGTATAAAGAGTTGGGACTGGACCTGATTGATTTGCCACTGGCCTATAGCTGTCCTTGGTGGACCTGCTATGTGACTGGACCTCATTGCAATGGGTTACTAATGTAAGCGATGTTGTGTTATTACATTTGCTATGTTCCAAATTATTAGCAAAATAAACCTCTGAATCTTAAAGTAAGAATTTATTGTTCTGTGTTGCTGCCTCTTGTCCTTTTCACTGGGTTTTCCCCACCGCAGTGCGTCCTGATCGGTTTGCTCCCGGTTCGAAATTGCGACTGTGGGAACGATAACCCGTTTGGGAAAGTGGGAGGCAGGTGACGGGAAGACCGGCTGCTGTGCCCTCTGGTGCGAATCTCTGCCTTCTCCCTTTTCATCTGCTTTGTTTTGTTTCCCGGAAAAGGATACGTGACAACGATCCTGGAAGACGCGAAAATTTATTCCAGCCACGCCAAAAAGTCAAGCGTCGATGCGGACGACGTGAGGTTGGCCATCCAGTGCCGGACAGACCAGTCGTTCACTTCCCCACCGCCCAGAGACGTATGTTTTTCAAATCTTTTTCGTTCGAATCTTGCCTTAGGCTGGGGAAAATGGAATTGCTGTTTTGGGGGAAGGCGTGTCTAGGGAGATTCTCAGACATCCAGCTCATAGTTATGGCAAAGGTGCTTTTTTCACATTTTTCACATAGGCAACTAGACTGTCTTGTTTTTCCTTTGAAGACGTTTCGCTTCTCATCCCAGAAGCTTCTTCCGCTCTGACCGGATGGTGGGGGAATGGAAGGATTTATACTCCTTTGCAATCCTCTGGTCATTTGCCTTTTTTAAGAGAGCCGTTGAGGCCACTTGGAGGTTTATCTGTGTCCTCAGGGTCAGCTGAATGGTGCAAATGGGTGTGGAGCTTTCTTGGAACTGCTGAAAGGACCGTGTGGTAGACTGGAGATGGATTGTGATGACCCAGAGCCCCCGAACGTAGGCAAAGCACTTAGCTGGTCAGAATAATTGTCTTTGTAAGCACTGCCAACGTTCACCCAACAGCCCCCACATATGCTGGCACAAGTTCAATAAAACAGTCAACGGAGTTCAACAGTTCTTTAAAGTAAAACAGATAACAAACAAAGTATGATCTTTTCCACGCCCAGGCTTGCCTGTAACCTGCAAACTGCAAAACTGAGGACAGCAGGGAGAACTCCGCAGGAAACAAACTTGATCCAAAATGCAAAGAGTCCCCGTACAAGAGCTCACATCACAAGAGTTCACAATTGTTCCCGGCAAATGCCCCACCCCCAGCGTCTCCTTAAACACCTACTCCCCAGGTGTGCCTTGTGGAGTGGGGCGGGACGCTCTCCTCCCGAACAAGTGAGCCTGCTTCTGTTGTTCCCCGCCTCCTCTCTGCTCTCCTTGCTCTGGGATCTGGCGGGGAGGGGCCTTGCTCCTCGCCCGTGCTCTGCCTTCCCTGTTCCAAACTTGAAGGGCCCTGGCCTGCTTCAGCCTGTTCCTCCCCACCGTCCTCCGAAGCCACAGACACCCCCTCCTGGGCCTCAACAGGGAACTCCATGTCGTGTCCCTCCCCCTCTGTTGAGTGAGGGCTGTTCAGTTTTGAGCTAGTTGGCCTCTTTGACCCCCTCTTTCAAACCGTCCAGCAAAGTCCACATTTTGGACAGAGAGGACAACACAGCCCTTTCAGCAGCTCCAAGAAGGCTCCACACCCATTTGCACCACTCAGCAACAAATATGATTAGGGGGCTGGAGGCTAAAACACATGAAGAGTGGTTGCTGGAACTGGGGATGTCTCATTTAATGAAGAGGACGAGGGGGGACGTGACAGCAGGGTTCCAGTATCTCAGGGGCTGCCCCAAAGAAGAGGGAGTCAAGCTGTTCTCCAAAGCCCCAGAAGGCAGGACAAGAAGCAACGGATGGAAACTCATCAAGGAGAGAGCCAACTTATTGATTATTTTCTGACAGTGAGAACAATTAATCAATGGAAGGGCTTGCCTGCAGATGTGGGTGCTCCAAAGCTGGAGGCCTTTAAGAAGAGAATGGACAATGGATAAATTTTATACAATATAAGTATGATATAAGAAAATATCATTTAGCTTTTGAATAATTTATATTTAAAGTTTAAGATATTATTTAGAAGTGTAGAATAGTTTTTTTTCCCCTCTTATTATTTTTCTTATTTTCTTTCTTTTCTTTTTCTCTTTCTGTTTTAAAGTACTTAACAATTTGTTTATTGAATGTAATCATATTTGTTTGAGGTTTATTTGAGTTTAAAAGTTTTTTCTTTTAAGTTCTAGTTAAACCTGTATTCAGCTCTGGGAAGAATGAGGGAGGGTTTTGGGGTGGGTTGGGAGGGATTGGGAAAGGGGTTTTTATTGTAAAATTGTAAAAATTTATAATAATAAAAAAAAAAGAGAATGGACAGCCATTTGTCTGAAATGGTATAGGGTCTCTTCCCCGAGCAGGGGGTTGGGCTAGAGGACCTCCAAGGTCCCTTCCCACCTTACTGTTCTATGTCTTTGTGTCTCACAGTTTTTGCTGGATATTGCAAGGCAGAAAAACCAGACCCCGCTGCCTTTGATTAAACCCTACTTGGGACCAAGATTGCCTCCAGACCGATACTGCTTGACAGCTCCAAACTACAGGCTGAAGTCTCTGCAGAAAAAGGTAAGGACATTTATACTAAAATGGACCCTTTTGTGTGGCTGGCAGAAATCCAGACTTTCCTACTTTCAGTGGGATGGAAAATATCCTTTAAAAAGCTAGCGTTTAGAATCACGTCCCGTTTCCCCGTTTATCGCTTCTTTGTTTAGTCATCTAGGCCAGCATTCTGGCTGGGGAATTCTGGGAGTTAAGTCCGCACATCTTGAAAAGTTGCCACGCTTGAAAAACAAAACAACAACGCCACCCAGAATTAAACCGACTTTCCAGGCAAGCTTTTACACAATTCATGCTCTTGAGACAGAATTTTCCCAAGAGGGTGGGCTCCACGTCAGATGGACTTCGATTCCCATCATCCCCCAGCCTGGGAAAGCTGCTTTAGCATTTTCTTTAGCTCCTGATCCAAAGTCCCTTGTGCTCGGAAGGGATGTGTGGATGTCGAGTGGGGAGATCTGATCACTGTTGGGATTAATCATTAATTAAGCAGTGGATGCTCCCAACACTGGAAGTGTTTAAGAAGAGACTGGACAGCCGTTTTTCTGAAATGGGATAGGGTTTCCTGCCTGGGCGGGGGTTCGACTAGATGACCTCCAAGGTCCCAGCTTTATTATTCTGTCCTTCCTTCCTTCCTTCCTTCCCTCCCTCCCTCCCTCCCTCCAACACTGGAAGTTTTTAAGAAGAGATTGGACAGCCACTTGTCTGAAATGGTATAGGGTTTCCTGCCTGAATAGGGGGTTGGACTAGATGATCTCCAAGATCCCTTCCAACTTTGTTGTTATTATTATTGTTATTAGAATTATTAGAATAATTCTTGTTTATTCTAATTCTAACAATTAGAATTAGACTTTGCTTGTCAAAGCTTGCCGCAAAAGGGTGGATCGATCACATGACACACACACACACATACACACACACATACACACATACACACACACATACACACACACACACACACACACACACACCGGAATGCTGCGATTTGTCATAACTATGCATCTGAATTTTGATCCCAGGACCGTGCAGGAGCGCCAACGGTCGTAAATGTGAAAAACGGTCCTGTCTTAAATGTGAAAGATGGTCCTAAAGTCCCTTTCTTTTCAGGGCTGTTGCAACTTGGTCACTAAATGAACCGTTGTAATTCAAGGACGACCATAGGCTCTGCAGTTTCGACCGACTCTTGGTTCTGCTTTTTCCCCAGATCTCGTCATCTGCTGGGAGGATCACCGTGCCCCGGCTGAGCGTTGGCGCCGTCAGCAGCCGACCTAGCACACCCACCTTAGGTAAGAAGCCCCTCCAATTTTTTGGGGGGGGGAAGGAGGGGGCTGTCTGCTCATGGCTTCCAAGGTGTTTCTTTTCTCCACCTGCTTTCCCTTCTATGATGACCCAGGGCACGGCACCGAGGCAACGCAGTGAGCTGGCAATTCAAACCGCCCTTTAATTGCTCCAAATTTTCCCCAAATGCTCCCGCATTTCTGGCAAACCTCCAAACACAAGAAGACATACGTCAGCCGCCTCTGGCTGCAAGCAGTTTCACATACAGTCTGATTAGGAGAGGAATTTACTCAAGGCCATGGAGATAAGAAGGAATGACACATACATCATAAACCTAACGAGTCTGTGTGAACACACGCTTGCCTGAGCAGTTTCAAAAGGGAAGCCAAACTACAGTCCGAGTTCTTTGAACATCCAAGTAATGTTGTCAGCTAGTCCAGTGGTCAGAGTGTCCGGGTTTCCCAACAGAAGTCACAGAACAAGAGATCAGCAACAACACAAACACACACACAACTCCAAAGAATCAGCGTTTGTTCCCGACAAATGCCTCTCCGCACAGCGTCTTCTTAAATCTCAGTCTCCAGATGTGCCTT
Organism: Crotalus adamanteus; assembly: GCA_039797435.1. NCBI lineage: Eukaryota > Metazoa > Chordata > Lepidosauria > Squamata > Viperidae > Crotalus > Crotalus adamanteus. Next base: position 142,470,250 of record CM077936.1, on the reverse strand, counting down.
GTGGAGAGGGGCGAGACGCTCTCCTCCCGAGTAGTAGTAGTTGATCCTGCCTGCGTTGTTCCCTCCTTCTCTCCACTTTCCGTGCTCTAGGATCAGGAGGGGGTGGCCCTTGCTCATCGCCTGAACTCTGCCTCTCCTGTTCAGCCTGTCCCACTCCTGAAGGGCCCTGGCCTGCCTCGGCCTGCTCTTCCCACATTCCTCTGAAAACACAGACCCCTCCATCTCCGACTGAAGCATGACACCTTCCTCAAAGTCTATCTCTTTATATGTGGCTATTCCATGGTGCTCCAGCAGGTGACGGCAACACCTTGCCAAGCTTGGCTGATCTAGCCGGCTTAGATCTTTTAATACTGGGCTGGGAGACCACCAAGAGACCACCGGTTTTACAAAACAAATATACAAAAAAAAATAACCAACCCCCCCACTTTGGAAGAAGAAGAGCAGGAAACCATTGAGGTATTCTATCTTGCTTCTTGTCGTCCAGCTTCCATCAGTTCTTCTTCACTTTGTCTGGCTTATTCTCCTGCTCCAGCAGGGGGTTGGACTAGAAGACCTCCAAGGTCCCTTCCAGCTCTATTCTGATTGAAAAGAGATTTAACCCTCCCTTTTTGTTTAATCCGTGCTCTTACAGTAACTTTTCAAAATGCATGTTTGTTTATTTACCGAATAAATAAACAGCGAGATGGGTGGCACAGAAAGGGACCATGGAGGTCCTCTAGTCCAACCCCCTGCTCAGGCAGAAAACCCTATAGTACCATTTCAGACAAATGGCTGTCCCGTCTCTTCTTAAAAACTTCCGGCGTTGGAGCATTCACCGCTTCCGGAGGCAGGTTGAAATTGAAATTGAATAGATCGATAGGCTGAAGTAAAAACAAACAAACAAACAAAAAAGTAAATCAACCTAATAAAGAAGATATACAATTAATCTATCTGAGTTTACCAAATAGATAAAACAAGCACATGAGCTAGCAAGCTGATTGGGTTGTGGGGGGGGGGAGGGTTTGCTGGGGAGGCTGTATTTTTCTCAGCCTTATGGAGCCTGGAGTTCTGCATTTGCCAGCGATGGGTGGGTTAAGAGTCTTCTTCTAGGCCAGTGGTTCTCCACCTGTGGGTCGGGACCCCATTTGGGGTCGAACGACCATTTCACGGGGGTCGCCAAACAACGCAGTCCGCCATTTTTTCCCCCCTTTTCCTTACCTGTGCTCCTCCCTTTTATTCTATTGGCTTTCGAAAGCCAATAGAAGAGACTCTCTTGAATAGAGTCTAATTCTGTTGGCTTTCAAAAGCCAATAGGAATTGTCCAGGCTGTCTCTGCCCTGCCGAGCCCGCCAAAAGTCCCATTCTGCAAACGGTACTGCACCAGTTGAGTAGTCCTCGACTTACGACCGGTTGAGTAGTCCTCGACTTATGACCGGTTGGGGGTCACGGCATTAAAAAGGTTGAGAACCACTGTTCTAGGCTCTCCTTCGCTGCCCTTCCGGTGTGACCTGCCTCGCCTCAAATTGTCGTTTTTCCCCATTTGTAGGACCCCCTTCGGCGCAGGCGGTCTCCGTTTCGGCCAAAGTCGGGACTCCTGTCTCGCTGACCGGACAGAGGTTTACCGTCCAGATCCCCACCTCTCAAACATCTGTAAAGTCAGGTGAGGGGGTTTTGAGTGTTACTTTGGGCAGGAGGGGGGAGTGAGAAGAAGGGAGAACGGGGTGGGGTGAAGCCCCCTCCGGGACCCCGTCATAGGCTTCAAATGGTCACCTCACTTCTACCTTCCTTCGGTTCTCCTCGAGAGAAAACATAGAAAACTCCTTAAGGGTATTTCTGTTTTATTTTATTATTTTATTTTTTATTTTATTTTATACTTTATTTTATTTTATTATTTTATTTTTTATTTTATTTTATTATTTTATTTTTTATTTTATTTTATTATTTTATTTTTTATTTTTTTATTTTATTTTTTATTTTATTTTATTATTTCTTCTTCTCTTCCCTTCCCTTTGCTTTTCTCTTCTTCTCTTGCCTTCTTTTTTCTCTCTTCTCCTCTCCTCTCCTCTTCTATTTGTTCTCTTCCCTTCCCTTCCCTTCCTTTCTCTTCCTTCTTTTCAAGTATTTTATTAGTCTTAATAATAGTAGTAGTAGTAGTAGTAGTAAAGTTGGGACCTTGGAGGTCATCTAGTCCAACTCCCTGCTCAGGCAGGAGACTCTATCCCATTTCAGACCAATGGCTGTCCAGTTTCTTCTTAAAAACTTCCAGTGTTGGAGCACTCACCGCTTCTGGAGGCAGGTGGTTCCACTGGTTAATTGTTCTCACTGTCAGGAAGTTTCTCCTTAGTTCTAGGTTGCTTCTCTCCTTGATTAGTTTCCACCCGTTGCTTCTTGTCCTGCCTTCGGGCGCTTTGGAGAATAGCTTGACTCCCTCTTCTTTGGGCAGCCCCTGAGATACTGGAAGGCTGCTATCATGTCCCCCCTCGTCCTCCTCTTCATTAAACTAGACACACCCAATTCCAGCAGCCGTTCCTCATATGCTTTAGCCTATCCTTACAATTCATTTGTGCTTAATGAACGGGTTATTTTTTTTCTTAGTCCTAACTAGGGCATTTCCATTTTCTTATGGAGTCCTTGAATAGTAATTTTAATCTGAATCAACCTGGAGCCCATTAAGATGGGCTGGAGATTTTTTTTTTTTTTTTTTTTTTTTGCACTACTTTATCCGGGAAAGAAAGTGGGTGGAGACATCTTGGGACATTAAGGCACAGGAAGCTAGTAATCCTGTATCTAGAAAGAAAAGGGGTTCGCCTCAGCTCTGCTCACACTGAACCAAAACCTGAAAACTGTCTTTTAAGTCCAGGCACTTATCCTGTGAGGTCGGATCAACGTTGACAGCTTGAAGAGGGGCGGACTTCAAGGCCCAGAATTCCCCAGCCAATATGGGAGATAGCAACCTCAGACACTTTAAGATGGGGGGAGCCTCTTGCCCCCAACAGTCTGGGTCCTGATTTAGATAGATGATAGATAGATAGATAGATAGATAGATAGATAGATAGATAGATAGATAGATAGATGATAGATAGATAGAGATAGAGAGAGAGAGATACATAGAGATAGATAGATAGATATAGATAGATAGATAGATAGATAGATAGATAGATAGATAGATAGATAGATAGATAGATAGATAGATAGCAATAGCACTTAGACTTATATACCGCTTCATAGTGTTTTACAATCCTCTCTTACAGAGTCAGCTTATTGCCCCCAACAATCTGGGTCCTGATTTAGATTCAGATAGATAGATAGATAGATAGATAGATAGATAGATAGATAGATAGATAGATAGATAGATAGATAGATAAGAGAGAGAGAGAGAGAGAGAGAGAGATGAATCTGGGTCCTGATTTAGATTGAGACAGAGACAGAGAGAGATGATAGATGGAGATAGATAGATAGATAGATAGATAGATAGATAGATAGATAGATAGATAGATAGCAATAGCACTTAGACTTATATACCGCTTCATAGTGTTTTACAGCCCTCTCTAAGCAGTTTACAGTCATCTTATTGCCCCCAACAATCTGGGCCCTCATTTAGATTCATATATATATATATATATATATATATATATAGAGAGAGAGAGAGAGAGAGAGAGAGAGACAGACAGACAGACATACGCACACACACACAGAGATGATAGACATAGATGATGGATGGATGGATGGATAGGTAGATAGATAAATAGCAATAGCTCATAAGCTTATATACCGCTACATACTGTTTTACAGCCCTCTCTAAGCAGTTTATAGAGTCAGCCTATGCCCCCCCCCCAAACAATCTGGGTCCTCATTTTACTGACCTGGGAAGGACGGAAGGCCGAGTCAAATATCTATATCTATATCTATCTATATCTATCTTATATTATATAATATATTATATTACATTACATTATATTATATATTATATTACATTACATTACATTACCTCCCTCTCGTGTTTTATGTGTCTGCTTGATCCTTGCTCTCCCTCTCCCCAGTCGCCCCCACCACCCCCACCGTGCAGAACGTCCTGATCAACCCTTCGCTGATCGGCTCCAAGAACATCCTCATCACCACCAACATGGTCTCCTCCCAGGGCGCCGTGGGCGAGGTGCCCAACCTCTTGAAGCGGAAACACGAGGAAGAGGAGGATTACGACGTCTTATGAGCTCCCGTGGGGCTCGGCTCCCCCCCCCCCGCGACCGCCCACCACGCTCCTTCCAAAATCTTGTGCCAAACCAGGTGCATTTTCAACCAGGACACCCCAGACTTAAAAAGGTCCACCTTTTGGGTGTTTCTCGCAAAATTGCACTGGAGGGACCCTGAGCTGTTTGCAGGCAGGAGAGTTTTGTGTGTGTGTGAGTTGTGGGGGGGCTCTCAAAGGAGGAGGAACTGAAGCCATCCAGCCCCCCCTCCTCGTAAAAAAGACGATGCTGTGATTTTAACTAGGCGGATAAACTGCATTTATCTATGTTCATCTAGCTTGGAAGGGAAGGAAATTTTGACTAGGGAGCTGTCGGGTTCACACAACCGTGGTTTTTTTTTTTGTGTGTATGTGTGTCATTTGAGGTCCCCTGTCCTGTTGCGGGAAACCCCCTCCGCTATCTCCTGTGTGTTTGTATGTACGTGTGGGTTAAGTCGTCCGTCGTTTCTGGCCGAGACCGGGATGCGAAAGAAGTCCATTCCCCCCCCCCCCCAGATTTCGTGTGCTTTTTGTTTCCTGAAAGGAACGGAACAATTTCGGTGCGGCACGAAACCACCTCTGCCAAGTTTTGTTCTGTTCACGTCACCCTGAAAAGGACAGGGCCTTGTGTGGCTGTGAGGATTGCCGACCCTCCTTGCTGTTCTTTTGTAGGTCACTGCCACGAACAGCCACAATTTTGTATTTCTTTGAGAGCTGCGTTCTAAATTAAACATTTTTTTTCCCACTGAGGAATAATGCAACAGAGATGTTTGTTTTTTTTTCCAGAGATTTTTTTTTTGTGGGCTTAAGGCTGCAAGGATTTGCTTTTGGGATGGGGGGGCCTCTGCAATCTTTGTTTGTCCTCAGAGACCCTCAGTGGGGCCAGTGCAAAACCACCCCCCCATAGTCCACCCCCCCCAATAGCATTTGGCTGTGCTGTAGAGAGTGTCGGTCTCCAATATTTCCAGCTTGGTGGATCTACTGAGGTGGCAGGATGGGGATGGTTTTGCATGCGTTCACATCGCTTTCACAAATGCAGCTTTGTGCGCAAACACACACACACACAACTTCCACAGCCCGGTTCTGAATGGGCTGCAGCCCGGCTCTGGTCCACGGACTGGGCATTGGGGGACCCCTGCTGCAAAGCCAAGATATCACTTAAAGCAGGGGTCCCCAACCGTGGCAGCTTTAAGACTTCTGGACTTCAACTCCCAGAATTCCTCAGCTAGCATGCCTGGCTGAGGAATTCTGAGAGTTGAAGTCCACAAGTCATCAAAGGGTCATAGTTCCCTCACATTGGCTGAGGAATTCTGGGAGTTGAAGTCCACAAGTCATCAAAGGGTCATAGTTCCCTCACATTGGCTGAGGAATTCTGGGAGTTGAAGTCCACAAGTCATCAAAGGGTCATAGTTCCCTCACGCTGGCTGAGGAATTCTGGGACTTGAAATCCACAAGTCATCAAAGGACCATAGTTCCCTCACGCTGGCTGAGGAATTCTGGGAGTTGAAGTCCACATGTCATCAAAGGGTCATAGTTCCCTCACGCTGGCTGAGGAATTCTGGGAGTTGAAATCCACAAGTCATCAAAGGACCATAGTTCCCTCACGCTGGCTGAGGAATTCTGGGAGTTGAAGTCCACAAGTCATCAAAGGGTCATAGTTCCCTCACGCTGGCTGAGGAATTCTGGGACTTGAAATCCACAAGTCATCAAAGGGTCATAGTTCCCTCACGCTGGCTGAGGAATTCTGGGAGTTGAAGTCCACAAGTCATCAGTGTTGCCAAGGTTGAGGACCCCTGCCTTAAGGGACGACCCAAGAGCCCAGCCAGGTCAGTGTGGACCCCCCCCCACTTAACGGGGACCCCAGGACAATGGCTGGCCCGGAGAGCAATTAGCGGGGTTCCCAGTCGGGAAAGGCTGGTTGAGTTTTGATTCCTCTCCTCGCTTTTGCAGAGCCACTGTATTGGGGAGGGGGTCTCGATTCTCCGTCGGCTTCGAGGAAGGCCCCCCCTTTTTGCCTGGAGCCAGTGGAAGCCAGTCAAAGAAGCCACCTTTCTGGGTTGCAAACCTTTATTTATTAATCTATACACATCCTAAAAGGGACTATTTACACATTAAAAGAGGAGAGGGGTGGGCGGGCTGACTGCTCGCTCTCCTCCATGAACCCCTCTTTGATCGGGGTGCAGCCGGAGAAGAGGCGGCTGGTGTTGCTCAGGAGCCGCTTCCGATGCTTCTTCAAAGTGGGCAGCGGGACTTTGGCCCCCTCCAAGGGTCCCAGGGGCAGGAAGGAGGAGGCTGGGGCGCCGTTCTGGGGGGCTGCCAAGGATTCGGGCTTGATGGTGTCTTCCAGGCCCTGGGGGGAGGGGGGAGATGGAGGGAGAGGGGGAGAAGGGGGAAGGAAGGTGGGGGATATGGAAGGAGGGAGAGGGGGGAAGGAGAGGGAGGGGAAGGGAGAGGGAGAGGGAAGGAGGGAGGGAAGAAAGGGATAAGGAGAGGGAGGGGAGAACAAAGGAAAGGGAGGGAGAGGGAGGGAAGGAAAAGGAGGGGGAAAGGGAGAGGGGAGGGAGAGAAGGAGAGGGGGAAAGGGAAGGAGAGGGAGGAGGAAAGGGAGGGGGAAGGAGAGGGAGGGAGGAAAGGGATGGGAAGAGGGAAGGAGAGAATGAAGGAAAGGGAGGGAGAGGGAGGGAAGGAGAGGAGGGGAAGGAGAGGGGGGAGGAAGGGAAGGAGAGAGGGAAGGGAGGGAGAGGGAAGAGAAGGAGAGGAGGGGGGAAGGAAAGGGAGGGAGAGGGAGGGAGGAGGAAGAGAGGGTGGGGAATATGGAAGGAGAGGGAGGGGGAGGGAGGAAAGGGATGGGGAGAGCAAAGGAAGGGAGAGGGAGGGAAAGAGAAGGGGAGGGAAGGGAAGGAGGAAGGGAAGGAGAGAAGGAGGGGGAAAGGGAGGGAGGGAAGGAAAGGGAGGGGGGAGGGAGAGGGAGAGGGAGGAGGAAGGAGAGGGAGGAAGGGAAGGAGAGGAGGGGGAGAGGGAGGGAAGGAGAGGAGGGGGAGAGGGAGGGAAGGGAGGGAGAGGGGGAAAGGGAGAGGGAAGGAGAGGGAGGAAGGGAGGGAGAGGGGGAAAGGGAGAGAGAGGAAGGAGGAGAGGGAAAGGGAGAGAGGGAAGGAGAGAGGGAGAGGGAGAGAGAGAGGGAGGAAGGGAAGGACAGAAGGAGGGGGAGGAAGGGAGAGGGAAGGAGAGGGAGGAAGTGAAGGAGAGAAGAGAGAGGGAGGAGGAGAGGGAAAGGGAGAGAGGGAAGGAAAGTGAGGGAGAGGGAAGGAAAGCGAGGGAGAGGGAGGGAGAGAGGGAGGAAGGGAGGGAGAGGGAGAGAGAAGGAGAAGGAGAGGGAAAGGGAGAGAGGGAGAGGGGGAGGAAGGGAAGGAGAGAAGGAGGGAGAGAGAGGGAGGGAGAAAGAGACAATGTGAGCTGATGGAAGTCAAGGGGGAATTGCACGTCAACGGATTCGCTTCAGGACCGACCGATTCGCTTCACAACTGCAGCCACTCGCTTTACCCCACTCTGGCAAAAAGAATTTGGATCGCGTGACCCCGGGGAAGGTTGCGACGCTCGTTAAGTGTAACCAACGGTCCCAAGTCCCTTTTTTCCAATGCCGTTGTAACATCGGTCACTAAACAGAACATCGTAAGTCGAGGACTACCTTTTGTTTTCTTTTTTTTTAAAAGACCACCAGTTGATTGTCTTGCTCAACAACGGCCTCTCCCTGCTTCCCCCCAAGCCACAGCCGCCTCCCCCCCCAGTGAAAGCTCAGAGCCCCCCCAATTCATTTACCCCACCCCGACGGCCTCTTTGTACCCTTGCCGGTGTGATGGGGGGCGCAAAGAAAGTGTCTCCGCAGGTCACCTGGGTGGGGTCCTCCAGGGTGAAGGTCCTCTCCCGCAGGTCTCCCGTCAGCTCATCGCTCAGCAGCCCCTCCTAAGGGGGGAAAGAAAAGGCAGGCGGGTGTCAGCCAGGTCGAGCTCACCCTCGGCGGATGGAGCTGGACCGGGAGGGGCAGCCTGGAGACCAGCTCGGTCTGTCCCAAGTCCCTTCTGGCTCAGAGCAACTTCCCAACACAAAACAGGGAGTCACTGGGCAGCTTAAGGCAGTTTTTCCTGGCCAATTGACCTCCAGATGTGTCGGAGTAGAATGGAATGGAATAATAATAGAATAGAATAGAATAGAATATATGGAATGGAATAGAATGGAATGGAATAGAATAGATATTGGAATATAGAATAGAATAGAATAGCATAGAATAGCATAGAATAGATATTGGAATATAGAATAGAGTAGAATAGAGTAAAATAGAGAATATAATAGAATAAAATTAGAAATAGAATGGAATAGAATAGAATAAGGAATAGAATAGAATAAGGAATAGTATTATGGGATAGAATAGAATAGAATTATGGGATAGGATAGAATAGAGCTGGAAGGGACCTTGGAGATCTTTTAGTCCAGCCCCCCCCCCCCTCGAGCCAGAGAACCTATACCAGGGGTAGGCAACCTTGGCTCTTTTATGACTAGTGGACTTCAACTCCCAGAATTCCTGAGCCAGCCTGGCTCAGCTTGAAAACCTCTCCCTTTCCCCTCAGCGTGGCTGGCTCAGGAATTCTGGGAGTTGAAGTCCACGAGTCATAAAAGAGCCAAATTGGCCTACCCCTATACCATCTCAGACAGGTGACTGTCCAGCCTCTTCTTAAAAACCTCCAGTGATGGAGCGCCCAGGATTTCTGGTGGCCAGCTGTTCCACTGGTGAATTGTCCTCACTGTCAGGAAGTTTCTCCTTAATTCCAGGTTGCTTCTCTCTTTGACCAGCTTCCAACCATTGTTTCTCGTCCTGCCCTCTGGTGCTTTGGTGAACAACCTGGCCCCCCTCTGCCTTGTGGCAGCCCCCCCTCCCCAAATACCGGAACGCTGCTATCCCCTATTTCTTCCTTTCTTTAGACTACTAGCCAAACCCAAGTCCCGCAGCCGTCCTTCGTATGCTTTAGCCTCCAGGCCTTGGATCCTCTTAGCTCAGTGGTTCTCAACCTGTGGGTCGGGATCCCATTTGGGGTCGAACGACCATTTCGCGGGGGTCGCCAAACAACGCAGTCCGCCATTTTTTCCCCCTTTTCCTTAGCTGTGCTACTCCCTTTTATTCTATTGGCTTTTGAAAGCCAATAGAAGAGACTCTCTTGAATAGAGTCTAATTCTATTGGCTTTCAAAAGCCAATAGGAATTGTCCAGGCTGTCTCTGCCCTGCTGAGCCCGCCAAAAGTCCCATTCTGCAAACGGTGCTGCGCCAGTTGAGTAGTCCTCGACTTACGACCAGTTGAGTAGTCCTTGACTTACGACCGGTTGGGGGGTCGCGGCATTAAAAAAGGTTGAGAACCACTGTCTTAGCTGCTCTTCTCTGAACTTTTTCCCAAACTCTCCAGAAGAAGAAGGCTTCCCCACCGGGTGGAACTCACCAAGAACCCATTCTCCCGGTTCCGACACTTTTCTCCCTCACAACGACAGTCCTCCGAGCAGGCCAGTTTGTGTTTCCGACAACCGCACTGCTTGTTCGCGCAGCGGCCTCGGCAGGTGCACTAGAGGAGATTCCCCCCCCCAGGAGAAAAGTCAGGGAGAGACACACACTCCACCAGAAAAGGTGAGAAGGAAAGCACCAACGCCAAGACCCAACAGGCCAGAAGACGGGCAGGTGGGCTGAGAAGACAGTGAAGGAGGGCCAGGGTGGGCTGGTGGCAAAGGGGCTGGCTGGGAAACCAGGAGACGGTGAGTTCTAGTCCCCCCCCCTTGGGCCTGAAAGACAGAGCTGGGTGACTTTGGGGCCAATCGCCAGGAGACGGTGAGTTCTAGTCATACCTGAGGCGTGAAAAACTGGCTGGGTGGTTTTGGGCCAGCCAAATACTAGGAGACTGTAAGTTCTAGTTCTACCTTAGGCATAAAAGCCAACGGGGTGATTTGGGGCTAATCACTAGGAGACGGTGAGTTCTAGTCCTGCCTTAGGAATGAAAAACTGGCTGGGTAACTTTGGGGCCGTCACCAGGAGACGGTGAGTTCTAGTCCTGCCTTAGGCATGAAAAACTGGCTGAGTAACTTTGGGCCAATCACCAGGAGACGCTGAGTTCTAGTCCTGCCTTAGGCATGAAAAACTGGCTGAGTAACTTTGGGCCAATCACCAGGAGACTGTGAGTTCTAGTCCTGCCTTAGGCATGAAAAACTGGCTGGGTAACTTTGGGGCCAATCACCAGGAGACGGTGAGTTCTAGTCCTGCCTTAGACATAAAAAACTGGCTGAGTAACTTTGGGCCAATCACCAAGAGACTGTGAGTTCTAGTCCTGCCTTAGGCATAAAAAACTGGATGAGTAACTTTGGGCCAATCACCAGGAGACGGTGAGTTCTAGTCCTGCCTTAGGGATGAAAAACTGGCTGGGTGATTTTGGGCCAGCCAATCCGTAGGAGACTGTAAGTTCTAGTTCCATTTTAGGCATAGAAGCCAGCTGGGTGATTTTGGGCCAATCAACTAGGAGATGGTGAATTTTAGTCCTACTTTAGACCTAAAAGCTGACTAGGTGACGCTAAGCCAGTGCCTCTTTCTCAGCCCAGCTTACCTTACAGTTGTGGAGAAAATGATAGGAGGTGGGAGTAGGAGGTGTATTGAGTGATATATGAAAAAAAGGGCAGAATGAAAATCTAAAGAAAAAGAAAAAAGAAACCCAGATCTTAATGTAAGTAAGTAAGTAAGTAAGTGCTCAAGACCTTAGTTAGAAGCGAAGATCCCAGGGCCTGGTGCTCACAGAATTCCAGCCTGCGGGAATTCTTCCTAGCAATTGCAGCCAATCATCTCGTTCCCGCCTGGTAATATGGAGGCCTTCAGATCCCTCCCGTGAGCACACGCACACCCTTTGTGCATTTGAAATAATTTATTTTAAACTCACTTACTTCTATGATTCATATCTGGAACTGAAGGGGCTTAGACCAGGGGTCTTCAAACTCGGCCCTTTGATGACTTGTGGACTTCAACTCCCAGAATTCCACAAGTCATCAAAGGATCATAGTTCCCTCACGCTGGCTGAGGAATTCTGGGAGTTGAAGTCCACAAGTCGTGAAAGGGCCGAGTTCCAACTTCAAAGACCCCAGCTTGTGGACTTCAACTCCTAGAATTCCTCAGCCAGGCACGTTGGCTGAGGAATTCTGGGAGATGAAGTCCACAAGTCGTGAAAGGGCCGAGTTCAAACTTCAAAGACCCTAGCTTGTGGACCAACTCCCAGAATTCCTGGCTGAGGAATGCCTGGCTGAGGAATTCTGGGAGTTGAAGTCCACAAGTCATCAAAGGGCCAGGTTTGAAGACCCCCGGCTTAGACCACCCTGGCTGGTCTGTCTTTCGGCAGGGAAAGAAAGGAATTCAACTCAATGGCTGCCAGCTGAGACAGAAAAAGCGAGCCTCCATATTCAGGAGCAGTCTCCTGGAAAACTGAGGAGAGTGACATGAAGGATGATTTCTCCCTGTCACTCACGTACCCCTAAAATGCTCTTCTTCATGCCTCGGGCAATTTTGGGCGGCACCCAGTCATCCTCCGCTTCTTCTGTCGACTCAGAGGATTCGGAGAAGGGGTCTTCGGGACTCATTTCGGCTTTTGCTTTCGCGCTGGTCATCCGGCGAGGCTTCGGCTGAAGAAGGAGGGAAGAAAGTTGCTAAGCGAAGGAAGGGCAAAGAATACTTCACAGGGTTAGTTTAAGTCAGGGATAGGTCACCTTGGCCCTTTGATGACTGGTGGACTTCAACTCCCAGAATTCCTCAGCCAGCATGAGGGAAACTTTGGCCCCTTCATGACTCATGGACTCCAACTCCCAGAATTCCTCAGCCAGCATGAGGGAAACTTTGGCCCCTTCATGACTCATGGACTTCAACTCCCAGAATTCCTCAGCCAGCATGAGGGAAACTTTGGCCCCTTCATGACTCATGGACTTCAACTCCCAGAATTCCTCAGCCAGCATGAGGGAAACTTTGGCCCCTTCATGACTCATGGACTCCAACTCCCAGAATTCCTCAGCCAGCATGAGGGAAACTTTGGCCCCTTCATGACTCATGGACTTCATCTCCCAGAATTCCTCAGCCAGCATGAGGGAAACTTTGGCCCCTTCATGACTCATGGACTCCAACTCCCAGAATTCCTCAGCCAGCATGAGGGAAACTTTGGCCCCTTCATGACTCATGGACTCCAACTCCCAGAATTCCTCAGCCAGCATGAGGGAAACTTTGGCCCCTTCATGACTCATGGACTTCAACTCCCAGAATTCCTCAGCCAGCATGGCTCAGCTTGGAAACCTCTTCATTTCTCCTCAGCATGGCTGCTGCAGGAATTCTGGGAGTTGAAGTCCATGAGTCATAAAAGAGCCAAGGTGGCCTACCCCTGGTTTAGGCAAGCAATGGGCAGCCTTGAAGCATACAGCTACAGACTAAGATGGTGTTTCTCAATCTGTGCGACTTTAAGAGAGGTGGACTTCAACTCCCAGAATTCCTCAGCCAGCCCAGCGTTGGCTGGCTGAGGAATTCTGGGAGTTGAAGTGCGCAAGTCTTAAAGTTGCCAAGTTTGAAGACCCCCGCTTGCTCAATGGTTGCTGCTTGACAAACCATACATAAACCAGGCAGGCTGGGGAATTCTGGGAGTTGAAGTCCACCTGTCTTAAAGCAGCTGACTTTGGAATTCTGGGAGTTGAAGTCCATCTTAAAGCATGGCTGGCTGGGGAATTCTGGCAGCTGAAGTTCACCCATCTTAAAAGCATTCTGGCTGGGGGATTCTGGGAGTGGAAATCCACCCATCTTAAAGCATTCTGGCTGGGGAATTCTGGGAGTTAAAGTCCACCCATCTTAAAGCATGGCTGGCTGGGGAATTCTGGGAGTGGAAGTGCATCCATTTTAAAGCAGGCTGGCTGGGGAATTCTGGGAATGCAAGTCCACACATTTTAAAGCAGGCTGGCTGTAGAATTCCGGGAGTGGAAATCCACCCATCTTAAAGCAGGCTGCCTGGAGAATTCGTTGTGATGATATGGGCGGCAAATACATTTCATAAATAACAACAACAATAACATAGTCTTAAGACTTCCAGAACTTTTAGGGAACATGGTCGCTCTTAAGTCGGATAATTACGCGGCTGCTGTTTAACAGTAACTGGGACAACAGAAATATTATAAATATCCCTATTTCTAAGCCCTGCGGCAGTGGCCAGCCCACAGAAGACGTTGGTGAGGCCAGCCCCTCCCTCAGAAGACCCCCCCCCCAGAGAACACCCACCTTGGGAGGGATGTAATCAAAAGGAGATTCGGGACTGTCTCCGAGGCCGGGATCCACGTGGTAGATCTTCTGCCCGCTAGCAGCCTGGAGAATGGTCAGCTTCTGCGGGAGGAAAGATGGAGGGTGGGTGGTGTTCGCCCGGAAACAGGCGAGGCTACCTGTCCAGGCAGGTGACGCCCTTCCTCGGACTCACCTGCTTCAGCCTGTCCAGCTCTTCGCACAGCTGCTGGTTCTTCTCAAACACCTCTTTCATTTTTCCCAGCTCTTCGTCCTGCCCGCCGAAGGGGAGAGGCAGGAGGGGCAAAGAGAAAGGAAAAGACAGGCGTATTCGTTTAGCGACCGCTTAGCCAAGCTCCAACGGCACCGACAAAAGCGAACGAATACTTGATAAAGGGAACCGGGGTTATTTAAAACCTGGGAACAGCCAACCCAGGAGAGTCCGCCTCGGCTACCTCGTGTCCTGAAACGCTATCGAGACACTTCTGGATTTAAGGCCATTCCCCCCCCCCCCTTTACCTGGAATTTGAGGCGCTCGAAAAGCTGCTGCTCCCGTTCCGAAATGGACATTTCCAGCCTTTTCTCAGCTTCTTCCTTTTGCGGGACTTGGCTGAGCAGGTAGAAGATCTGTGAAAGGGACAGGAAAGACGGTGGCAGCATTTGGGAAGAGAGGGCGAAGGCGGTCCAGGAAGTGGAGGTCCCATAATCCACAGCTTCACCGGGCTTTCTCCCTCCTAATAGCATTTCGGCTCCAAGCCAGCTTCGGAGTTGATGCTTGAGGGTGCTGGACTCGGTGGGGAAGGGGAAGCTGGATCCCCTGAACAACATTCTTACGCAGGGGTCTTCCAACTGGGCCCTTTGGTGACTTGTGGACTTCAACTCCCAGAATTCCTTAGCCAGGTGTGCCTGGTTAAGGAACTCTGGGAGTTGAAGTCCACAAGCAAGGGTCTTCAAGCCTGGCCCTTTGATGACTTGTGGACTTCAACTCCCACAATTCCTCAGCCAGCGTGAGGGAACTGTGACCCTTTGATGACTTGTGGACTTCAACTCCCAGAATTCCTCAGCCAGGTGTGCCTGATTGAGGAACTCTGAGAGTTGAAGTCCACAAGCAGGGGTCTTCAAGCTTGGCCCTTTGATGACTTGTAGACTTCAACTCCCAGAATTCCTTAGCCAGCGTGAGGGAACTATGACCCTGAAGCTTCTTCAGCTCTGACTAGATGGTGGGGAATGGAAGGATTTATACTCCTTGCAGACAGCTGGTCATTTGCCTTCTTTTAGAGGGTCATTGAGACTACTTGGAGATTTACCTGTGTCCTCAGGGTCCATATTCTGGACAAAGAGGACCGCTGGGTTGAAAGAGGGCTCAAAGAGGCCACCTCGGTCCCAATTCAACAGCCCAACAGAGAGGGAGGGATACGACACCATCTCTCTCCGATCTACCACACAGCCCTTTCAGCAGTTCCAAGAAGGCTCCACGCCCATCTGCACCGCCCAGGAGACCCTGAGGACACAGATAAACCTCCAAGTGGCCTCAACGGCCCTCTAGAAGAAGGCAAATGACCAGCTGTCTGCAAGGAGTATAAATCCTTCCATTCCCCACCATTTAGTCAGAGCTGAAGAAGCCCCCTGGGTGAGAAGCAAAACGTCTTCAAAGAAAAACAAGGAAGTCCAGTTGCCTTCTGAAAAAAAAAAAAAAAAAAGAAATCTAAAAGCATCTTTGGGACAACCTGGATGGCGGAGAATGTCCGCCATCTTTTTTTGTGTCCGGGCCGTACCTTCTCCTGGTACTCCTCTTGCACCTGGACCAGACGCCTCTCCAGCTCGGCCTCCGCGTCGGCAGCCCCCTTCCGCTCCTCCAGAAGCATCTTGTGCACGTCGGCGCAGGCGGTTTTGTTCTGCTGAAGGCGGCTCTCCAGCTTCCCGTTTTCCACTTTGGAGGAGACCAGCTTTTTTCGGGAGCAAGGAAGTTCCAGCACAAGGAGAGGACGTTAGGAGAGCTTCTGGCCACACACACACACAGACACACACCACACCTCTTGACCAGCAGAGGAACAGCGAAGGTTTGGACCTCCTCTTGAAGGTACCAACCACATCGTGGGGCCAGGCGGGCCAGCAAGGAAGGCCCCGGTGCCGTTTCTGGGGTGGTCCCCTGGCTTCTCTGCGCCTCCCCCCCAAACTTACTTCCCCAATCAGGTATTTGATGCCGCACTTGGCTTCCGATAGGGTGGCAATGTTTTCCCAGCGCTGTTTGGTCCGGTCGCTGGTCTCGGCGTCCAGCAACTTCTGCTGCAGATCTGCAATCTGGGCGCTCCTGTGGAACGGGGTCAAAGAGTTGGCGGGCTTCAGCAATAGCACTTAAGACTTATATACTGCTTATGTACCACGGCTTACAGAGTCAGCCTCTTGCGCCCCCTCCAACAATCTGGGTCTTGATTTTACCGACCTCGGAAGGACGGAAGGCTGAGTCAACCTTGAGCCGGTCAGGATTGAACTGCTGGCAGGGGGTAGAGGAAGGAAGGAAGGAAGGAAGGAAGGAAGGAAGGAAGGAAGGAAGGAAGGAAGGAAGGAGGGAGATTGGAATAAGAAGGGAGGGAGAAAGGAAGGAGATTGGAATAAGAAGGGAGGGAGGGAGAGAGAAAGGAAGGAAGGAAGGAAGGAAGGAAGGAAGGAAGGAAGGAAGGAAGGAAGGAAGGAAGGAAGGAAGGAAGGAAGGAAGGAAGGGAAGGAAGGGCAGCCCTCTCTGAGCGGTTTACAGACTCAGCCTCTTGCCCCCAACAATCTGGGTTGTCATTTTACCAACCTGGGAAGGAAGGAAGGGAAGGAAGGAAGGAAGGAAGGAAGGAAGGAAGGAAGGAAGGAAGGAAGGAAGGAAGGAAGGAAGGAAGGGAAGGAAGGGCAGCCCTCTCTGAGCGGTTTACAGACTCAGCCTCTTGCCCCCAACAATCTGGGTTGTCATTTTATTCACCTGGGCAGGAAGGAAGGAAGGAAGGAAGGAAGGACACAAGTAATAGACTTATATACCACTTCACAATGCTTTGCAGCCCTCTGTAAGCGGTTTACAGAGTCAGCCTCTTGCCCCCAACAATCTGGGTCCTGATTTTACCGACCTCAGAAGTCCAGTTGCCTCTTGAAAAAAAGCACCTTGGGACAACCAGGATGACGGAGAATCTCCATAGACATCGAGACCCTAAGTCAGGCATCTTCCAACTTGGCCCTTTGATGACTTGTGGACTTCAACTCCCAGAATTCCTGAGCCAGGCACGCTGGGCTGAGGAATTCTGGGAGCTGAAGTCCACAAGTCATCAAAGGGCCGAGTTGGAAGACCCCTGCCCTAAGCCATTCCAGACAAACGCCTGTCCCATCTCTTCTTGAAAGCCTCCAGGGATGGAGCACCCACCACTTCTGGAGGCAAGTCGTTCCATTGCTTGATGACTGCCGCTAGCCTGTCCTGCTTTGCGCCTACGGAGGCGTCCAGCTGTCATTCATAACCCTTCCATCTATTCCACATTTGGTCTTTTGATCATCTTAAGGCAGGGTCTGCCAACCTTGGCCCCTTTTAAGACTTTTGGACTTCAGCTTCCCGGAAAACCTGCTGGGGAATTCTGGGAATTGAAGCCCACGGGTTTTAAAGCGGGCCGAGATCGCGAAACCCCGATTGAAGAAGCCAGCTTCTCATATCCTCTTACCTCAGCTCCATTTCGGTCTCCAAGCTCTCAATCTGCTTGCTGATGGAATGGTTGACTTCCATGGATTTGTAGGAAAAGGTCCGTCTCTGGGGAGGAACAAGCGTCGGAGAAAACCCCAAAGGCTGAGTTTAGTGGGGCGAAATTCCTTTAAAGCCAGGAAATGAGAGGGAATCACCTCCCAGCCCGCTTCCAAAGACCTGGATTAAGAGAAGAGGGAAGTACCCCCACTTTCCCCTCCGGGCTCCCGCAGGCTCACCCTGTATTTGGACGGGAGGACCTCGCCAGCCTCCTGCTTCTCCTTCAGCAGCGCAATCTCCTTGGCCAATGTCTTGCGGTCATCCAGAAGATCGTTTAGATGGTGGCGGGCTTCTTGTATGCTCACGAGGACCTCGACTTCGTTCATCAGCCAGTTCTGGGATGGAGGAGAGGACCTTGGTGCCCGGGAACCCATGGCAGTCTTTCTCTCTCTCCCACTTGCGCCAGGCCACCCTTCCCATCATCCACTGCCCGCCGGGGAAGAAGGCAAGCCTGCTTTCCCCAGCTGCCAGGAATCCGAGAGGATCTAAGGAGCAAGAGGGCCGTTTGCGGAGCCTCACCTTCACCCGGGCAGCGGCCGCTTCGAAGCCCCGGTTCTGAAGGACCTTCCGCTTCGTCCCGGCGTCGTGCTGCTTCTGGAGGGCGTCCTTCAAGCGCTTGTTCGCTGCTGCAGCCTGAGCGGGACAGCAGGGAAGATCAGAAGGTTGGGAGAAAGGAGATGGAGCCTTACAGGGCAGTCCTCGACTTAACAACCGTTGCAGCCAGTCAGGTGATGAGGAACAACGGAGAGCGTCTGGACAAACCGCATCGTTGTCTGGGTTTGGTGGCAGCAAAGCCTCAGATAGGTGGTAAGGAAAGCCAAGAAGATCATAGGAGCCGAGGTGGCGCAGCAGTTAGGGTGCAGTACTGCAGGCCACTTTAGCTGACTGTGTTCAGCAGGTCAGCGGTTCAAATCTCACCGGCTCAAGGTTGACTCAGCCTTCCATCCTTCCGGGGTAGGTAAAATGAGGACCCAGATTGTTGGGGGCAATGTAAATATATATATACATTGCTTACTGGTGTACACCGCTTAGAGAGTGCTTGCACTTAAAGCGGTATATAAGTCTCATAAATAAATCATAAATAAATAAATAGGAAGCTTGCTTCCCATTATATAGGATACGGCTTGTAAGCAATCATATGTGCTTAGAGCTCGGAGCATCATTACAGACCCCCCTCCCACACCACTTCATGGTCTGTTTCTGTTGCTCCCCTCTAGGAGGTTTCTAAGTATTTATAGCGGAACGACAAGATTCTGTAACAAGCTTTGTTCCTTAGGCCGAACTAGACTGTGAATGTTTCTCTGTGTCATATATGTTTGTGTAGGTGGGTAAATGCATAGTTGTATTTTTTGGAGAGCTGAATGCAACCAAGTTTCGTTTTAACGTATGCTGACTAATGTACATTTAAAGTGACTATAAAGTTTCTATTCTATTCTGTTCTATTCTATTCTATTCCATTAATTCTATTCTATTCCATTCTTATTTCTTATTCTATTCTATTTCCTATTCCAGTGGTGGCGAACCTACGGCACGCGTGCCAGAGGTGGCACTCAGAGCCCTCTCTGTGCCGCCTCCCCCTCCTTCTCACCAGCACCCCCCCCCCAAGAAGAGACTTGCCCCCGAGCACAGTCTGCACAAAGCAGCACAGCCAAGGGCATGGCAACCAGGCAGCGGGGACAAGACTCTGCCCTTGCACCCTGTCCCACGCAGATGATGCTGCAGGGCAAGGGCGGAAGGTGTGGCCACCATGGCGCTGCTGGGCTGCCTGGGCTATCTGCTGCGGTAGGCCGTGGGGACCATGCGGGTGGGCAGGGCGCAGAGTGGGGGTGGGCAGGGAGGCGGAGGCGGTTTTTGGGCACTTGGTCTCTAAAAGGTTCGCCATCAGTGTCCTATTCTATTCTATTCCATTTATTTCTTATTCTATTCTACTCTATTCCATTCTTATTTCTTATTCTATTCTATTTCCCATTCTATTCTATTTTATTCTATTCTTTCCTATTCTATTCTATTCTTGTTCTGCTCTGCTCTATTCCTATTCAAAGAGGAACTGCCTTCTGCACCTGATCCGAGAACAGGTAGGCAGAGAAAAGGCAGGAGCAGAGAAGGTCAGCCAGATTACTCTCGAGGAGACAGCCTCGCCTTTCTTGATGGGCTGCACCGGAAGCTGGCTATTTAGCACAGCAGACAGACGGAGGTGATGCTGGGAACAACGTGGTTCATTTCCTAGCGGTGTGTTTTCTGACCGCTGCGATTCCTGCCTCTCTTTGGAATTGAACCCGCGCCCTGACTTGGATCGTGCTTTGGGAACGCTGGATTTTTCTCGCCTTGTCAACCCTCTTGTATTGTGGATTTAATTTTGCCCGGTGGACTTAATTTAAGCGGGGAACTTTCAAGTGTCGTGTGGACTCATTGCGACCTTCTGACAAGCCAAGTCAAAAGGGAAGCCAGGTTCCCGTTAACAACTGGGTTAGTCACGGTTTAACAACTGCAGCGATTCATCAGCAACTGTGGCAAAAAAAAAAAGACCGTAAAATGGGGCAAAAACTCCAGACTGAAGACTGGTTTCACTTAGCAACCAAACTTTGGGTGTCCGTTGCAGTCATTAAGTCAAGGACCACCTGTAAGGCCAGGCGTCAGACAGGCCGCCTTCGATTTACGATGGCAACGAAGCCTGCACATTATGATCATGACGCATGCTGGGGCGACCTTCCTTGGGACGGTTGTGACGCGAGCGTTGCAGTCATTAAGCGAACACCTCAACCCCCCCCCAAAAGGTAGTCCTCGGCTTACGACTACCACAGAGCCCCAATTTTTTGTTGGTAGGTTGAAGATGTAGTGAATTTGGCCCTGTTTTACGACCTTTCTCGTTGTAGTTGTTAAGTGAATCACTGCAGTTGTTAGTAACACCGTTGTTAAGTGAACCCGGCTTCCCTCACTGGCTCTGCTTGTCAGAAGGCTGCAAATGATGATCACGTGACCCAGGGGAACGCTGCGACCGTCATAAATATGAGTCAGTGGCCAAGTGTGCCAATTTTGATCTCGTTATCCTGGGGATGCTGCAAGTGTGAAAAACGGTCATAAATAACTTTTTTTTGCTTCCGTTGTAACTTGGAACGGTGACTAAATGAACGGTTGTAAAGCCGAGGACTACCACGGTTATTCTAAGGGGAAACACGGTGCGGGGGGGGGGACTTCTGAAAGAGGAAAGGAGAGGTGTCAGCGGTCCCTCACTTCTTCTGCTTTCCGTCGGAGGACGGTGGCCTGCTTCTGGAAGTCCTGCTCCAGCTTGACCAGTTCATACTGCCGCTTGCGATCCTGAGGAAGAAGACAAGATTAGATTAGGTTAGATCAGGCCTTTTCAACCTTTCCACCCACTGTACCACTTTTAGGATATGGCAACATCCGAAGACCACCAGTCGCCTAGCAAGGTGTCCAAAACTTGATGACCCCCCCCCAAAAAGTGATAAAGTACAGGTCGTCCTCGACTTACAACAGTTCGCTTAGTGACTGTTCGAAACTACAACGGCCCTGAAAAAAAGTGCCCCCCAAGCCACAGCTGAGCAAGACACCTGCCTGCCCACCCGGTGGCGTTCTTCCTCCTGTCCGAGATTTTCATTGTTGTGAGCATTTCTGTTGGGGATTGGCAGCTGGGGTGGGGGTGGGGGGTGTTTGGTTTTTATTCCCCCCGTCTGCTGGGTGGTTGCAGCAGGCTTGGGTCCCTTCCCATGACCCTGGGACTCGGTGAGCGTCATAAATATGAATCAGTTGCCATGCATCTGAATGTAAGTCACAAGACCCTGGAGAGGCTGCAACATTCCAGCTGATTGGTGCTTCTTCAGGGCTCAGCAGAAGTGCCAGGATCGGTGCTGCCTTCCAGCTGATTGGTGCTTCTTCAGGGGTCAACAGAAGCGCCAGGATCAGCGCTGAGCTCCAGCTGGAGCCTGGCGCTGATCCTGGCGCTTCCGCTGAGCCCTGACAGCCCTGCAGCTCCAGCTGTCTCTCGCTCTGGCTTGTGCGGTGCTGCCACCGGTTCAGCTCATTCCCCTTCCCCGCTACCCCTTTTCTAGGATGGTCGCGTACCACCTGCCAGGTGCCAATGGACCACAGGTGGTACCCGTACCACTGGTTGAAAAGCCTTGGGTTAGATAACCTTTATTGTCATTTTTTCCCCTCTGTGGGCACAACAGCACACGTTAAAAACGAAATTCAGTTGCTCTCTTTCAAAGCGTAGACAGCACTCGTTTAAAAGATACTACAGCAGTGGCCCAAATGGTGGAAACCTTTTGGGAAAAAGTGTAGAAATGCCACTTATGGTTTAAGTTTCCACCCGTTTTTCTTCTCATTTCTTTATAAACCGTAGCCTCGTTCACTTAATAATGCTATTTTACGCCGCTTTCTGGGCGACCGGTCAACTCTTTGCAATTGGGTGAAGGTCTGGATTATTCCCAGGCTTTAGGATTATCTTGAAAGCACTTTTTGCGCCCAGCAGCAAAGAGACACGGAGCTGAATCCTGTTGAAATATAAACGCTTCATTGTCTCGGAAAAGATGGTGCGCGGAAGGCTTCAATTTGGGCTCCAGTATTTCATTAATGTATTTTTGGCCATTTTATATTCCCATTAATCGCACCAATTCGGCCCGCACCTTTTGATATCATACAACCCCAGATCATAACACTGACTGGGTGTTATGTCCTCAGGGTCACCCGAACGGTGCAAATGGGTGGAGAGTCTTCTTGGCTGGAGGGACAACAGGGCAGAAGACATCCTGTGACCAACAAGGCTCCACACCCATTTGCATCACTCAGGTGACCGTGAGGACTTAGAGAAGTCTCCATGTGGCCTCAACGACCCTCTAAAACAGGGGTGTCAAACTCAATTTCACTGAGGGCTGCATCAGCATTGTGGTTGCCCTGGGGGGGGGGGCAGGTGTGGCCAGGGTGGGTGCGGCCTACTAGGTGGGCGTGACCTATTGAGTGGGGCGTGGCCAGTTCTACATCATTCGTGTCAAGGGTGCCTGTGGGGGCCTGGGCAGGAGTGGGACAGATCTGAGGGTCTCTGGCAGAAGGCGGTGGGACCGGGGCAACTGCCAAGGCATGGTCCACCGGGGCAAGTGCCAAGATGGCCACCACAAAATTGTACATTGGCTCCCTCCCGGCGGCCTGGGCCAAGGCCAAGGCAGCGGGGGGCTGTTCCCTCACTGTTTCCAGGATGGCTTCACGGGCCACATGAAACCACTTCGCGGGCCGCATCCGGCCCCCCGGGGCCTTGTGTTTGACATGTCTGCTCTAAAAGAAGCCAAATGACCAGATGACTGCAAAGGAGTCCCCACCATCCAGTCGAGAGCTGAGGAAGCTTCTTGGATGAGGAGCGAAACGTCTTCAAAGAAAAACAAGGAAAGGCCAGTTGCCTCCACAAAAAAAAAAAAAGCGCCTTTGGCATCTCCGTGCCGGGCCAGCTGATTTTAAGGAAGCTGCTTCCGCGGGGGAATGTCCACGCGTCCAGCTCACCTGGGCCTTCAGCTGGATGACTTCCTTATCCTTCTGCTGCTTCCACTGGCGGAATTTCTCCGCGTCTTCTTTCATCTGCCGAATCAGCTGAATGCGTTGGTTTTTCATGGCCTACGAGTCGAGAAAAGGGGAGGGGTTTTTTGGGGGGGGGGAAACAGAGCCCGTGAGAATGGTAGATAAAAGAGTAAAAATGCCTCCCATTTTTACCGACGGGCTTTGGGGAACGGATTATATCGCTAGCCATCTTCCTCTTCCATAACTAAAGGAGCGGGCTTCCAAACTTCGGCGTGTCGTAGACACGCAAACACATGTCCTGTATACCTCCATGCATTTGCTTTCGTTTTTTTGATATCCCAAGGTGGACACTCAGCTGGGTGATTTTGGGCCAATCACCAGGTGACAGTGAGTTCTAGTTCTGCTTTCGGCACGAACGCCGGCTGGGTGACTTTGGGCCAATCAGCAGGAGACAGTGAGTTCTAGTACCACATTAGGCACGAAAGCCACCTGGGTGACTTTGGGCCAATCCCCAGGTGCCTGTGAGTTCTAGTCCTGCCTTAAACATGGGTGATTTTGGGCCAATCACCAGGTGCCTGTGAGTTGTAGTCCTCCCTTAGGCATGAAAATTGGCTGGGTGACTTTGGGCCAATCACCAGGTGACAGTGAGCTCTAGTTCTGCCTTAAACATGGGTGACTTTGGGCCAATCACCAGGTGCCTGTGAGTTCTAGTTCTGCCTTAAACATGGGTGACTTTGGGCCAATCACCAGGTGCCTGTGAGTTCTAGTCCTGCCTTAGACATGAAAACCGGCTGGGTGACTTTGGGCCAATCACCAGGTGACAGTGAGTTCTAGTTCTGCCTTAAACATGGGTGACTTTGGGCCAATCACCAGGTGACAGTGAGTTCTAGTTCTGCCTTAAACATGGGTGACTTTGGGCCAATCACCAGGTGCCTGTGAGTTCTAGTCCTGCCTTAGACATGAAAACCGGCTGGGTGACTTTGGGCCCATCACCAGGAGACGGTGAGTTCTAGTCCCGCCTTAGGCGTGAAAGCCAGGTGGGTGACTTTGGCCCAATCCCGAGGTGCCTATGAGTTCTAGTCCTGCCTTAGTCATAAAATTTCGTCGTGAGTTACACAACGACAATAAAGATATTCTATTCTAAAGCCAGCTGGCTGATTTTGGGTCAGTCCCTCCCTCCCTCCTTCTCTCTCTCAGCGTAATCCACCCCACAGGGCTGTTGTGGTGGGGAAAACTGGAGGAAAGAAACCGCCAAATAAATACATCAATATCGTTTACCCAGATTTCTTGGTGGAGCTTGGAGACGGTCTGCTCGCTGGATGCTTTCATCTTCAGCAGCTTAGACTGCTCCTTCAGCTTCTTCTTTAGCTCCGTCATCTCCCCTTCCAGCTCCTGGAGACGTTTCCGCCGACGTTCGCTCAGCCTGAAGGGAGATCGGAGTCAGAGGGTCCGAAGCCCGGCAACCCACCCAGAGACCCTTCCCCTAAGGGGTTAACGCCCAGGCACCCGTCCTCCTTACTTGGCTTGGGTGACGTCCTTCTTGTTGATCTGCAGGGTGAGGACCAGGTCTTCCTTCTCCTTCTGCAGTTTGGCCACCTCCTCTTCCAGGTTCTTGACGTTGATCTTGTCAAAAGGGAAAAGAAAAAGCAGTCAAGTTGGCGTCTTGGGGAGGGAGTCCAACTGCCCACATGTCACAAAGGGCCACTTGCTCTGGCCAGCCAGCCAGCCTCCCTCAACACTTCTGCTTGTGCTTCTAGCTGGTTGGCAAGAAGCTTGCTGCGATTCTTGTAAGCCAGGGGTCTTCAGCTGGGCCCTCTGATGACTTGTGGACTTCAACTCCCAGAATTCCCCAGCCAGCTCTGCTTTAAGCTGGGTGGACTTCAACTCCCAGAATTCCTCAGCCAGGCGTGAGGGAACTATGACTTGTGGACTTCAACTCCCAGAATTCCTCAGCCAGGCGTGAGGGAACTATGACCCTTTGATGACTTGTGGACTTCAACTCCCAGAATTCCTCAGCCAGGCGTGAGGGAACTAGGACCCTTTGATGACTGGTGGACTTCAACTCCCAGAATTCCTCAGCCAGGCGTGAGGGAACTAGGACCCTTTGATGACTTGCGGACTTCAACTCCCAGAATTCCTCAGCCAGCATGAGGGAACTAGGACCCTTTGATGACTTGTGGACTTCAACTCCTAGAATTCCTCAGCCAGCGTGAGGGAACTAGGACCCTTTGATGACTGATGGACTTCAACTCCCAGAATTCCTCAGCCAGGCACGGTCAGGATCAAACTGCTAGCAGTGGGCAGAGTTAGCTTGCAATGCAGCATTCTAACCCCCGGGAAGGAGGGAAGGAAGGAAGGAAGGAAGGAAGGAAGGAAGGAAGGAAGGAAGGAAAATGAGAAAGAAGGAAAGGAAACAAGGAAGGAAAATGAGAAAGAAGGAAAGGAAACAAGGAAGGAAAATGAGAAAGAAGGAATGGAAACGAGCAGGAAGGAAGGAAAATGAGAAAGGAAAGGAAGGAAGGAAAAGGAGAAAAGGAAAGGAAAGAAGGAAGTAAAGAAGATAGCAATATAGCACCTAAACTTATATACCTCTTCACAGGGCTTTTACAGAGTCAGCCTCTGGCCCCCAACAATCTGGGTCCTCATTTTACTGACCTCGGAAGGCCGGAAGGCCGAGTCAACCTTGAGCTGGTCAGGATCGAACTGCTGGCACTGGGCAGAGCTAGCCTGCAGTACTGCACTATAACCACTGCGCCACCCCAGCTCCTCCATGGCAATTAGATCCAATTGTCATGATTTGCGACCTGACAATTGGGCCCCCGCTGGGTTTGAGGGTGGCAGCCCTTACCTGGGACTGGCACTGGATGGGCTCCAGCTGCCGGTCACTCTGGGACAGCTTCCGGGCCAGGGCCTCCTTCAGGGCCAGGGCTTGGTTCAGCTCCAGCAGCTCCTTCGACATCTGAGCTTGCTGGAGGGCGTGCTGGGCAGCGTAGTCGTCCGAAGACTGAGGCGCCTCCAGGGGTACCGAGGACGTCTGGAGAAGAGAGAAGATGGGGTACGTGTGTGTGAGAGTGTGTGTGTGTGAGATGAAGAACATTTAACACTGTTGCGCAGCGTTTCTCAACCGCGGCCACTTTTATGACAGGGCGGACTTCAACTCCCAGAATTCCCCGGCCAGCAAAGCAAAGCCTTCTCGGAGCTGAAGTCCGCCCGACGTCAAGCGGCCAAGGTTGAAAAAAAAGCTGCTTTAACCTAACTCTATAAAGCAGTGATTCTCAACCTTTTTAATGCCGCGACCCCCAACCGGTCGTAAGCCGAGGACTACTCAACTGGTCGTAAGTCGAGGACTACTCAACTGGCGCAGCACCGTTTGCAGAATGGGACTTTTGGCGGGCTCAGCAGGGCAGAGACAGCCTGGACAATCCCTATTGGCTTTGGAAAGCCAATCGAATTAGACTCTATTCAAGAGAGTCTCTTCTATTGGCTTTCAAAAGCCAATAGAAGAAAAGGGAGTAGCCCAGCTGAGGAAAAGGGGGGAAAAAAATGGCGGACTGCATTGTTTGGCGACCCCCATGAAATGGTCGTTCGACCCCAAATGGGGTCCCGACCCACAGGTTGAGAACCGCTGCTATAAAGCAAAGTTCCACTTGTATTTATGGAGTCGGCTACCCCACGCAGCCTACCTCGAAGGGGTGATGTCAGCTTTCAAAAGCCTGGCTGGCATTTTCCCTTCCCTCCCCATTATTTTTTTCCATGAGGCGTTTTCCTGACAGCCGGAAGTGCTTCACCACCCGTTGCAAGGCCCTTGTCACTGGAAATGGTCATTAAAACATCTGGCGGCTAAGGAGAGCACAGCAGCCCAAACTTTTGGGGTTGGTGGCCCAGAGACGGGGGGGGGGGGGGGGGGGAAGGGAGGAGAGGGGGGGGGAAAGGGATAGTTTTGTAGTGTGTGTGTGTGAACAAGGCCACACATGAACACCTGTTGCTCACACAAGTGGGGTGGCAAACCCCGGCAAAGCTCACATTGGTGGGGCTGTGGGCACCCACACACACACACACAAATGTGGACCGGCCAGCCATTCATGTGGCCCAGTGGCCAATAGGCCATGGCACGGTACTGGGCCACAGCCCACAGTTTGGGGACCCCTGACATAGAGAGCTAGGTGTACTTACAGGATCAGACTGCTGCTCCGTTATATCCATGTCGGCAATAGCAGGATGTTCCTTTTGTAGAAAACCCGAAAAAAACAATTTTAGGAGGGAGGGAGGGATGGAGAGGAGAGAGAAAGGGAGGGAGGGAAAAGGAGAGAGAAAGATAGAACAGGAGAGAAAGAGTGAGAGTTGAGTGTGTGTGAGAAAGGAGAGAAAGATAAAGAGAGAGAGAAAGGGAGAGAGCGTGTGTGTGAGAGAGAGAAAGATAGAAAGTGTGTGTGAGAGAGAAAGGGAGAGAAAGAGTGAGAGTGTGTGTGAGAAAGAGAGAGAAAGGGAGAAAGATAGAACAGGACGGAAAGAATGAGTGTGTGTGTGAGAAAGAGAGAAAGAGAACAGGAGAGAAAGAGTGAGAGTTGAGTGTGTGTGAGAGAGAAAGGAGAGAAAGGTAAAGAGAGAGAGAAAGGGAGAGAGCGTGTGTGTAAGAGAGAGAAAGATAAAGAGAGTGTGTGAGAGAGAAAGGGAGAGAAAGAGTGAGTGTGTGTGAGAGAGAGAAAGGGAGAAAGATAGAACGGGAGGGAAAGAGTGAGAGTTTGTGTGTGAGAGAGAGAAAGGGAGAGAGAAAGAGAACAGGAGACAAAGAGTTAAGTGTATGAGAAAGAGAGAGAAAGGGAGAGAGAGAAAGGGAGAGAAAGAGTGAGAGTGTGTGTCTGAGAGAGAAAGGGAGAGAAAGAGTGTGTGTGTGAGAGAGAGAGAGGGAGAGAAAGAGTGAGAGCCTGTGTGTGAGAGAGAGAACAGGAGAGAGAACGGGAGAAGAGGAGAGAAAGAGTGAGAGTGTGTGAGAGAGAGAAAGGGAGAGAGAGTGTGTGTGTGAGAGAGAAAGGGAGAAAGAGAGTGAAAGTGTGTGTGAGACAGAGAAAAAGGAAGAGATAGAATGGGAGAGAGAAAGAGAGTGAGTGTATGTGTGACAGAGAAAGGGTAGAAAGATAGAATGGGAGAGAGAGAAAGGGAGAGAAAAAGTGAGAGTGTGAGAAAGAATGAAAGAAAGTGTGTGTGTGTGAGAGAGAGAAAGAGTGAGTCTGTGCATGTGAGAGAGAACGGGAGAGAGAAAGGGAGAGAGAGTGAGAGTGTGTGTGAGAAAGGGAGAGTGAGAGTGAATTTGTGTGAGACAGAGAAAAAGGGAGAGAGAATGGGAGAGAGAAAGAGAGTGAGTGTGTGTGAGACAGAGAAAAAGGGATAGAAAGATAGAATGGGAGAGAAACAGAGTGAGTGTGTGTGTGTGAGAGAGAGAAAGGGATAGAAAGATAGAATGGGAGAGAGTGAGTGTGTGTGTGAGAGAGAGAAAGGGAGAAAGGGAGAGAAAGAAAGAGAGAGAAAACAACAATGGATGTGTTTTTACAGTAACCACAAACATTACATCAGGAGTACGTAGATTGCAAATTTTTTTGTTGACTCCCTTACAATACTGGAATTCTGGATGATCTAACCAAGACTGAGAAGGGGCAGGCTGGGAAAGTGAACAGAAGACTTAATGTTTTTCTCTGTCACCCCTGTGAGAATTGAAGGGTGGGCTGGACCAGGTTGTGGCCCACAGAACAGCCCCCTTCAACGTTCACCGCACCTTCCACTTAGACCCAACACTAGCAACTACGGCTTAAAATAAAATAAGCGGGTTTATTTTGCAGGCTAAGCCTCCCTAGAACCGTTTTGGGAATCGCAGCTCCCCCCCCCCCGAGGTGGCTGACAGCGGGGTCCCCTTAAAAGAGAGCCCCGTTTTTGGGGGGGATAACCCTCACCAGAAGCTGAGCAATCGCTTGCTGTAGCTGCATAAACAGCTCCAGGGGCTTTTTCAGTTCTTCGTCCTCCAGCGCCGTCAGCAGCTTCTCCAGGTCGAGTTTTAACCTGAAATTTCAAGGTGAATATTTGGAGGCTTTTCCCACACTGGAGATTTGGCTGGATGGGGGCTTGGGACATCGGCTGTCTTTTCCCCTCTTTGCCTAAACCGGCGCTTTTCCATTTGGAGAACTTTAATTTTAAGATAACTTCCACTCCCAGAATCCCCCAGCCAGCCTGCTTTAAGGTGGGTGGACTTCAACTCCCAGAATTCCCCAGCCAGCAAGCCTTAAGGTGGGTGGACTTCAACTCCCAGAATTCCCCAGCCACCTCTGCTTTAAGGTGGGTGGATTTCCACTCCCAGAATTCCCCAGCCAGCCTGCTTTAAGGTGGGTGGACTTCAACTCCCAGAATTCCCCAGCCAGCAAGCCTTAAGATGGGTAGACTTCAACTCTCAGAATTCCCCAGCCAGCTCTGCTTTAAGGTGGGTGGATTTCCACTCCCAGAATTCCCCAGCCAGCCTGCTTTAAGGTGGGTGGACTTCAACTCCCAGAATTCCCCAGCCAGCTCTGCTTTAAGGTGGGTGGATTTCCACTCCCAGAATTCCCCAGCCAGTCTGCTTTAAGGTGGGTGGACTTCAACTCCCAGAATTCCCCAGCCAGCGAGCTTTCAGGTGGGTGGACTTTAACTCCCAGAATTCCCTAGCCAGCATGTTTAAGATGGGTGGACTCCCAGAATTCCTCAGTTAGCCATACTTTAAAATGGATGGATTTCATCTCCCAGAAATCGTCACCCAGCATCCTTTAAGCCGGGTGGACTTCAACTCCCAGAATTCCCCAGCTAGCATGTTTTAAGATGGGTAGATTTTGACACCGGCATGCTGGCGGGGGAATTCTGGGAGCTGGTCCACCCGCCTTAAAATTCCCAAGTCTTCCTTGACTTACGACCACAATTGGGAGCTTAAGTTCCGTGGCTAAGCAGAGCGCATGGTTAAGTGAGCCACACCCAGTTTTTTTGCCCACGGTCGTTAAATGAATCCCCAGGGCTACTAAGCGAATCGCGTGGTAGATCCTGGCTTTCCCCACTGACTTTGCTCGTCAGAAAGTCACAAAAGGGAATTACAGGACGCCGCGACCTTCATAAATACATGCCGGTTGCCGGCATTATGACCTGATGACCGTGGGGATGCTCAGACAATTGCAAGCACGAGGGCCAGTCATAAGTCGCTTTCTTTCAGCGCCGCTGTAACTTGATCGCTAAACAAGGACTACCTGTATATATCTCCCTTTTCGCATTTCGGACATGGCTGATCCGTTGCTCTGGGTCTCATTTAAGAAGACTGTCAACGCTGCTAACATCGGATGTTCTTGCTTGGACAACAAATGGAGATGCGGCTTTTTTAATTTTTATGCTTTACTCTTAGAGTTAGATGATATTGGGGGGGAGAGGAGGAGGAATGTGATGGGAGTTAGTCAGACATAACAATATTGCAATAGTGTGTGAACTCAGGGCTTTCGACATAAGGGCTGATAAGGAATGGCGGGCTGGAGAACTGGAGGGAAAGCCTGCATTTCAAGCGAATTGGAGAATGTGATTTATGACAGTTAATTGGAGGAGGGAATTGATACTTTGATACTAGGTGCCCAGCGGAGGGGAAATTCAGTTTTTGGCTTTAATTATGCAGTGCCAATATTATGCTACTCGAATAAAAGATTCTTTAAGGTAAACAATGCCTCAAAGTTCTTTTGAAGAGTTTCATCTGTCGGAACCATGACAAAGACCTCGGGCAATGTTAAGAAGAGACTGGACAGCCATTTGTCTGAAACGGTCTAAGATTTCCTGCCTGAGCAGGGGGTTGGACTAGGTGACCTCCAAGGTCCCGTCCAACTCTTCTTATTCTATTCCATTCGTACCTCAAGCGACCTGTAAGCAGGAGAGCAAAGGAGCTACTTACGCTGCATGTTCTCGGAGCTCTTCCATCTTCTGGCCGATCCTTTCATTTTGCTGCTCGGTCTGCAAAAGTGAGGGGAAAGGGCTTCTCTTTAGGAGAGTCTCTAGGGCAGGGGTCTTCCAACTCGGCCCCTTGATGACTTGTGGACTTCGACTCCCAGAATCCCACAGCCAGCATGCCTGGCTGAGGAATTCTGGGAGTGGAAGTCCACAAGTCATCAAAGGGCCAGGTTTGAAGAGCCCTGCTTGTGGACTTCGACTCCCAGAATTCCTCAGCCAGGCACGCTGGCTGAGGAATTCTGGGAGTGGAAGTCCACAAGTCATCAAAGGGCCAGGTTTGAAGACCCCTGCTTCTGGACTTCAACTCCCAGAATTCCTCAGCCACAAATCATAAAAGGGTAATGGTTCCCTCACGCTGGCTGAGGAATTCTGGGAGTTGAAGTCCACAAGTCATCAAAGGGCCAGGTTTGAAGACCCCTGCTTGTGGACTTCCACTCCCAGAATTCCTCAGCCAGCATGCCTGGCTGAGGAATTCTGGGAGTGGAAGTCCACAAGTCATCAAAGGGCCAGGTTTGAAGACCCTTGGCTCTAGGATACTTCTTCTCCCAGATGTTGGCCGTAGGTGGGACAATGGCTCCTTAGCACAGATGGGTGCCAGGTTCTTGTGTTTTTTTGTTTTTTTTTAATGTTTTAACTGGTTGAATTTTAGAATAATTTTCTTATTTATTTTTTTGAAAATGTTTCGGATGGGGAGTTGCCCAGAGGCGGTTGAACGATCCGAGGCTGTGTAAATAATGTTTGAAATAAAATAAAATAAATAAAATCCCGGTACGAGAAGATGGACAAGTCACCATAAGCCCGTTTAGGCTGGTGGCTACCTGTATTCATTTCCCGCCTTCGTCTAACCCAGGGCTCTTCAAACTTGGCTACTTTTAAGACTTGTGGACTTCTACTCCCAGAATTCCTCAGCCAGCGTGCCTGGCTGGGGAATTCTGGGAGTTGAAGTCCACAAGCAGGGGTCTTCAGACTCGGCCCTTTGAGGACTCGTGGACTTCAACTCCCAGACTTCCTCAGCCAGCGTGCCTGGCTAAGGAATCCTGGGAGTTGAAGTCCATAAGCAGGGGTCTTCAGACTCGGCCCTTTGAGGACTCGTGGACTTCCCAGAATTCCTCAGCCAGCGTGCCTGGCTGAGGAAGTCTGGGAGTTGAAGTCCACAAGTCACCAAAGGGCCAAGTTTGAAGACCCCTGATCTACCCCGTCTCCAACAAACACATTCCGATTACAGGAAAGGCTTAAATCCCCCCAAAACACATTTCCCCCCCCCATGTGTTCCTCATTTTTGGGGGGTGGCTGGGAAGTGTGTGTGTGTTTGTGTGTGTGTATGTGTGTGTGTGGTGTCCTTTAGCAGGACATTTGTGTGCCCCATCGCTTCTGGAAGCTGGGATCTTACCACTATGATCCTCTCCAACAGCTGAGCAATCTGACCGGCAGCTTCGCTCAAACCACGGCTGAGTTTTGCGTTCTCTTCCAGAAGCGAATGGTTCTTCTCCATCAGGGACGGGAGATTTTCGGCGGGCTCCCCTCTGTAGGGGGAGGGGGGGGGGAGAAAAGAAGCATCAGATCTATCCCAGTGTGCCAGAAAAACAAACACACACACACACACACACACACACACACACACACACACACACACACAAACAAACATCTTTATATTTCAGGGGTTTCCGAAACTGGCCACTTGAAAAGACTGGTGGACTGGCTGGGGAACACTGGGAGGTGGGAAATCCGGCTATATTTGATACCTAAGAGCAATGGCTCTCAACTTTTTTAATGCCGCGACCCCCAACCGGTCCTAAGTCGAGGACTACTCAACCGGTCGTAAGTCGAGGACTACTCCACTGGTGCAGCACCGTTTGCAGAATGGGACTTTTGACGGGCTCAGCAGGGCAGAGACAGCCTGGACAATTCCTATTGGCTTTGGAAAGCCAATAGAATTGGACTCTATTCAAGAGAGTCTCTTCTATTGGCTTTCAAAAGCCAATAGAATAAAAGGGAGTAGCCCAGCTAAGGAAAAGGGGAAAAAATGGCGGACTGCGTTATTTGGCGACCCCCGTGAAATGGTTGTTCGACCCCAAATGGGGTCCCGACCCACAGGTTGAGAACCACTGCCTAAGAGGGTCTCCCAGTTTCTTTGTGGGTACAATTCAAGCCCTGCAGCCTCACCTTTCCCTAAGAACATCTACCTGTCCTACCAGGTCAGACAGGGTGAGCACGCTTCTAGTCCCTTACCCCAAATACAGCCATCTGATGGGGGGGGGGGTCCAGAAAGACCCAAAAGAACCACCTCAAGGCAGGGGTCTTTAAACTCGGCCCTTGGATGCCTTGTGGACTTCAACTCCCAGAATTCCTCAGCCGGGCAGTGCCTGACCGTGGGGTCCTTGGTGCTCTCTGAGCTGGGTGGTTTTCTTGCAGACGTCTCAGGACCCAGCTAGGGAACGTCATCCGTGCTAAATGGGGTTGGGGTTTGAGGAGCGGAGGAGGAAGAGGAGAGGAAGGACTGTGGGGTCCTTGGTGCTCTCTGAGCTTGGCAGCTTTCCTTGCAGACATTTCACCCAACTAGGGAACATCATCAGCGTGAGAAGAGAGGGAGGATAGGGAGGAGGAGGAGGAGGAGGAAGAGGAGGAGGAGGAAGAAGAAGAGAGAAGAGGAGACTATGTGGTCCTTGGTGCTCTCTGAGCTTGGCGGCTTTCCTTGCAGACATTTCATGACCCAACTAGGGAACATCATCAGTGTGAGAAGAGAGGAAGGATAGGGAGGAGGAGGAGGAGTGTGGGGTCCTTGGTGTTCTCTGAGCTGGATGGCTTTCTTGCAGACGTTTCAGGACCCAACTGTGTAACACCATCAGTGCTAAAACCCGCTCGTTTCATTAGCATCTACCAGAACGCAACCCAGGTCAGAGAGCACCCAGGACCCCACAATCAAGCTTAAGAAGACAAACAGAAGGGTGTGTGTGGGGGGGTCTTCCTTGGGGGCGGGCAGAGAAACATCTTCAAGTCTCCAGGGACCGAGGCTCTTACCGAAGAGTCACGGGCAGCGTCCCCCCATGGGCTTGAAGCAGTAACACTTGCAGTTCTTGCACCTAGAGAGAGAAAACAAGAGACCGAGGGTCTGAAATTTGAGAATTTTTTAACAAGCCTGATTCAAATCGTACCATCAGTGGCTTCTCCCGGTCCAGCGAGAAAACCCGCAGCAGAGACGGGAGGTCTTCTCACAACTTTTTTTTTTTCTCCCCAAAACAATTTATTAGTTTTCCATTTTACACCAACACAGCTTAAGAACCCCCGTGGAAACATGGTGATCCATTTTTTAAAAACAAACAATAACATAGTAAATATATACCCATTATTTCTTAAAAATTTCCCTCTCTGTATAGAATATTATAATCAAATTAATACATTTTCAAATGAATTCATTCATTACTACATCTAACCATCAACCGCATTAATCAATAAAAAGTTTTTAATCTATTAAAAAAACCCTATATTTCTTCTCACATTTCAACTTAAGCTTAATGAACGCCGTTTATTTAAAAACATTATAATCAAGTCAATATCTTTCTGAAACCAATTCATTCACTAATAGAACATTTCATCCAAGTCATATAATTAAAGATAAGCTAACATTCTCTATTTATATTGTTATATAGACTCATTAAAACATTTCTAAAACAAATTTTCATTGAACGTATCACTCTATATAAATTTCATTAATCAATAAAAGTTTACAAACTCATTATCCATCCCAAAGATCCTGTATCATGCTTTCTTAATTTTGCAAATATTTAATCTTAAACTAACATATTCTTTTTTTTAGCTAAAAATACTTATTTTACTTATTTTTAACCAACAAAACAAAACAAAACAAAACAAAACAAAGCAAAGCAAAACATAACACACATACACACACAATATATATTCCTCTCCCCTTTTTTTTAAACAGCGATTACGTAACGGTAATCTTCTATTCTCACTGGAGAAGGGCCTAATGCTGGGAAAGATGGAGGGCAAGAGAAGAAGGGGACGACAGAAAATGAGATGGCTGGATGGAGTCACTGAAGCAGTAGGTGTGAACTTAAATGGATTCCAGAAGATGGTAGAGGACAGGAAGACCTGGAGGAACGTTGTCCATGGGGTCGCGATGGGTCGGAAATGACTTCGCAACTAACAACAACAGTCTAGTCTATTCTGTAATTCTATTCTATTCTATTCTATTCTATTCTATTCTATTCTATTCTATTCTATTCTTCTAACTCTATTCTATTCTAGTTTAGTCTAGTCTAGTCTAGTCTGGGAAAGATTGAGGGCAAGAGAAGAAGGGGACGACAGAGAATGAGATGGCTGGATGGAGTCACTTAAGCAGTAGGTGTGAACTTAAATGGACTCCAGAAGATGGTAGAGGACAGGAAGACCTGGAGGAACGTTGTCCATGGGGTCGCGATGGGTCGGACACGACTTCGCAATTAACAACAACAACAACAACAAATCTTCTATTATTTACATTTCCCCCCCTTATTTTTCTTTAGAATATTTGTCCTTATTGCCCCATTGTTTCTTATTTACATTTTTCTTCCTTCATATTCTAACTAAGAATAATTCATATTATTATTATCATACATTATTATACACATATTTTCACTTTTGACCTTTCCATATTTATTCTCCTCTATTGTGAAAACTAACATATTCAATCTTCTCTCAACTTTGAAGGCCCACCTCGCGCCAGCTGGCCCGCCTTACCTGCAGCCTCAGCCGGCTGATCTCGGCCGCTTGAGGGTCCACGTTCACAATCGGCTTGTTCTTGATCTTTCGGGCCCGGTCGGCGTAGCGGAGGGTGTTCAAGCTCTCTTCCAGGTTGGAGTCCGCCGGGCTCACGCAGGCGATCATCAGCGTGTGACTGTTGCCCCCCAAGGAATCTGAAACGGATTTAAAAAAAACAAGAAAAACCAGCCTTGGTGGAATCGCCTGGTGGCCTCCGCTCCCCCCCTCAAGAGCAGCCGGGCCGTCGTTCTCACCTTGCAGAAGCCGGGTGAGCTTCGAGTCGCGGTACGGGACAAAAGTGCCTTTCTTGGACTCATCCCCCAGCGCGCTGATGACGTTCCCCAGGCAAAGCAGCCCTTTGTTGATGTTAATGCCTGCAGAGGGCGAGGAAGAAAAATGGGCTCACTAGAAACCGTCTTTCTGGGCGGCCGTGGAGATGCTCAAGTCCTCCGTCCCAAAAAGGGCCTTTCCCCCCCCCTTTTTCACCTGAAGTGTTAATACCACTTTACAAGGCCTTGGTAAGGCCACACTTGGAATACGGCTTCCAGGTTTGGTCACCACGATGTAAAAAAGATGCTGAGACTCTGGAAAGTGTGCAGAGAAGAGCAACAAAGATGATTAGGGGACTGGAGGCTAAAACATAGAAGGAACGGTTGCTGGAATTGGGGATGGGTAGTTCCCCAGTGCGACATCTCTGCAAACGGGGGGTGTGTGGGTGGGTGTTACAAAGGTGATTTTTTTTTTTCCAGGAGGCAACTGGACTACCTTTCTTTTTCCGTTGAAGACGGAAAATTGCTTCTGATCCGAGAAGCTTCTTCACGTTCTGACTGCATGGGGGGGAATGGAAGGATTTACCCTCCTTTGCAGTCACCTGGTCATTTGCATTCTCTTAGAGACTCGTTGAGCCCACTTGGAAGTTTGTCCCAAAAGTGCTTTCTTTCATGAGGCAACTGGGCTTTCTTTGTTTTTAATAATAATAATAATAACAATAATAATAACAATAATAATATGGCCAATACGTTAAAAAAAATAGCTGGGAAAGCAGATATTAAGAAGACCTGGAAATGGCTAAGAGCAGGAAAATTGAAGAAAGAGACCGAGGGACTAATTCTGGCTACACAAGACCAAGCCTTAAGGACAAATGCATATAAAGTCAAAATTGAGAAGACAGCAACAGACAGTAAGTGCCGCCTATGCAAAGAAGCTGAAGAAACAGTGGACCACCTGGTAAGCTGCTGCAAGAAGATTGCACAGACTGACTACAAGCAGCGGCATGACAAAGTAGCAACAATGGTGCATTGGAAGATCTGCAAAAAATATCATTTGCCTGTAAGCAAAAACTGGTGGGATCATAAAATAGAGAAAGTCATAGAAAATGATAAAATTAAACTGCTCTGGGACTTCAGAATTCAAACAGACAAGCACCTGCAACATAACACCTCAGACTTAACAATTGTCAATAAGAAAGACAAAAAAGTCTGGATAGTGGATGTGGCAGTGCCTGGAGACAGCAGAATAGACGAGAAAGAACTGGAGAAGATAACAAAATACAAAGACCTACAAATAGAAATAGAAAGACTGTGGCAAAAGCAAGCAAGGGTAGTATAGTACCAATAGTCATAGGCTCCTTGGGTGCAATCCCAAAACAACTGGAGCATCACTTGAAACCCTATCCCATTTCAGACAAATGGCTGTCCAGTTTAATCTTAAAAACTTCCAGTGTTGGAGCATTCACCGCTTCTGGAGGCAGATGGTTCCACTGGTTCATTGTTCTAACTGTCAGGAAGTTTCTCCTTAGTTGCTTCTCTCCTTGATTAGTTTCCATCCGTTGCTTCTTGTCCTGCCTTCAGGCGCTTTGGAGAAGAGCTTGACTCCCTCTTCTTTGGGGCAGCCCCTGAGATACTGGAATGCTGCTGTCATGTCCTCCCTCGTCCTTCTCTTCGTTAAACTAGACATCCCCAATTCCAGCAACCGTTCCTTGTATGTTTTAGCCTCCAGTCCCCTGATCATCTTTGTTGCTCTTCTCTGTACTCTTTCTAGAGTCTCAACATCTTTTTTATATCGTGGTGACCAAAACTGGATGCCGTATTCCAAGTGTGGCCTTACCAAGGCCTTGTAAAGTGATATTAACACTTCAGGTGATCTTGATTCTATGCCTCTGTTAATGCAGCCTAGCACTGTGTTGGCCGTTTCGCTTCCCGTCCCCGAAGCTTCTTCTGACTGGATGGTGGACGAATGGAAGGATTTATACTCCTTGCAGACAGCTGGTCATTTACTTCTTTTAGAGAGTCGTTGAGGCCACTTGGAGGTCTGTCTAGTGTCCTTAGGGTCCCCCAAGTGGGTGTAAATGGGTGGGGAGCCTTCTTGGCTGCAGGATGTTTTCTGCCTTGTGTCCCTGCAGCCACCCATTTGCACCATTCAGGGGACCCTAAGGACACAAAACAAACCTCCAGGTGGCCTCAACGGCTCTCTAAAAGAAGGCAAATGACCAGCTGTCTGCAAGGAGTATAAATCCTTCCACTCCTGTCCCTATAGGGTTTCCTGTCTGAGCAGGGGCTCGGATTAGATGACCTCCATGGTCCCTTCCAACTCTTGTTATTCGGATCTGATCCTTCACAGTTGAAGACAGGTGCGGACTGTTGGGGATGAGTACAACTGCACCACTCAGGCCTCAAGTACTCTCTAAAAGGGTGCAAATGACCAGCTGTCTGCAAAGGAGTATAGATAGTAATAGTAATAGTAGTAAAGTTCGAAGGGACCTTGGAGGTCATCTAGTTCAACCCCTGCCCAGGCAGGAAACCCTACACCATTTCGGACAAATGGCTGTCCAGTCTCTTCTTAAAAACTTCCAGTGTTGGAGCATTTACTGCTTCTGCAGGCAGGCTGTTCTTCCTTCCATTCCCCACCATCCAGTCAGAGCTGAAGAAGCTTCTGGGATGAGAAGCGAAACGTCCTCAGAGGAAAACAAGAACGTCCAGCTCTCTCCTGAAAAAGCACCTTTGGGACAACTGAGGACACAGATAAACCTCCAAAGCACCAGAGGGTAGGGCGAGAAACAATGGATGGAAACTGAACAATGGATGGAAACTGAGAAGCAACCTGGAATGAAGGAAACTTCCTGACAGTGAGGACAATTAACCAGGGGAACAGCTTGCCACCAGAAATCATAGGTGCTCGATCACTGGAGGTTTTTGAGAGAAGACATTAGACAGTCACTTGTCTGAGATGGGATAGGTTTTCCTGCTTGAGCAGGGGGATGGACTAGAAGACCTCCAAGGTCCCTTCCAGCTCTATTATTCTATTCTATTCTATTCTATTCTATTCTATTCTATTCTATTCTATTCTATTCTATTCTATTCTGTATTTTATTATTCTATTCTATTCTATACTATTCTGTATTTTATTATTCTATTCTATTCTATATTTTATTATTCTATTCTATTCTATTCTATTCTATTCTATTCTATTCTATTCTATTCTATTCTATCCTATTCCATTCCGTATTTTATTATTCTATTCTATTCTATCCTATCCTATTCTATTCCATTCCATTCCGTATTCTATTCTATTCTATTCTATTCTATTCTATTCTATTCTATTCTATTCTATTCCATTCCATTTCTTATTCTTCTATTCTAAATTCTATTCTATTCTATTCTATTCTATTCTATTCATAATTCTATTCTATTCTTATTCTGTTGAATTTGGCCTTAGATCTGGTAGTTTTCCCCTTTTTACCTTCTCGCAGCCGATCTCCTTCGGCTTTCGTCTTCTTCTGCCTCTCTGAACCGGCCAGGTCAACCAGATGCAGTTTGGAAAGAAAGCCAACGTTCCTAAACCGGGAAAAATTCAGTTAGCTCAGAAGGCAACCGATGGCAAAAGGCTGGGCATTGAGAAAAGAGCTTTAATGTGTGTGGAGGATTTAAAACATGAACTGGGGCCCAAGAAGAAGCTCACAAGAGCAAAACGAGGGGGCGTTCTCCTCTCCCTCAACATCTCTTCTGCTGCTAGGACAACTCTTTATTTTATTTAGATTTGTTTTCATCCCGCCTTGATCACTTTTAGAAATAATTCTCTTCCTACTGTTTTCCCCACAACCACCCTGTGAATTGAGTAGAGACAGGGGACTGGCCCAAAGTCACCCAACTAGCTTTTATGCTTAAGGTGGGACTAGAACTCCCAGTCTCCTGGTGACTGGCCCAAAGTCACCCAGCTGCCTTTAAAGGCTAAGGTAGAACTATAACTCCCAGTCTCCTGGTGATTGGCCCAAAGTCACCCAGGTGGCTTTCGTGCCTATGGTAGTACTATAACTCCCAGTCTCCTGGTGATTGGCCCAAAGTCACCCGGCCCGTTTTCATGCCTAAGGTAGAACTATAACTCCCAGTCACCTGGTGATTGGTCCAAAGTCACTAGGCTAGTTGTCATGCCTAAGGTAGAACTATAACTCCCAGTCTCCTGGTGATTGGTCCAAAGTCACTCGGCTGGTTGTCATGCCTAAGGTAGAACTATAACTCCCAGTAACCTGGTTATTGGTCCAAAGTCACTCGGCTGGTTGTCATGCCTAAAGTAGAACTACAACTCCCAGTCACCTGGTGATTGGTCCAAAGTCACTCGGCTGGTTGTCATGCCTAAGGTAGAACTATAACTCCCAGTCTCCTGGTGATTGGCCCAAAGTCACCCAGCCGGTTTTCATGCCTACAGTAGAACTACAACTCCCAGTCTCCTGGTGATGGGCCCAAAGTCACCCGACCGGCTTTCATGCCTAAGGTAGAGCTATAACTCCCAGTCTCCTGGCAATTGTCCCAAAGTCACCCAGTCGGTTTTCATACCTAAGTTAGAACTATAACTCACAATCTCCTGGTGATTGGCCCAAAGTCACCTGGCCGGTTTTCATGCCTAAGGTAGAACTATAACTCCCAGTCACCTAGTGATTGCTCCAAAGTCACTCGGCTGGTTGTCATACCTAAGGTAGAACTATAACTCCCAGTCTCCTGGTGATGTGCCCAAAGTCACCCGGCCGGCTTTCATGCATAAAGCAGGACTATAACTCACCGTCTCCTGATTTCTAGCTGGGTGCCTTCACCACTAGACCAAACTTATTAAAAAAACAACACTGCAAACCCCATAAAAAGCTTGGCTATCCAGACCCTTTTCTTACTCATCAGCCTTGCTTTTCTGCTCCACCGAGACGGTGAAGATGGCGTGGGAGCGGGACGACTGCGTATTCATTGCTGTGGCTGCGACCGTCCTGGAATTGTTGCCTTGTTCCAGGCAGAGGACGGTCTCTCTCGCGCTTGACACCACGTGCTCCGTCAGGCCCACGATCTGCGTTGAAGCAAGAGGAGGAGAAAAAAAAATCCTCATATACTCCCAAGGCTGCTGCCATCCCTACATGTTCAGAAACCCCAGTGGGCTAAATTTGGGGCCCAGTTGCCAGAGGTGATGTTTATCCTCTTTGGTTAGACCTGCACCAGGCTCCGGCCGTCGAGACTCACGAGATTGCAATTCCGCGCTTGCAATCATTGAGAAATAGAATCCAAAGGCTGAAAAGGGAACCCGGAGGTCTTCTAGTCCAGCCCCCTGCTCAAGGCGGGAGGTCTTATACCAGGGGGTCTTCAAACCTGGCCCTTTGATGACTTGTGGACTTCAGCTCCCAGAATTTGAATTTAAGAGCCCTGCTTGTGGACTTCAACTCCCAGAATTCCTCAGCCAGGCATGCTGGCTGAGGAATTCTGGGAGTTGAAGTCCACAAGTCATCAAAGGGCCAAAATCCCAGGTTGTGGACTTCAACTCCCAGAATTCCTCAGCTGGGCACGCCGAGTGAGAAATTCTGGGAGTTGAAGTCCACAAGTCATCAAAAGGCTGAGTTTGAAGTCCCCTGGCCTTATACCATCCCAGACAAATGATTATTCAATCTTTTCTTGAGAATCTCTAGTGATGGAGCACCCCTGACTTCTGGAGGCAAGTTGTTGCATGGATTAATTGCTCTCCCTGTCAAGAAATTTCTCCTTTGTCGTTCTAGATCCTCAGTGTTCCTCCCTTAAAATTAGTGAAGTATTAAGAAAGAATTTTACCTTAATGCCTCCCTTGGGGTCCTCGCGGATGCTGATCTGAGAAGTCCGTTCCTTGCCTGTTGCCAACAGGTCCAAGATATCTTCGTTGTAAATCTGAAGGCAGTAGAAGAGAGTCAAGCGGAATAGAGCAGCCAATAAATCAGGACTTCAACTCGCAGAATTCCTCAGCCAGGCATGCTTCAATGACCTGTGGACTTCAACTCCCAGAATTCCTGAGCCAGCCATGATTCAATGACCTGTGGATTTCAACTCCTAGAATTCCTGAGCCATCCATGCTTAATGACCTGTGGACTTCAACTCCCAGAATTCCTGAGCCAGCCATGATTCAATGACCTGTGGATTTCAACTCCTAGAATTCCTGAGCCATCCATGCTTAATGACCTGTGGACTTCAACTCCCAGAATTCCTGAGCCAGCCATGCTTCAATGACCTGTGGACTTCAACTCCCAGAATTCCTGAATTCTGGGAGTTGAAGTCCATAGTTCCCCACCCATGCAATAAATGAAGGCTTTGGCCTTGCCATACATTAGCTGGCTGCAGAATCTGTTTTCAAGTGGGAACACAGAGTTTGTGGAACTGTTTTAGCTTGGAAACATAAGCCAAATGTTGACCAAACCGATAGCTGGCTACTTGCTTAAAATAATCACCTTTTCAACATTCAGGAAAATGTTTTTAATTTTTTTTTTTTTTAAAAAAATATTGATTTACTGGAAACTGCTGACTGGTATTTTGTTGGCCAATGGACAGCGCTGGTCATTTATCAGCCAGCTTTCCTTGCTACCACATCAGCAAAATCTTGAGAGTATATTCCCCTTATACTACTCTTACTTGATTTAATTATATGTTGTTAGTAGGCTTCGGTTTATCATTTTATTGGGCTATAAAGGGATGGTTAAATTAAAGCAGTAAACAACACCCTGGTCAAGGAACCACCACCTCAGGCAAACAAGCTAACAGGAAACAGCAGCCTAATCGGGGAACCAGCAACACTGACAAGGCAAGCCACTGGTATACAAACAGAGAGCGGATCCCACTCCCTTCTAGCGCTGATGATGTTGCTTAGTCAGGTCATGAAATGTCTGCAAAAAGACAACCAGCTGAGACAGCATGAAGGACCTCGCAGTCCGCAAACCCTAATCCCTTCTAGCACGGATGATGTTTCCTAGTTGGGTCATGAGATGTCTGCAAGAAAACCGCCAAGCTCAGAAAGCACCAAGGACCCCACAGTCCTCCTTCTCCTCCCACACTCCCTTCTAATACTGATGATGTTCCCTAGTTGGGTCATGAGACGTCTGCAAGAAAACATCCAAACTCAGGGAGCACCAAGGACCACCCCCAGTTCAACCAAGCGACAAATATTATCTTCTATTGGTAAATCGATTCGTTGTTCAGGAGCCCATCCAGATAGCCCATCAACCAGATTCTTCTTGACCGTTCCAATGCCCAAACCCTTCAAAGACC
The DNA here is from genome assembly GCA_039797435.1 of Crotalus adamanteus. Classification (NCBI taxonomy): domain Eukaryota; kingdom Metazoa; phylum Chordata; class Lepidosauria; order Squamata; family Viperidae; genus Crotalus; species Crotalus adamanteus. The sequence continues at coordinate 142,427,165 of CM077936.1, read as the reverse complement.
ATCGGGGGGGGGGGGGGGTTTGTTCCCTAATGATTACAGCCCGGTTTGGATTTCAAACCCCCCTCCCCCCAAATCAGGTGATCTGCGTCCTTTGGCTCCGCATGTCAACTCACCTCCAAATAGGAGACTTTCAAGGCGAAGTGCCACTCGGCTTTTTGCTTCATTTCTTGGAAGAGCAGCATGATGACACGGGGAATGGCTCCAACCGTGGGGTCGTTCTCTTGATCGGCGGTGTAGGCCCCGCCCATGGAGTAGGTCTTCCCGGAGCCCGTCTGCCCGTAGGCCAAAACCGTGGCGTTGTAGCCTGGGGAGCGACAAGCACAAAACCAAATTAGACGAGCCAACGGCGTAGCCCTTGAAGCAGCTCCTTAGGGCAGTTCTCGCAGCACACCTGAGATACCTAAAAAAACCTGGACCCGCTCTGCACATTTTCCAAAACCTTGTACGGCTTTTTTCTGATTGGTTTACGCCCTGGCTGGTGTTGGCTTTGAGGGTGTCCAGCCATCCCAGTTTTTTGGGTGGCCTGGTTTCCTTCCACCGTTGAGCATAACGCTGAGCATAACTGCTTTTTTCTCAGTATTGCGCTTTGTTGTTGTTAGTTGCGAAGTCGTGTCTGACCCATCGTGACTCCATGGACCACATTCCTCCACGCCTTCCTGTCCTCTACCATCTTCTGGAGTCCATTTAAATTCACGCCTACTGCTTCAGTGACTCCATCCAGCCATCTCATCCTCTGTTGTCCCATTCTTCTATTGCCCTCAATCTTTCCCAGCATTAGGCCCTTCTCCAGTGAGTCCTTCCTTCTCATTAGGTGGCCAAAGTATTTGAGTTTCAACTTCAGGATCTGGCCTTCTAAGAAGCAGTCGGGGTTGATCTCTAGGACTGACCGGTTTGATTGCCTTGCATTCCAGGGGACTCGCAGGAGTCTTCTCTGGCACCATAGTTCAAAGGCCTCAATTCTTTGGCACTCAGGCTCTCTTATGGTCCAACTTTCACAGCCATACATTGCAACAGAAGACCATGGCTTTGACTATATGCACTTTTGTTGGCAGGGTCAGTTTAGAGAGTAGCAAATTCCTGATATCTATGGAGATTCTCAGTCATCCAGGTCAGGGTTGTCCCAAAAATGCTTTTTCCACGAGACAACTGGACTTTCTTGTTTTTCTCTGAAGACGTTTTACTTTCCATCCAAGCTTCTTCAGTTCAGACTGGATGGTGGGGAGTGGAAGGATTTATACTCCTTGCAGACAGTTGGTCATTTGCATCCTTTTAGAGAGACGCTGAGGCCACTTGCAGGTTTACCTGTGTCCTCAGGGTCACCTGAATGGTGCAACTGTGCTCATTCCCAACAGCCTACGCCTGTCTTCAACCCTGAAGGGACCCAAGGCAGAAAACATCCTGTAGCTAAGGCTCCACACCCATTTGCACCACTCAGTGACCCCGAGGACGCACGCACTTCTAGGTCTGGGGAGGGCTGTTCTAGGTCCGGGGGGCCTCCTCCAGGCCCCCAAGGCCTAGAACGGACTTCCGGAAGTGGCATCCACGCACTTCTGGCGGGCTCTTCTAGGCCTGGGAGGCCTTCTCCAGGCCTCTGAGGCCTAGACTGGTCTTCTGGAAGCAGTGTGCACTCAGCCAGTTCTCTGAACTCAGCAAAATTGAGCTACTGGTTCTGCCAGACCATTGCGAACTGGCTGAATCCCATCACTGGTTTTAAGTCAAGGACTATCTGTACATGCTCTTTTGGAAACGTGAAAGACGAAGCGTGTCTCCGGGACTGTGACTTTTACGGAAATGCCCTCTGAACGCCCAGCTTTCGAGGCTCTCACCAGAGAAAATACCCCTTACAAGAGGGGCAATAGAGGTACTGAAGACTTCCTCCTGCTCAGTCGACGGGTCAAAGACATAGTCATAGGTGAAGGATTTGTCCTTGCCTACAATCACCTGCAGAAAAAGGAGCAGAAAGAGAAGAACAGTAACCATACAATCCTGTCATCTCACCTTTGGGGGGGGGGATTTTGATCGAATCCAGCCTCTCCCAATCTCAGCTGTCGATCCTGCCAGAGGGACCCAGTGCAGCTTTAGCGGCCCCATTAGTAGACGTCCTCCCACCAGCTGCTGATCTTCTGGCTTCTGCACCACCCCAAGCTGTTGCAAGGCCCCACCTAATTGCGAAGGCCTCCTTCTCCCAGATTGCCCATCTCCTCCAATGTTAGCAGCGCTGACAGTGAGGACTTCAACTCCCAGAATTCCCCAGTCCACTTGGGAGCGGAAGCCCCCTCCCCTGACTTAAAGCATGCTGGGTGGGGAGTCTCGCTCTCTTTCTGGCTCCAGGTAGTCCTCGACTGACAACCGCAACCGAGCCCCAGATTTCCATCGCTAAGCAAGAGAGATGTTCGGTTGAGCTTTGCCCCCATTTTACGGCCTTTCTCGCCACTGTTGTTAAGCGACTCATTAAGTCATTAAGCGAATCTGGCTTTCCCCCTTTTGCTTGTCAGCAGGTTGATCTTGGGATCCTGCCACCGTCATAAATGTAGGTCAGTTGCCAAGCATCCAGATTTGTTCAACTGACCATGGGGACGGTCACAAGGGTGAAAAACGGCCCTAAGCAATTTTCTTCACTGACACTGTTAACTCTGAAAGGTCACTAAACAAACGACTGTAAGTCAAGGACTACCTATAGCAGGACATTCCTGGAAGAGCTATACAATTTCAGAAGTCAAAGTGCAAGAGCACCTCCCAGCTACAAATCTTTCCTCACCTGTGGCTCTCCAGGGACAAAAGACAAACACATCTGGCAACCCTCAGAGGTCTCTCTGGGAACGAGCGGGCGGCATCGCAGTGCCACCTTCACCGGGATTACCCGGTCTTCCTCTTTAGGCATTTTCTAATTCTTATCTTCCTGAAAGAAATCACAAATGTTATGACGCATAAAAACAAGCGTAGCCTTTTTTTTTTATTTCAGCAAGCAGCAATTTCCAAACATCAGCATCCACGTATAGGTTGGTGTCCATCAATTATAAACATATAAGGAACGGTTGCTGGAATTGGGTATGTCTAGTCTAGTGAAGAGAAGGACGAGGGGGGACATGATAGCTGTGTTCCAGTATCTCAGGGGCTGCCACAACGAGGGAGTCAAGCTATTCTCCAAAGCACCCAAAGGCAGGACAAGAAACAATGGATGGAAACTAATCAAGGAGAGAAGCAACCTAGAAATACAGAGAAACTTCCTGACAGCGAGAACAATTAACCAGTGGAAATACCTGCCTCCAGAAGCGGTGAATACTCCAACACTGGAAGTTTTTAAGAAGAGACTGGACAGCCATTTGTCTGAAATGGTATAGGGTTTCCTGCCTGAGCAGGGGGTTGGACTAGATGACCTCCAAGGTCCCTTCCAACTTCTATTATTATTATTATTATGGATCATCGCACAGTCAGCCAGATGTTCAGACTGGATTTGGCATTTTGTCTACCTATCGAGTCCTTACCCAGGACCTGGGATAGGCAGATGCGGATGTTTGATGGTATTACAGATATCGTCGCAGGATGGAAGCAGTTCCTAGTAAGGCCGCCTTTTGCAATTGACTAATAGCGAATTTGTCAATGCCAATTGTGTTCAAGTGGTGCTCCAGTTGTTTTGGGATTGCACCCAAGGAGCCTATGACTATTGGTACTATCCTTGCTTGCTTTTGCCACAGTCTTTCTATTTCTATTTGTAGGTTTTTGTATTTTGTTATCTTCTCCAGTTCTTTCTCTTCTATTCTGCTATCTCCAGGCACTGCCACGTCCACTATCCAGACTTTTTTGTCTTTGTTATCGACAATTGTTAAGTCTGGGGTGTTATGTTATGTTATGGTTGTTGTTGTTGTTGTTATTATTATTATTATTATTATCATGTGGTAAGGAGAAAAAAATATGTCTTTTTTTCCCGGTATCAGGACCTGTTCATTCTTTTAAAATGTAAATTCTAGTACAAAGGCAATATAGTTCAAAGGCTTTTCTGAGCTTTTCATTAAGCTGCTCCGATCGATGTCTGGAAAACACGACGGAAATTTTAAACTCCAAGACTACAACCCAATATTCTCATTGAACTTGATGGGCCTTATAAATGAATAAACCAGCTGTTCCCAAAAGGGCGATGGCCCTCACTGAAGATCAGGGTGATGGATCTCCCACACTTCAGGCAAGCTCTACGTGGACCAGACACCAGAGACAGATATCCCTCAGCTGAGACTCACATCAAAAACAGCAACCTAAACTGACTTAACTATTGGCGGGCTGATAACTGAATATTGCTAATACTAAATCATCATCAGCATGATCATCATATAAAAAAGTTGGAAGGGACCTTGGAGGTCATCAAGTCCTCAGGCAGGAAACCCTACACCAGTGGTTCTCAACCTGTGGGTCGGAACCCCATTTGGGGTCGAACGACCATTTCACGGGGGTCGCCAAACAAGGCTGTCCGCCATTTTTTCCCCCTTTTCTTTGGCCACGCCCCTGGCACCCGGTGATGTATAAGTGGCTGGGGGTCACCACAACAGGGGGAACTGTATTATGGGGTCGCGGCACTAGAAAGGTTGAGAACCACTGCCCTACACCATTTCGGACGAATGGCTGTCCAGTCTCTTCTTAAAAACTTCCAGCGTTGGAGAATTCACCGCTTCTGGAGGCAGGTGGTCCCACTGGTTAATTGTTCTCACTGTCAGGAAGTTTCTCCTTAGTTCCAGGTTGCTTCTCTCCTTGATTAGTTTCCATCCATTGCTTCTTGTCCGGCTTTGGAGAATAGCTTGACTCCCTCTTCTTTGGGGCAGCCCCTGAGTTACTGGAACCCTGCTATCATGTGTCCCCTCGTCCTTTCCTTCATTAAACTGGACATCCCCAATTCCAGCAACCGTTCCTTATAGTTGTCATGGCAACTGGACTTCGAACTGGATTCGAAACATTTTGCTTCCTCAGTCTGAGCTGTACGAAACAGTTCACACCAACCAGAAGTCCATTTGTAATGAGTCAACTGCCAGACAACATACCTGGAGGACTGAGAATTTGCCTTGAGCCGTTGCTAAGGCTAGGAATTTATTAGTCTATCAAAGGCCCCTTTGAATGGAGCTCAACTCCTTGCGATTTGAAAAGACATGGTCATATGGATCCCTTGGCAAAATGACAAGAGGTTGCTTGATTTTTGCCTTCGAGGTTGGGAAATTTCCCGGTTTAACCGACCTCTTTGGATTTCTTCATGGGGTCCCACCCAAATGCTAACCAAATATGGTCCCATTTAGCTTCTTGAAATCAGCCAAGCACAGTTATAACTCTCTGTCGGTCGCAGACGTACGCCCGGACAAGAGTTTTCCTTAGCGGAAAACGCCTATAAATCAAATCAGTGTTATGCCTTAGAGCAGTGGTTCTTAACCTTTTTGAACGAATTGCCCCCTTGAGCCAATGAGGAAGTTGTCATTGCCCCCTCCCCCAACATAACCTCTCAATCACAACATAGGAAATAATTCTTCACTTTATGCAAACACTTTTTTTGTTTTCTTTAAAATTGTCATCAGGACATATCGATGCAAATAATTTATTTCCAGTCTTTTCCCCATATCTCCCATATTCTGGCCAATGGCACGCCACTGTGTGGGTAGAGGCTGCTGCGCAACACGCATGAAGATAAGCCATGCGTATTCACATATGTACGGCGTTCTGTACTGAAGCTAGCTGGAGGAACATTTGAAAACACAATTCAATCCACTAAGAGAGAGTGATCTGATGTTTTTGTACGACAGATATACAGCCATTCACTGTACGAAAAAGTCTCAAAAGTGTCCCCAAAACTTCTCGCTCCATCGCCCTCATATCGCCCCCTTTTCGTTCCTTCGCCCCACGTCGCCCCTTTTCGTTCCATCGCCCCCCTGAAAAATGAAATCGCCCCCTGGGGAGCAATATCGCTCAGGTTAAGAACCACTGCCTTAGAGCAGGGGGTCCCCAACCCCCCTCCCACGGTCCGTGGCATGTCAGCAACCGGTCTGCACAAACAAGCAAAGCCCCATCCGAGGGATGCAGGCAGCACAAAAAATCACACCCCCTCCGGTCCGTCTGTGGAAAAACCTCTCTCCAGGGAAGGTTGGGGGGTAGAGGAGAAAGACCCAAGTGAAAACTCAAGATTGACAGTTGCAAGAAGCAAAATATTATTTTTATTAATTAATAATATCTGTAATAACATCAAACATCCACATCTGCAGTCCTTGGTAAGGACTCGTTAGGTAGACAAAATGCCAAATTCATCCATTGGCTGATTGTACGATGATCCATAATTATTATTATTATTCAGCTGATTGCTGTTTAAAGTCACAAACTGCATATAACACCCCTGACTTAACAATTGTCGATAAGAAAGACAAAAAAAGTCTGGATAGTGGACGTGGCAGTGCCTGGAGGCAGCAGAACAGAGGAGAAAGAACTGGAGAAGATCACAAAATACAAAGACCTACAAATAGAAATAGAAAGACGGTGGCCAAGGCAAGCAAGGGTGGCACCAATAGTGATAGTCGCCTTGGGTGCAATCCCAAAACACCACTTGAACACCATTGGCATTGACAAATTCGCCATTAGTCAATTGCAAAAGGCAGCCTTACTAGGAACTGCTTCCATCCTGCAACGATATCTGTAATACCATCAAACATCCACCTCTGCCTATCCCAGGTCCTGGGTAAGGACTTGACAGGTAGACATAAATGCCAAATCCAGTCTGAACATCTGGCTGACTGTGCGATGATCAAATAATAATAATAAAAAGCAAGCAAGGGTAGTACCAATAGTCATAGGCGCCTTGGGTGCAATCCCAAAACCACTGGAGCACCACTTGAACACCATCATCGGCACTGACAAATTCACCATTAGTCAATTGCAAAAGATGGCCTTCCTAGGAATCGCTTCCATCCTGCGACGATATCTGTAAAACATCCACATCTGCCTATCCCAGGTCCTTGGGAAGGACTTGACAGGTAGACTGTGTGATGATCCATAATAATAATAATAATAATATAAAGTTGGAAGGGACCTTGGAGGTCATCTGGTCCAACCCCCTGCTCAGGCAGGAAACCCTATATTATTTCAAACTACTACTACTACTACTACTTCTACTTCTTCTTCTTCTTATTATTATTATTACTATTATTATCCTGACTGCTGTTTAAAGTCAAACACCGCATATTGTCCCTTGTAATTTCTAACCATCTATGAATCTGTCTGGCTGTCAAGCAGGACCGTTCAGCTCAGCCCAACCCAGATCCCCCAAGCCTTTCCATTTTGCGGAGAAAAAGCTGGTTGGTGATTGTGGTGGGGGGAAATGACCTGTTTCCCCCCCCCCCCAAAGGAACATCGCTCTTCTCCTGAATTTGAAAAACCCAGGAAAGTTAGTGGAAATAAGCCCGAGGCAGCAGGGGAGGAGAGAATACCCCATGGAATCCCTTGGAAGAGGAGTCAGACGATGGGAAAGCCCCTCCGGGGCTGTCTCTGGGCATAGCAGGCAAGGGCCGCCCCGGCTCGATCTCAAAAGCCCCCGCCCACGGGCTGACAGCCCAGGCCTACCTCGCAGGGTTGTTGTTCGACGGGGGGGGGAAAAACCACAGACCCCCGCCCCCCCAAAAATGGCGGGGAACGATGGGAACCCCCCCAGGGGAGGCGGCTCTTCTTCCTTCCGGCAGGTTTCCGAAGCCTCCGGGCGCGGCTCCGGCTGGAAGGGGGGAAAGAAGCGCCCGCTCGCCTCGCCCGCCGACCGTTGCTGGCCGATGGCGGGTCCTCTTTCGCGTCCTCCTCCCACCCCGTTTAAACGTGGCGCCAACCCGGCTGGGCGGGGGCACGTCGGCCGTGACGTCGGGACGTCGCCGGCCAGAGGCGCATGCGCCGTTAAGCCCGGGTTGGAGTGTGTTTGTTTGTTTGGGTATGTGTGTGTTTTCACAGGCAGAAAAACGGCCCAACCAGTATAAATGTGGCGGTTGGGGCCGAAAAGGGCTTCCGAAAGGCATTGCGGAGGGGGGGGTTCGGTGGGGGGGGTGGCCCTTTCTGCGCCCTGAGGGAAATCAACGGCGCCCGCCATTTTGTCGACTCCTTCTTTGCCGGTTGCTCTACCCCCTCTGAACTCTATGGTAAGTCCCGACGTAGGAGGGGCCGTGTTAAAGCCTCCCCTTAAACCCCGCCCATTCCGGCTATGTCACGTGGGCGGGATGAAGGTGGCCTTTGTCATTATTGAAACGACGCTCTGGCCCACGCCGCGCCCGCTCTTACGTCACCCGCCGCCGGGCAGCGTTGCCACGGCAATCTCCTCAGGAGGCGGAGGGACCCGCCCTCGCGCTTCCAACCAATCCGAGTGCCGTCTCTACCGTCGGGGCAAGAACGCCCGGCCCAATAGCGGAAGGAGATGCCTTTCCCCTCCTAGTCTGATTGGCTTTGCGGGTGAGGAAGGGCCCGTTGGGATTGGCGGAAGGAGAAGAGGGAGGCGGGCTCTCACGGATTCCCTCAGACCAGCTGCTGAGGCCCGCGGGGAAAGGCCGCCAGTTCCCGGGGCTGAGCTGCGGGGAGGCCGGAGGAGGGCGAGGCCGCTTCGTGGCGGGCGTCGGCCCCGTCTCTGGAAGGCAGGGCCGAGAGAGCCGGCTCTTTCCGCGGAAGGAGAGCGACGGGGGTGGCCTGCGGAACTCCCGGAGACTTGAGGCTGAGCCAGGTCGGGCCTAGGAAGACTCAGGGCTGCGAGGGGGGGGGGGCGGGGGTTGAAGAGATTCTCCAAGAGGGCTTCCTTTCTGGGGAGGGAGAGGAGGGGAGAGGCTGGCCCGGCCTTTGGAGCTGGAAGGGCTGCCCTCCTCGCTCTTTTCTTCAGTTCCTTCCTTGTCCTCGTTTTACGACGGCAGAGGGCTTTAGGGACAGGGAGGCTCTCGCTCCCTTTTACTTGTGTCTGTGGATAAATAGGCATGTACTAATAAAAATTGCAATATTATTGAAATTCAATATACAAATATGTATATATGTACATATATACATATATTTGTTTTCTGAGGTTTTCGCGGGTATTTGTATGTAGGTCTTTGGTTATTTGGGTTTTCTCCCGCGTAAAATTGGAAGTGTCTTGGCGACGTTTCGCCGAAGTCCCATTCGTCATCTTCAGGCTGGTGTTTTCAGCTTCGTGCTTCGAGGAGCAAAGCACAAAGCACGAAGCTGAAAACACCCAGCCTGAAGATGACAAATGGGACTTCGTCGAAACGTCGCCAAGACACTTCCAATTTTACGCGGGAGAAAACCTGAATAACCAAAGACCTACATACACACACACATATATATGTTTATATGTATATAACAATATGTTTGTGTGTGTGTGTGTGTGTATATATATATATATATGTATACGTATACATATATGTATACGTATATGTATACATATATATGTATATGTATATGTATATGTCTTTGGTTATTCTAGAAGCACGAAGCTGAAAACACCAGCCTGAAGATGACGAATGGGACCGTCGAAATGTCGCCAAGACACTTCCAATTTTACGCGGGAGAAAACCCGAATAACCAAAGATCTACATACAAACACCTGCGAAAACCTCAGAAAACAAATATATATATATATGTGTGTATGTATGTATGTCTTTGGTTATTCGGATTTTCTCCCGCATAAAATTGGAAGTTATATATATTATATATGTATATAACTATGTGTGTGTATATATATATGTATATATGTATATTACTATATATATGTAATATAATTGATATATAAATATATATCAGTATATGCTGTGTATGTATGTATAATATAAATAATACAACATATACCTGTGTGTGTGTATGTATGTGTGCATGTGTATATATAAATTATGTTATATACATATAGTAATATACATATTGTTATGTGTGTGTGTATAATATATTTCTGTGTTAAATTTAGATTAAATCTAAATTTAACACAGAAATAGTTTGTCGCAGTAGCGTCTGCCTGTAAAAGCTCCTAGATTGGGGCTGAAAGGCAAAAGCAATATATGTATATTGTATATATATATGTATATATATATTGTATAACAATATTGAATTTCAATAATTTGTATTGAAATATACACATATATATTGAAATCATAATATAGAATACAAATGAAAACAAATAATAGCGGACAGGGTAAAGGAAAAAAAAGGGAGAAGAGTTGTGGAATAACAGGAAAAAAAGAAAAGCATTAACTTCCAACTATTTTCAGCCTAAAATAATAATATAATAATAAAATACAACCTCAACTTTTTTACTTGTATCTGCTTAGCATGCGCTCACCGTTTCTGGAACCACAAACCTATCTAATCAGTAAATCCCAGAGTCAGAATTCCATGCTTGTTTTCTTCTTGAGCATAAGGTCCAGAAGTGGTTTCTAAGTAGGACCAAAACCAGATAAAATGCATTTGTTCTCTTGTGTAAATAGAGCGGCTACTGTATATCTTGGGGTGGGGGTGGGGGTGGGTGGGGAAGCATTAATTATGGGGGAACTACTAGAGGGTGGAAATCTTACTGATCTCTCATGCTAGGACCCGTTGGTGGGCTTTCCTGTCCCTGGACTGTGCCAACATGGATACGGGAGGCAGTAGCCGGATCCCCTACGATGATTACCCTGTGGTCTTTCTCCCTCCTTACGAGAATCCTCCAACATGGATCCCCCCTCATGAGGTGTGTAGCTGTAGATCCCCTTCTGGTTTCTGGTAGCCTTTGGGAGATCTCCTGTCTTGCTTGGATTTGATGGGGGGGTCTTTTGCAGCAAATCTCCCAATTCTAGATAAGATAACCTTTATTGTCATTTTTTTTTTTACTGTGAGCACAACGGCACACATCGAAAAATCTAATTTAGTTGCCCGCTCTCAAAGTGAAACACATACATGACATATGTGATGCTTTTCTCCTGATAGAGGCAGGGAGAGGTACATGCTAGAAAGATTTTTATATTTCCAAGAGTGGAATCCACAATGCTATTGTTTGGCGTGTCCTTTGATTTTTCCCTAGAGGATTTACCATTCGGATTACAACAACGAGTTAACCCAGTTCCTGCCTCGAACTATCATCCTGAAAAAGCCTTCGGGGGCTCAGGTGAGACTTGACTCATTCTCATAGGGGGGTGGGGCAAAGAGGGGAGCTCATTGGCTGCCTTCCTAAGCTGGCACTCTCCAACAACTCACATCATCCCCAGCCATAAGTGATGGGAACTGTAGCACTGCGGGATAAAAAAAACTCTTTGGCTTTTCACGGACAGTTTCCTCTACAAAAATGTTGATTTTCCTCAAGAGGGATGGAAGATATTCCGCAGAATTACCGGATCAGTTCCTCGGTCAACCGTAAAAAAGCTTAACCGTTTCGCTGCATTTGGAGGCTGGAAGCTGATGTTCCTTCACAGGGAGGTCAAAGGAGTCAGAAAGAGGCCGCAAGCAGATGTGGCTGTGTGAATCGGGGCGGGTGGGATTGAAACGGGCTGAAAATCACGGCACTCTTTTCGGCTGCAGCCGGTCCTCAACTTATGACCGTCACAGAGGCCAGAATGCTGGACATTTAAGTCGATCGTTGTGTTGATTTTTATGAACTTTTTTCGGTGGCCGTGAAAGTGCCAGCGGTAAAATGAACGACACGGTTGTGAAATGAGCCCGTTGTCCACAATGGGCGGACCAGTAATAAACCCTGGTTTCCATCAAAAAAAAAAAAAAAAATGTGGACATAATGACTGTGGGATTTGTTGTAAATTAAGCAGAGGGTTGGATTCCAGCCTTCGAAATCCTGCCGTATTGTGTCTTGTGAGGAGGGCAGAATTGGCAACGACAATTCCTTGATAAAAGTGGGTTTACTTCTGAAAAATGGCCCCTGAGATTTGTCCTGCTCCACCCTGACTGTAAAAGTTGCGGGTCCCTGAGCTTCTTTGCTGAGAAATGGGTTGCAATGTGGCTTGTTGAAGCCGCAAAAATTCATAACACTTGAAAGAAGCCATTGCATTTGCTGCCAACTGTCTCCGTTCTTTTTCCTTCCCAGCTGGGCTTTAACATCCGAGGAGGGAAAGCTTCTCAGTTGGGTATTTTCATCTCAAAGGTAGATATATACATATATTTTGTCTCGCTCTGGTTCCTGGTTGAGATTTGTTCCTCTTTAAGAAGGACGTGAATTGGGATTTTTCAATCCCACGTTGGTTGCCGGATCCTTTGTCTTCTCTAGCCAGCCACCAAATCGTCTTTCTGGGTCAAATCCCATTTTTTTTTTTTAAGAACCGCAGTGCAGAAATAAGAGAGGTGAGACCCACTCTTCTAGGATAACCCCTGTCAGTTGTGGTTTTTTTTTTTTCCTGTACCTTTACCCAGAAAAAAATGCCACTCCGTTTTGTGCAGCTTCCTTCAAACTAAAAATGTTAAGTTGCACCGTAAGAGGTAAATTCATCAGAAACCGAAACGGAATATATTGGAATCTACATAATTTCTTTAGCAGGTCTTTTAGGTCTTAAAAGGAGAGGGCAGGATATCATTTTGGCCTTTTCAAACCCCTTTCTGTCATTTTGCCTGAATCCAAATAATTTCACACACCCCCACCCTACGATTCCCATCTCCCTGGGCGTTATTTTATTTAATCGTATGGCATATTCGCCTCAAATTGTGATAAGAACACAAGAGGTAAAAAGAGAAAATGGGAAATACAGAATCTGAAATACGACAAAAAAAATTAAAATACGACAAAAGTATGCCTAGGTGCGTTCCTGGGCCAAGGGAACAATACCATGGGCTGGCCTCGTGCCCGCCCCCCACTCCCCCAGATTCTGAACTGTGACATCTATGATCCATTGGGACTTTGTTCCCAAGCTGAGAAAAAAAAGGCGGCTTGACCATTCTCTACCTTCTGGCTGATGCCTCCTTTCTCCCGGGCTAGGTGATCCCGGATTCTGACGCCCATCGAGCCGGGCTGCAGGAGGGAGATCAGGTGCTGGCCGTGAATGACGTGGACTTCCAAGATATTGAGCACAGCAAGGTGAGAGGTGCTTCCCCCCCCCCTGGCTGTTTGAGTGAGGAAAGGGTGCCTTGGGTCTCCAGCCCAAAGAGGTCCCAAACGCTCTCTCAGCCCAGCCTCCCCCTCAGATACAGTCAGGGTAGAAAGTGGGAAACAGGAGGAAGAAGGGGGATTAGGGAGTTAGTTGCTTTGCATTAGATATAAAAATAAAAAGGCCGGATGTCTATGTTGTCTATCTCTGTCTGTCTGTCTGTCCATCCGTCTGTCTGTCTGTCTGTCTACCTATATCTCTATCTATCTGGCTGTCTATTTGGCTATCTATATCTGGCTGTCTTTCTATATCATCTATCTAGCTGGCTGGCTGTCTATATCTATATCTGTCTGTCTATATCTATCTATATCTAATCTATCTATCTGGCTATATCTATCTATCTATCTATCTATCTATCTATCTATCTATCTATCTATCTATCTATCTATCTATCTATCATCTCTGGCTGTATCTATATCTATTTATCATCTGGCTGGCTGGCTGGCTGTCTATATCTGTCTATCTATCTCTATCTGTCTGTCTATCTATCTATCTATCTATCTATCTATCTATCTATCTATCTATATCTGCTGTCTGTAACTTTATCTATTTATCATCTACTGGCTGGCTGTCTGGCTGTCTATATCTGTCTCTATCAATCATCTATCTGTCTATCTATCTGGCTGTCTATCTATATCTGTCTGTCTATCTATCTATCTATCTATCTATCTATCTATCTATCTATATCTGTCTATTTGTCTGTCTGTCTCTCATCTATGTCTATCTATCTGTCTGTCTATGTGTCTGTCTATCTATCATCTATGTCTATCTATCTGTGTCTCTGTCTATCTAACTCTATCATCTATCTATCTATCTATATCTGTATCTATCTATCATCATCTATGTCTATCTATCTGTGTCTGTCTGTCTCTATTTATCTGTGTCTGTATCTATCATCTATGTCTATCTGTGTCTGTCTGTCTATATCTATCTATCTATATCTGCTGTCTGTATCTATATGTATTTATCATCTACTGGCTGTCTGGCTGTCTATATCTGTCTCTATCAATCATCTATCTATATCTGTCTGTCTGTCTATCTATATCTGTCTGTCTGTCTATCTATCTGTCTATCTATCTATGTCTGTCTGTCTGTCTGTCTATCTGTCTGGCGCTCTTTCTCTCTCTCTCTCTCTCTCTCTCTCTCTCTCTCTCTCTCTCTCTCTCTCTCTTCTCTTTCCACCCACCTACCTATCTACCAGATAGGGAAGGCTGATCTTGCTGAAATGCTGAATCACATATTCCTTGCTGAGGTACAGTCACTAAATGGCTGGACGGGAGGTGGTGTTGCACTCCTTAAAGGGCCACCGAGTTCCACCAAGGAAACAGAATACATACAACACGACAGCCCTATTTATGTCTTTAATTTATGTCCCGCTTTTATTCTTTTTACAAACAGGGACGAATCTCAGGCTCCTTCCTCCTCATTTTCCCCACAGCAACAACCCTGTGAGGTGGGCTGGGCTGAGGGAGGGGGTTTTGCCCAAAGACACCCAGCTGGTTTTCCTAGCTAAGGTCAAACTTAAAACTCACGGTTTCTGGGTTGTCTGGCCTGGTGCCTCAAGCACAAAGCCAATATAATATTTCCTGCTGTTAAAAGATTCTGCATTTTTCCCCCTCTCTTTCCCAGGCGGTAGAGATCTTGAAAACCGCCCGGGAGATCATCATGAGAGTCCGTTTCTTCCCTTACAGTAAGTACAACTGCTGCCCCTTGGGTGGGAAAAATGCCCCCCTTTTTCAGTGGAAAAGTCCCGTGTGCTTCACCGTCTCGCCACACTCCTAGGTGTGAGCATTTCCCCCCCTTTTTTTTTTTTTTACAAAAAGGGGAACCGAGGCTTCTTCAAAACTAAGATGAAAAGAGGACTCTCTCCGCCATTTATATCTCCGAGAAGGTTTAGAGGAGCTGGCACTTTTTAAGAATATTCTAGGAAAATAGTCAGAACAAAGTCTGTGCTAGGCAGCAATAGGGCAGTGTTTCCCAAACTTGACAATTTTAAGGCATGTGGACTTCAACTCCCAGAATTCCACAGCCAGTGTTGCTGGCTGTGGAATTCTGGGAGTTGAAGTCCTCATGCCTTAAAATTGTCAAGTTTGGGAAACACTGCAATAAGGGAACGGCGGTCCTGCACCCCGTGCCAGTTGGCCGGTCACAATTGCGATAAAAGGCGTCTTCGTCCCCATCCCGTGGAATTCACGCCGACTTCTGTCCAGGCAGTCGGGTTGTTTCCATTCTGACTCAAATGAGCTCTCTGGGATGTCTACCTGCCTTCATTTCTGTTTCCTTTCCCTTCTAGATTACCACAGGCAGAAGGAGAGGACGGTCCACTAGACGCTTCTTCCCGGGGTGTCACCTTGCCAGCGTCCAGCCGATTCCCATTTTTAACTTCTTTTTGTAATCCCGTGCTTTTTTATTATTATTATTGCGAAGCACGTTCTTTTATTCCATTTTTAAGTCCCTCTGAAGACCCCAAATAGGGTGGGTTTTTTGGGGGGGGAGGGGAAAGGGGCAGAAAAGAGTTTTCCTTTCTGATTTAGATGCATTGTGGAATTTCTTCCAAGGGAGAGGAAACAGCCTCCTTTTCCATTTTTCCTCCATCCTGCGGACCAAAAGACTGGGACCCTCGGACTGACTTCAACCCATCCCTGATCCAGAAAGGAATATTGATGGCTAATGGTGCCACGTGGATGTGGAACTGCAAGCTTCCCCCCCCCCACCGCTTTGTTTTTTTTTTTTGGGTCCTCCAGAATCTGCCTTTAGATTTGGCTCCAAACTCTTTGGGAGAATGGAGGGCCTGCCAGCCAGGCAGTCTCCAGGTGTGCCCAGCCTGAACATCTGCTGGTTTGAAAAGGGCGATTCCGACTTCCTTTCTTCAAAGCGGGAATCCTCCCGCTGGCTCTTCCCAACTCAGCAGGGCGATGAATGGTGATTTCTTTTGGGAGAAGATAATTACAAGGTGCTTCTGTCCTTTTTCATGAAGGTGTTAATATGGAAGGGAGGTGCAGATCCCTTCCCTTCCCTCAGCCAAGGATTCACCTGGAGAACAGCTTTCTTTCCCAGTTTTGGCCTTTGATCCATCCATAGGAGGACAGCCAGAAAGACCCACAGAAGACACGGATTTCCGGACTGGAAACTTGCAATTCAGCCTTAGAAGGAATATATATATATGTTTTCTGAGGTTTTTGCAGGTGTTTGTATGTAGATCTTTGGTTATTCAGGTTTTCTCCCACATAAAATTTGAAGTGTCTTGCAATTCAGCCTTAGAAGGAATATATGTGTGCGTGTGTGTGTGTGTGTGTGTGTGTGTGTGTGTGTGTATATATATGTATATGTATATATATATATATATTTTCTGAGGTTTTCGCGGGTGTTTGTATGTAGGTCTTTGGTTATTCGGGTTTTCTCCCATGTAAAATTGGAAGTGTCTTGGCGACGTTTCGACGAAGTCTCATTCGTCATCTTCAGGCTGATGCTTTCGGCTTCGTGCTTCTAGGAGCAATTTTACGTGGGAGAAAACCCGAATAACCAAAGACCTACATATATATATATATATGTATGTATGTATGTATGTATGTATATATATATGTAGGTCTTTGGTTGTTCGGGTTTTCTCCCGCGTAAAATTGGAAGTGTCTTGGCGACGTTTCGACGAAGTCCCATTTGTCATCTTCAGGCTGGTGTTTTCAGCTCCGTGCTTCGAGCGAAACGTCATTGGGAGACTAAGATGGCCATTTCGAGCTCATTCTGCTCTCATCAGTTAGCCACACCCTTTATGGGATTCGAACCTGGGCAGTTCTCATAAAGGGTGTGGCTAACTGACGAGAGCAGAATGAGCTCGAAATGGCCATCTTAGTCTCCCAATTTAATTCTTTAATTCTTTGTCAGAAAAAGAAATTTGGATTTGTAATGTTTCGCAGTAGCGACTTGAGCCTGCTTAACGCCCCTAGTTGGGGGCTGCAAGGCAAAAGAGATTGTAAAAAGTAAAACTGCAGTATAGCAGTTAAAAAAATGTCAAGGTGTAATCAATTAGACATCTCCTAAATTCCCCATTTGTCTGACTTCTTCAAAGCCACATTGCCGTGTTGTCTTCCCAAATTTGAATTTTGCAATCGGGGCCCTGGTTTGGATCAGTCTCCCATCTTTAATAAAAACGTTCCTATCGCGCTGCGACTGATGGGTATTATTCCCCTGAGGCAGCTACCTTCCAAAGAAGGCCCCATGTCTACCTGTCAGACACCTTTCTTTGGCCGTTACTAAATCCTCGCCCTACGACCATAATTGACCTCAATATTCCCGTTGCTAAGCGAGGCAGCTGCGAAGTGAATTTTTGCCCCATTTTACGAAGTTGTGAAGTGACATTTCGATTGTTAACGTTACTCGCCCGGCCGTTAAGTGAACCTGTCTTCCCCCATTGGCTCTGTTTGTTGGAATGTCACAAAAAGGGGATCACGTGACCCCGGGACACTGCGACCGTCGTAATTGGGAGTCCGTCGCCAAGCCGTCTGAATTTTAATCGGGTGCCGCAATGGTCATTAGTGTGCGAAACTGCCCTAAGGCGCTTTTGTGAGTGCCGTAGTTGTTAGAACAGGGACTCAACAAACTTGATACAAGTCAAGGACTTAACGACAGTTTATTTAGATGGAATATTTGTAAGCGTGGGGTTGAGATAATAAATAATAACGGAAGGGGCCTTGGAGGTCATCTAGTCCAACCCCCCTGCTCAGGCAGGAAACCCTATACCACTTTGGACAAATGGCTGTCCAGTTTCTTCTTTAAAACTTCCAGTGTTGGAGCATTCAGCACTTCTGGAGGCAGGTGGTTCCACCGGTTAATTGTTCTCACTGTCAGGAAGTTTCTCCTGAGTTCTAGGTTGCTTCTCTCCTTGAGAACGCCACGTTGGTAAGTAGGGATGGCCTCCTTAAAGGAAAAAAAAACCCTTTTTTTTAATGTTCCAGAATGAAAATACAGGCTAGAGGGGAAAAACAAACAAACCCTGTTCAGCTGGTGATGAAAACGTTTCCTGGGGATGTTGAATCATGCTTCTGAGGTGTCCCACGGTGCACGGCGGGAAGAAAATGAGAAAATTGGTTTTGGATGGAAGGGGGAGGTGATTCTTTGGAAGCAGCCTAAGTGTAAAGGAGCCGTTTATGAGCTGCTGCTGTTGAAATAGTTATCAAGGGCCAGCCGGCTCCTTTTCGAGATATCTCTTGGGTATGAAATACTCCATCAAAGAAAAGAAAAAAAATTCTCCTGCAAGAAGTTTCTCACTGATTTTTTTTTAAAAAATAGATGACTCAGGTTGAAAAGTGTTTAACGAGAGCAGCTTGATGTTGAAGTTTAGAATAGGATAGGATAGAATAGAATAGAGTTAAAATAGAATAATATTAGAATAGAATAATAAAATACGGAATAGAATAGAATTAATAGACTAGAATAGAAGGAATGGAATAGACTAGAATAATGGAATAGAATAGAATAATAGAATAGAATAATGAATGGAATAGAATAGAATAATGAATAGAATAGATGAATGGAATAGAGAATAGAATAGAATAATGAATGGAATAGAATAGAACAATGAATGGAATAGAGAATAGAAATAGAACAATAGAATAGAAGGAATGGAATGGAATAATGAATGGAATAGAATAGAATAATGAATAGAAGGAATGGAATAGAATAACGGAATAGAGAATAGAATAGGTTAATGAATGGAATTGAATAGAACAATGAATGAAATAGAGAATAGAATAGATAAGGAGTAGAGTAGAATAGAATAGAATAGAATCCATTCTATTCTGTCTTGGTCTATCCTATCCTATGTTATCCTATTCTTCTAAAATGTGCTGCTTTGGAAATGACCAGAAGTCGTTTTTCAGAAGAATGACACCTTCCTAAACAGCCAGGTCTGGTTGCGTTCACACAACACAATTCTGGCGTCAACCCAGTTCTTTTGTCTGCCCCACCACAACAGAAGCCAACCCAAAGTAACCCAACTGGTTGAATCTGCACACCAAGCTAAGCCCCAGGAACTCCCAACAAACCAAACAGGAATTAAACCCGGTGATGCCAAGGAGATGGCCAGGCGAGAAACACGTGCGTCTTAAATGAGAGAGAGAGAAAAAAATGGGGAAATATTCTCTGTTTTAGGCTAACTACAGGCAGTCCTCGACACATGACCACAACCGAGCCCAAAACTGAGGTTGCCGAGTCACACATCTGTCAAAGTGACTTTTGCCTCATTTTACGACTTGTCTCTCCACATCCGTGAAGGGAATTGCGCGCCCTGTCGTTCAAATGAGTAACACGGTTGTGGGAAGTGACTCCAGCTTCTCCACTGACTTTGCTCGTCCAGAAGGTTGGAAAAAGTGATCATGTGACACCCCCCAGACCCTGCGGCGAGTTAGTTGTCAAGCATCCGAATATAAATCACGTGACCGTGGGGAGGCCGCCACGGTCGTAAGTGTGAAAAAACGGTCCTAACTCCCCTTTTCCCCCTGTGCTGTCGTAGCTTTGAACAGTCACTAGGTTTAAGGAAAAGAATAGAGCTGGAAGGGACCTGGGAGGTCTTCTAGTCCAGCCCCCCCCCCCTTAAGCAGGAGAAACCTACACGGGGTCCAAATTTGGTCCTTTGATGACTTCAACTCCCAGAATCCCTCAGTCAGTGTGCCTGGCTGAGGAATTCTGGGAGTTGAAGTCCACAAGTCATCACAGGGCCAAGTTGGAAGAGCCCTGACCTACAATCATCTCAGATCTAAGCAAACTGTTGTTAAGTCCAGGACTATCCTGTACACCCATCTAGGTTAAAAATCAGCCCTTTCATGTGAACCAGCAGTTCCTTCTCGCCATTGCACCGTTACAGCTTTCCTCCCCCCCCCAACCATAAATTCCTCCCTCTTGTTTATTTTCAGCAGCAAAGGAAATTGGAGTGAGATCTCCAGGTGGTCTCCTCTCCCACCGTTAATCAGCTGATTTTCAGCAGCAAAGGAAATTGGAGTGAGATCTCCAGGTGGTCTCCTCTCCCACCGTTAATCAGCTGATTTTCAGCAGCAAAGGAAATTGGAGTGAGATCTCCAGGTGGTCTCCTCTCCCACCGTTAATCAGCTGATTTTCAGCAGCAAAGGAAATTGGAGTGAGATCTCCAGGTGGTCTCCTCTCCCACCGTTAATCAGCTGCCCTGAGGATCAGCCGGCTTCCTTTGGGGCCGGGATCAAGCCCCAAAGGGCGATGTGCAGTTCTGGGCCCCGTCTGCGCGGCTGTCTCCCTTGCCGGCTTCTTTCTTTCCCCGTGTTCCAGGATGCCGGTTGGAACGTGAGAAAGGAAGGCAGACTGGCGGACAAAAGAAGCGGAGGAGAAAAAAAAGAGTGTCTCCGGTTCCATGGTGTAATGGTTAGCACTCTGGACTTTGAATCCAGCGATCCGAGTTCAAATCTCGGTGGAACCTCCCTTTTATTTATTTATTAATATATATATATATAAATTATTAGGGAAGGGTCTATTTTGCACGAAGAGACGAGAAAGGGTCTTTCCCCCCCACCAGCTGCAAGCATTGCAAGAAGCCCCCGGTCACTTTAAGGCAGCTTTTCTCGAGTTTGGGCACTTAGAAGAGGGATGGACTTCAATTCCCAGAATTCCCCAGCTCGCTTTGCTGGGGGAATTTTTTTTGGGGGGGGGGGGGACTGGTGAATTCTGGGAGTTGAAGTTCACCCTTCTTCAAGTGCCCCCAGTTTGAGAAAGGCTGTAATTGCAGGCAAGCTGGGAGCTCGGGAATGGCCAGGATTGGCTGGATGTAAGCAAAGAAGCTGTCGGCATAAAAAGAATAATGTAGAAAATTGTGGGGAGGAAAAGCTTTCAGCAAAACCCACTTACAATAGCGGACCGGAGAGAAGTCTGTCTATCTGCGCATTGGTGGTTCAGTGGTAGAATTCTCGCCTGCCACGCGGGAGGCCCGGGTTCGATTCCCGGCCAATGCAACAAAATTATTTTTTTTTAATTGAGTCTGAAAAGACTATTTTCCCAAATAAGATTTTTTTTTTAAAAAAAACCTTTTAGGATATGTCAACTTCTATTTCTTTTCTCCACGTCCCAAGAATGGAAATGTGCTTCTTTATACGTTACAAGGTTCTTTTGTTCCCCTGAATGGTTTCTTAAAGGGATGAAATAGCTGAGCGGGAAGAGAGCCAGACCTTTGCACGCATGCGCAGACGGACAGCTCCGAAAGCTTTCAAGCTATATTAAAAACAGGCTTGGGAAGGTTTTACTTTTTAGTTATTTTACTTTTTCGGTTTCTGCCTCCGCGCTTCTATTTTAAGGCGGATCAGCGAAGACGGCGGATTTTTCAGAGGGGACAGAGAAGAGGGGAATAAAGGCCGAAGTTGAAGAAATTAATATGCAAAAGAGACAGGCCATTCTTGCTTTTTGGCTTTAAAACTAAGCTCCGTGTAATGCTGGGTGGGAAAAAAAAATTATCGGGAGAAAATAAAAGAGTCATAGGGACTAGAAACAACACGCAACAGTTTTTATTTTAATGCAGATTTAAACCACCTAAGCCAGGGGTCCCCAACCTTAGCAACTTTAAGACCCGTGGACTTCAACTTCTGGAATTCCCCAGCCATCATACTCATTGTGGCCCTACTTACTCTCTTATAATCCCTTCCTCTCCAATCTCCCTGCTTTAAGGGATAGGAGAGAAAAAAAACAGGCATGGCTGGCTGGGGAATTCTGGGAGTTGAAGTCCACTTACTCTCTTATAATCCCTTCCCCTCCAATCTCCCCGCTTTAAGGGATAGGAGAAAAAAAAAAACCAGCCAGGGCTGGCTGGGGAATTCTGGGAGCTGAAGTTCACAAGTCTTAATGTTGCTAAGGTTAGGGACCTCTGACCTAAGATAAATGGGAGTGTTTTTTTTTACACGTGTATACTTGGGCAGGCGAAAACTGCCCAATCAGATAAGCATGTGACGAGGTGGCCGAGTGGTTAAGGCGATGGACTGCTAATCCATTGTGCTCTGCACGCGTGGGTTCGAATCCCATCCTCGTCGGCGTTCGGTACGTGGGGGCTGTTCATTAAATTTTTGCTTTGGGTGGTGGAAGTTGGGAAGACTTGTGAGGCTTCATACACGCGTCATCCGATTCCTTCGGACAGATACAGAAGTTGCGCCTTCCTTTTCAAGTTTAATAGGTACGGTAGTAACACAGCCCAGTTTTATTCTGCAAAATTCTATATCAAGTCCTATTAAGCGTACAAAAAAAAGGCTAAGCGAAGACCTGCGCGCGGGGGAGGGAAAAAAAAAATTCCTGGCAGCGGTGGGATTCGAACCCACGCCTCCGAAGAGACTGGAGCCTTAATCCAGCGCCTTAGACCGCTCGGCCACGCTACCTTCCGCTCTGTAATACTTTTCCCCCAAAAGAAAGTGAGAGGGACAAGTTTTCACACTGGTCCGCAACCTCTCAACTCTTTTTCGAGACCGTTTGAGTGGCTCTTAAAAGAGCCGTTGGGTTGAAGCGAAGCTTTTTCACTTCTTTTTAAGGGCTGGCTTGGCCTTCGTGGCGACCTTCGGCTTAGGTTTTGCCTTCGCCTTCAGGGGTTTAGCGGGGCTTTTCGGCTTTGTCACTTTGGGCTTTTTAGCCGCCGAGGCGGGTTTTTTGACCGCCGCCTTGGCGGCTTTCTTTGGCCTGGCGGCTCCCGGAGTTTTTCTCGCCTTGTTGGCGGGCTTCCTGGCTGGCGGATGCTGCTGCTTCCTCTTGCGGGCCACCGCCGCCTTCTCCTTGGGGTCTGCCTGCCTCTTGTTGAGCTTGAAGGAGCCCGAGGCGCCGGTACCCTTGGTCTGCAGCAGCGTCCCCTTGGCCACCAGGCTCTTCAGGCCCAGTTTGATGCGACTGTTGTTCTTCTCCACGTCGTAGCCCGAGGCCGCCAGCGACTTTTTCAGCGCGGCCAACGAGATGCCGCCGCGCTCCTTGGACGCCGCCACCGCCTGCATCAGCAGCTCCGTCACGCTGGGGCCACCAGGCTTTCGCTGCTGCGCCTTCGCGGTGCTCGCCGCTCTCTTCGCCGGCGCTTTGGCAGCCGCAGCCGGCGCTACCTCAGCCATCCCAAAATACCACCTTCTCTGCCGCCGTCAAACACGAACTAGCGCTCTGGGAGAGAGGCGCCTGCTATTTATCGCAGAGGTCGCGCTCTGATTGGTCCGTTTTGGAAGTGGCTTTGCCCTTCGCCACGCCTCCTTTTAAGAGTTTCGCGAGTTTGTGTTTTTTCAAACACGCGTTGAATTCAGACTGTCCGAAGCGGTTGTCGCGGATCCTTCTGGTTTCTGGTGGGATCGATGGCTGTTTTCAGCGTCCGGATTTTGATTGTCTGAATGGTGCGCATCTCGGAGGAGACATTTCTGGCTCGTATTTCCAGAGTAACCTAGACAGAAGTAACACACGTGAAGGAGATCTGTGTCACTCCTGGGGTCGAGTTTACTAACAAAACAAGGGATTTGCTGCCTTTAAAACATACCTTCAGATTAAAGGTAAGCGTCCTTAACTTAACAGTATCAAGATTAGAGTTATACAGGTAGTCCTCGACTTACAACGGTCCATTTAGTGACCGTTTGAAGGTACAACTGGAAAAAGTGACTTAGGACTCTTTCACACAACCGTTGCAGCAGCACTTGCTCCCCCCCCCCACGGTCACGTGATCAAAATTCAGCCGCTTGGCAACTGCTTCATATTTATGATGGTTCCAGAGTCCTGTGTGTCTCATGTGATCCCCCACTTAACAAACGTGTTATTAACTTAACAACTGTGGTGATTCACTTAACAACCGTGGCAATGGAGCCAAATTCATTTAACAACTCTCTTTGCTTAGCAACAGAAATTTTGGGCCCGATTGGAGTCCTAAGTCCACAATTACCTGTAGTTCAAAGCCAGTCCCAAAATGGCAATTGTAGGCTGAGAGAATGAGTTACTATTTACTACAGGTTAATCCTTGACTTACAACTACAATCAGGATGAGAGCTTCCATTTGCTAGGGAAGCCGGTTGTTTATTGAGTCAGGCCAGATTTTTATGAACTGTTGTTTTTTTGCCATGGTTAAGAACATCACTGCAGGGTTTATGTGAGTTACACAGTCGTTAAACAAATCCGGCATCCCACAATCACTTTGCTGCTTATAAAACCACTTTCAAAGGCAGGGGTCTTCAAATTTAGTAACTTTAAGATTTGTGGACTTCAACTCCCAGAATTCCTCAGCCAGCGTACCTGGCTGAGGAATTCTGGGAGTTGAAGTCCACAAGCAGGGGTCTTCAAGCTTGGCCCTTTGATGACTTGTGGACTTCGACTCCCAGAATTCCTCAGCCAGGCACGCTGGCTGAGGAATTCTGGGAGTTAAAGTCCACAAGTCATCAAAGGGCCAAGTTTGAAGATCCCTGCTTTAGAGTGACTGATCAGTCAGTGAACTTCTAATACTTGGGGTTTCGTAGCTTTGAAGAATTTGCCCTGCATTATGACATGATATGACATCACACCATGCTTCAAATCCTCCTTGGCCTAAGAGAACATGCATGGTGCATGAAGCAGTCTAAAGCTTTGAAGCAGCTGCTGAGGATTAATCTAACATGACTAGAATAAGGAGAGAATGATAAACTGGACATAGATGGTGGAAGAATCCTGGATAAATGTCATTTCAAAAATCCATTTAGTCCAGAGGCTTGATATGACAGCTCACTTCCATCCTTTTCCCACAGGATATTAGAAAGTTAAAACAGATTAGAATTTATTTAGCCTAGTGTGATAAGATGCACAAGAAATAATAATAATAATAATAATAATAATAATAATAATAATAATAATAATAATAATAATAATAATAGACAAAGTTGCAACAATGGTGCATTGGAAGATCTGCAAAAAATATCATTTGCCTGTAAGCAAAAACTGGTGGGATCATAAAATAGAGAAAGTCATAGAAAATGATAAAATTAAACTGCTCTGGGACTTCAGAATTCAAACAGACAAGCACCTGCAACATAGCACCCCAGACTTAACAATTATCGATAAGAAAGACAAAAAAGTCTGGATAGTGGACGTGGCAGTGCCTGGAGATAGCAGAATAGAAGAGAAAGAACTGGAGAAGATAACAAAATACAAAGACCTACAAATAGAAATAGAAAGACTGTGGCAAAAGCAAGCAAGGGTAGTACCAATAGTCATAGGCTCCTTGGGTGCAATCCCAAAACAACTGGCGCACCACTTGAACACAATTGGCATTGACAAATTCGCTATTAGTCAATTGCAAAAGGTGGCCTTGCTAGGAACTGCTTCCATCCTGCGACGATATCTGTAATACCATCAAACATCCACATCTGCCTATCCCAGGTCCTGGGTAAGGACTCGATAGGTAGACAAAATGCCAAATCCAGTCTGAACATCTGGCTGACTGTGCGATGATCGATAATAATAATAATAATAATAATAATAATAATAATAATAATAATAATAATAATAATGGGAAACATCATCTGAAATAGAATCGCTGCTCAACACTGTCCGTATATATAGCCAAGATATTGTAATGGAGTTTGGCTTGGACAAATGTGCTACAGTTACTATCAAACAAGGAAAAGTAGTGAAAACTGAAGGAATCAAGATGCCCCACGAAAATAACATTAAGAGTTTGGATGAGGAAGAGTACTACAAATACTTGGGTATCCTGCAAGCTGACAACATCAAGCACACTGAAGTCAAGAAAAAGATTAGAGGTGAATACATCAAGAGAGTGAAGAAGATCTTAAAGTCCAAACTCAATGGAAGAAATACCATAAAGGCAATCAACACCTGGGCAATCCCAGTCATTAGCTACACAGCTGGAATAGTGGACTGGACTCAAGCAGAACTAAAAGCAATGGATAGGAAGACCAGAAAAATAATGACAATGAATCACGCCCTTCATCCACGCAGTGACATTGACAGACTTTATCTACCAAGGCAAATAGGTGGGCGTGGAATGCTACAAGTACATCAGATGGTTGAAGAAGAAAAAATGGCTTTGGAAGAATATCTGAAGAACAATGATGAAGATGCACTGAAATTAGTATATCAGGAAGGCTTACTGACTACTGGAGAGACCAAACTGGCCTACAAGAAAGACCAAATGAAAAGCAGAATAGAGGCATGGGAAGACAAAACACTACATGGCCAATACATTAAAAAAATAGCTGGGAAAGCAGATAATAACAAGACCTGGCAATGGCTAAGAGCAGGAAAATTGAAGAAAGAGACTGAGGGACTAATTCTGGCTGCACAAGACCAAGCCTTAAGGACAAATGCATATAAAGTCAAAATTGAGAAGACAGCAACAGACAGTAAGTGCCGCCTATGCAAAGAAGCTGAAGAAACAGTGGACCACCTGGTAAGCTGTTGCAAGAAGATTGCACAAACTGATTACAAGCAGCGGCATGACAAAGTAGCAACAATGGTGCATTGGACTATCTGCAAAAAATATCATTTGCCTGTAAGCAAAAACTGGTGGGATCATAAAATAGAGAAAGTCATAGCAAATGATAAAATTAAACTGCTCTGGGACTTCAGAATTCAAACAGACAAGCACCTGCAACATAACAACCCAGACTTAATAATTGTCGATAAGAAAGACAAAAAAGTCTGGATAGTGGATGTGGCAGTGCCTGGAGACAGCAGAATAGACGAGAAAGAGCTGGAGAAGATAACAAAATACAAAGACCTACAAATAGAAATAGAAAGACTGTGGCAAAAGCAAGCAAGGGTAGTACCAATAGTCATAGACGCCTTGGGTGCAATCCAAAAACAACTGGAGCACCACTTAAACATCATCATTGGCATTGACAAATTCGCTATTAGTCCATTTCCAAGGGTGGCCTTGCTAGGAACTGCTTCCATCCTGCGACGATACCTGTAATACCATCAAACATCCACACCTGCCTATCCCAGGTCCTGGGTGAGGACTCGATAGGTAGACAAAATGCCAAATCCAGTCTGAACATCTGGCTGACTGTGCAATGATCCATAATAATAATAATAAGTAGTAGTAGTAGTAGTAGTAGTAGTAGTAGTAGTAGTAGTAGTAGTAGTAGTAGTAATAGTGCCTGAAGACAGCAGAATAGACGAGAAAGAACTGGAGAAGATAACAAAATACAAAGACCTACAAATAGAAATAGAAAGACTGTGGCAAAAGCAAGCAAGGATAGTACCAATAGTCATAGTCGCCTTGGGTGCAATCCCAAAACAACTGGAGCACCACTTGAACACCATTGGCATTGACAAATTCGCTATTAGTCAATTGCAAAAGGCGGCCTTACTAGGAACTGCTTCCATCCTGCGACGATATCTGTAATACCATCAAACATCCACACCTGCCTATCCCAGGTCCTGGGTAAGGACTCGATAGGTAGACAAAATGCCAAATCCAGTCTGAACATCTGGCTGACTATGCGATGATCCATGATAATAATAATGATGATGATGATGATGTTGCAAGGGTTCCTGGGCTTTGCAGAAGCTGGCCGGGACCAGACTGAGTGGCGCCAACCTTGCACGCATGCGCAAGGCGCGAAAAGTGCCTGCCGATGTTGCCATTATGTCCGGGGTTTTGGAATGTATAAAAGGAGGCCTGCATGCCTTCGCTCGTTGTTGGAGTTTTGACTAAATGCACAATAAAGAGCTGTTCTGTAGAAATGCGTCTTCCTCATTCGTCATTGCTTCGAGGACTTAACAGAGGTCATCTAGTCCAACCCCCTGCTCAGGCAGGAAACCGTAACCCTATAATGCCAATAAGAGCAGGTAGTAACGAAGATGAAAAGGATAATAATAAAAGAAAGGGGCAAATGTAGGCCAAATAGTACAATACAAAAATTTTCTGCTACCTTGAGCTGGTGGGAGTGTTGCCTTGCTGCGAGATGCGCAGCAAATAAATGTAATAAATAAATATAAATCTCCCACAAATAAATAAATAATACAGTTTCTCACAGCCCAAGGACACAGAGCAGAAATCTGAAGTAACGATAACGGTGGCTCCAGAGGGAATAATAGTACTCCGAAGCCCATAAATCAAACTGAGGAAGGATGTAACTGCATCAGCTTGTGGAAATAAGGAAAAAATATATATATAGTTTTCATCCTGTCGCCTCACCCAGTTTGAAACAAACAAAGATATAAACTTTTGCCCTCCTCAGGCTTATAATTTTATAATTCAACCCTTTTTCTATCAAGCTCTTCGGGCAGCTGCTTCTACATGGCAGAGGCCTATTTGGTATGAACATTTTACCTCAGCGGTGTCCAACCGTGGCCATTTTATAACCTGTGGACTTCATCTCCCAGAATTCCCCAGACAGCTATGGTGGCTGGGGAATTCTGGGAGATGAAGTCCACAGCTCTTAAAGCAGCCAAAGTTGGACACTCCTGCTTTATAGGATTACAAATAATTCCCAAACTGGTTTCCCCAGAGAATTTGCAGTTCCTTTTCCTGAAGAAATCAAGTGCTCCAGAGTTTTCACAACAGCTTCAAAATTGGATTTAACTTCTGGTTTTAGCTCGGCAACTTTGTAAAAAGGGACTTTTTTAAAAAAAAAAAACCAAAAGGTTCAGTTGATTTTACTCTAGTTTAAGGACTTCTTTCCAGCTACTTACATAACAGACAGCTTCCAACCCTGAGGATTAGTCTAACTGAGGTGCCCTGAAAAATAATAAACTAATTCAATCTTTAAAAAATATATATCCAATGTTAAGCAATTCGTTTACTGGGACTGTGCAAGACACCAGATCTCGTGACATTTTGACCAGACAGAGGCCCTAATAACTCTGAAGGTTTCCTTTCTCGTCACGCAAGGAGAAAAACTATGATCTTTGAAGGAAAATATTGGTAGCTCGGCGTTAAAATGAGGGCTCCTTGGTGCTGTCTGAATTTGGTGGTTTTCTTGCAGACGTTTCATGACCCAACTAGGGAACATCATCAGTGCTAGAAGGGAGTGGGATTTGTGGAAGAGGAGGAGGAGGAAAACTGTGGGGTCCTTGGTGCTCTCTGAGCTGGGTGGTTTTCTTGCAGACGTTTCATGATCCAACTAGGTAACGTCATCAGTGCTAGTAAGGAGTGCTGTTTGCTGTCAGTTTATATATTCTGGTGTCTTGCCTGTCTGGATGGGTGGGGGCGGTCCTCCTCCTCCACCACCACCACCACCACAAATCCCACTCCCTTCTAGCACAGATGATGTTTCCTAGTTGGGTCATGAAACGTCTGCAAGAAAACCACCAAGCTCAGACAGCACCAAGGACCCATCTGTCACTCTCCTCCTGCTCCTTCCTTCTAGCACTGATGATGTAACCAAGTTGGGTCATGAAACGTCTGCAAGAAAACCACCCAGCTCAGAGAGCACCAAGGACCCCACAG
This sequence comes from Crotalus adamanteus, assembly GCA_039797435.1. Taxonomy (NCBI): domain Eukaryota; kingdom Metazoa; phylum Chordata; class Lepidosauria; order Squamata; family Viperidae; genus Crotalus; species Crotalus adamanteus. Next base: position 142,397,687 of record CM077936.1, on the reverse strand, counting down.
TTCTCCTCCTCCTCCTCCTCCTCCTCCTCTGCTCCTCTTCCCCTTCCTTCTCCTCCTCCTCCACAAATCTCTCCTCCTTCTAGCATTGATGATGTTCCCTAGTTGGGTCATGAAATGTCTGCAAGAAAACCATCAAACTCAGAGAGCACCAAGGACCCTACAGTTGTTGTTGTTGTTGTTCTTTTTCTTCTTCTCCTCCTCCTCCTTCACAAATCCCACTCCCAGCCTGATGATGTAACCTAGTTGGGTCATGAAACGTCTGCAAGAAAACCACCCAGCTCAGAGAGCACCAAGGAGCCCTCACTGTGATCTTTATTTGAAGGCAGACCCAAACAATTAAGGAAACTCAATATTTGGATGGGAAATGCAGGGTTGGAAGCTTGGATGGGGGAAACCGAGAAGAAGACTGAAAAAAAAAAGGCTTCCCTGCTGTTGCTCAAAATATCTCTGTCAGAGATTTGAATAATAATGATGACGATAGTGAACAATCCTATTCATTGGCTTCCCGTTCTCGTGTCTTCAAAGGAGGCAGGAGAAGCGGCGGTTACAGCAACCTCCTCGTTAGTATAGTGGTAAGTATCCCCGCCTGTCACGCGGGAGACCGGGGTTCGATTCCCCGACGGGGAGATGGCGAATATCTTTTTAATAAAAAGCAAATAAATTTCTTGGACGTTTGGAAAGTTAACGAAGCGGCTTTCGAGGCCGCCCGCCCGGAGGCAAACGAACCGCGGGGTCGTTTCGTCCTACGAACGACGAGCCCAACGCCAGGAAATGAATGGGCGGCGAAACCCGTGCCCCCCCCCGGGTGTGTGAAATTATTCCATGACGTCATTGAAGGCGAATGGAATTTCGCGTTCCCTCCCCCCCCTTCACTTTTTCTTTTTTTCCCCCGGGGATGTTTCTTAGATATCCGATATGTGAAAACAAATCAGTTGCTGAAGAGCACATCACCTTCTCATCCTTCAGGATTGTATATAAGTAGTATACTACAACATAACTATACTATGTACTAATGCTCTCTATATTATATAGTACACTGTACTATGTTAGTGTATATACTGTAATGTGCAATACTCATGTAGCCTAGATAGATAGATAGACAGACAGACAGATAGATGGACAAATGCATAGATGGATAGGATAAGGATAGGATAGAATTACAGAATAGAATAGAATAGAAATAAGGAATAGAACAGAATAGAAAATAGAATAGAATAATATTAGAATAGAATAGAAATAAGGAATAGAATAGAAATAGAACAAACTAGAGAATAGAATATAGAATGGAATATTAGAATAGAATAAAATAGAATAGAATAGAATAGAATAGAATAGAGAATTCTATTGTACTAACGCACTGTGATTCCCCTTCCCTTTCATCTGCATAGGAAGTAAGCTCTTAGCTTACTGGGGATGGGAACCTTGATTTCTTGTGGCTGATTGGGCAATTAATTAAAAGAATTTATTGCGGCACATTTGTCCTTCATCGCGGAGAAACGAACACAACAATAGTAAACAATATAATAGACATAATAATAAGAACAAATAATAATATACAAACGGAGTGGCGTTTCTGCAAATCGCCTCCAATCCCTGCAGGGCGCCGAAGTTTTAAAATTTAAGACGCGATTGGCTAAAAGCGACAACCAATCAAAACCAAGGAAGCAAGGTATAAATAACGCGCCAATCGCGGTTGCTTCTTAGGTCTTCCCTTCACGGTGAGGTAGTTGGTGCTTCTTCTGCCTTTGCTCCGAGATGGCTCGTACCAAGCAGACCGCTCGCAAGTCTACTGGCGGGAAGGCGCCCCGCAAGCAGCTGGCCACCAAGGCGGCGCGGAAGAGCGCTCCGGCCACGGGCGGCGTGAAGAAGCCTCACCGTTACCGGCCCGGCACCGTCGCCCTGCGCGAGATCCGTCGCTACCAGAAGTCGACGGAGCTGCTCATCCGCAAGCTGCCCTTCCAGCGGCTGGTGCGCGAGATCGCGCAGGACTTCAAGACCGACCTGCGCTTCCAGAGCTCGGCCGTGATGGCGCTGCAGGAGGCGAGCGAGGCCTACCTGGTGGGGCTCTTCGAGGACACCAACCTGTGCGCCATCCACGCCAAGCGCGTCACCATCATGCCCAAGGACATCCAGCTGGCCCGCCGCATCCGCGGGGAACGGGCGTAGACAAAAAAAGCAGGCTTTTGCCTTTGAAAAACGGCTCTTTTAAGAGCCATCAAATAGTTCCAAAGAGTGCTGGAAACTATTCCAAACTATACAAGTGAGACACCCACGTAGTTATTGTGCTGTTGGTACTTACATTTGGGGGGAGAAGTAATTCAAACGGTATTCGGTCTCTTCCCCTCGTGATTTAACTGCTATGGAAAGGGGCGAACAACCCACTTGGAAAAATTTTCGGGAATCTTTCTAGAACTTTTATTTATAAAAATGGAGAAATCCCGTTCTTCAGACTTTCCCAGAATTTCTGTTCTGGGAGTTGGAAGTCCACAACTAACTGAAGGGCCCAAGTTTCAAGACCCCCCCCCGCTCTAAAGCCACACACTCCCAGGATCAATTATATCGCGCTTGCAGCCCTCTCATAAGGAAGTGAGCGGCTCTTAAAAGAGCCTTTGGGGTTGCGGGTAGTCTTCCCTGCGGTCCACACGTCAAGCTGCCCCTCTACTTGGAGCTGGTGTACTTGGTGACGGCCTTGGTGCCTTCGGAGACGGCGTGCTTGGCCAGCTCGCCCGGCAGCAGGAGGCGCACGGCCGTCTGGATCTCGCGGGAGGTGATGGTGGAGCGCTTGTTGTAGTGCGCCAGGCGGGAGGCTTCGGCGGCGATGCGCTCGAAGATGTCGTTGACGAAGGAGTTCATGATGCTCATGGCCTTGGAGGAGATGCCGGTGTCGGGGTGGACCTGCTTCAGCACCTTGTAGACGTAGATGGAGTAGCTCTCCTTGCGGGTCTTTCTGCGTTTCTTATCGCCCTTCTTCTGCGTCTTGGTGATGGCCTTTTTGGAGCCTTTCTTGGGCACCGGCGCTGACTTCGCTGGCTCAGGCATCTTGAGAGGCGCGCCAATCAGCTGGGATTCCGCACTAACGGCTGCGAGTCCTGCAAACTCGTATTTATAAGCGCTTTTATGCAAATGAAGTCTTGGCATGTCTTCTCGACTATTGGCTGTGGGAGGAAGGTGCCGCGCGACGGTTTTTTTTCAAAAGGCTGCGTTACTATTGGCCAAGAAGGAGACATCTCTATTCGCTGGGCTAGAGAATCGCCCTTCCATTGGTTACTGGGAATTTAAACGGCTATCCAATGAATGTTGCCAATTTCAAATCCAGCAAACAGGATTAATAGAAAAATAATTAATAGAAAAATGCAACCGCTAGCTGAAATACCCAGAAATATGAGCTAAAATATTTTTTTCAGCCATGGCAAATTATTGTTATTATGGATCATCGCACAGTCAGCCAGATGTTGAGACTGGATTTGGCATTTTGTCTACCTATCGAGTCCTTACCCAGGACCTGGGATAGGCAGATGTGGATGTTTGATAGTATTACATTACTATTATTATTATTATTATTATTATTATTATTATTATTATTATTATTATTATTATTATTATTATTATTATTATTATTATTATTATTATTATTACAGTAACAATAATAAATACCATATATAAAAATATAATATAATAGATAATATATATAATATAATAATTATAATTATAATACTCTAACCCTATACCATTTCAGACAAATGGTTGTCCAGTCTCTTCTTAAAAACTTCCGGTGTTGGAGCATTCACAGCTTCTGGAAGCAGGTTGTTCCACTGGTTAATTGTTCTGTCAGGAAATTTCTGACAGAAAGTTAGAAAGACAGTTAGAAACAGAATTTATGGTTGAGGTTATCTCAAAGGTGCTTTTTCAAAAGGCAACTGAACTGGTTTTTTTCCCTGAGGGAAAAAAAACAAACAGAAAATTACTTCAGGTGCCTTTTGAAAAAGGACCTTTGAGACAGTTGTGACCTGGATGACAGAATCTCTATAGACATGTTTGAGGTTCAATTATGTTTATCCTATTTTAAAGTGTTGATTCAGTCACGATTTTCTTTGTCCATTATTTTGCTGAATTTCCTTCAACTTGATTGTTACCTATTTGTAGATAAATGGATAAATGGGTACCCTTAAGGTCATCTAGCAGCACGTAGGAAGTGTGCCTTTTCTGAAGTCAGGCATGCCTCATTCTTCCTGCTGTCCCCACAAGCGTAAGGGTAGGATGAAGCTGGAGCCCAGCAGAAAAAGGAGAATAAACAGGATTCATTTAAGCAACATAAAGGTGCTCAGGGTTTTGCATCCGACAAAGCTTTGGCTTGAATTGGGAACAAGAAAGCAACCTCTGTAGCCCTGGGTGCTGAAATGTCAGAAACACATGAGAATAGGCATGAGAGTTATCTGGTTCTTTGGTTACTCAGTTTCACAATTAAGAAATCAACAGGCACATAAATATCAGCAACATTTACACACACAGAGACACCCAAAAAGCCAAAAAGGAATCAAAAACACCAGCTCACCAGCCATCAACATCCAGATGAGCAGAGATTAACACCAACATTAACCAGGGGTAGGCCACCTTGGCTCTTTTATCACGCATGGACTTCAACTCCCAGAATTCCTGAGCCAGCCACGCTGAGGGGAAAGGGAGAGGATTCCAAGCTGAGCCAGGCTGGCTCAGGAATTCTGGGAGTTGAAGTCCACGAGTCATAAAAGAGCCAAGGTTGCCTACCCCTGGTCTAGACCAACAACCAAGCAGTAAACAATACCTCGATCAAGGAATAACCAACTCAGGCAACAATCAGTTAACAACAATCAAGAACACTCCTATCAACATTGACAAGGCAGGTCACTCCACTCTCGCACTTATGACGTTACCGAGTTGGGTCATGAAACATCTGCAAGAAAACAATCAAGTTTGGAGAATACCAAGGACTCCACAGTTCTCCTCTTCTTCCTTCTCCTCTGCACAATTCCCCCTTCCTTCCAGCACTGATGATGTTACCTAGTTGGGTCATGAAATGTCTGCAAGAAAACAACCAAGCTCAGAGAGCACCAAGGACCCCACAGCCCTCCCCCTCCTCCTCCTCCCTCACTCCCTTCTAGCACTGATGACGTTCCCTAGTTGGGTCATGAAATGTAAGCAAGAAAACAACCAAGCTCAGAGAGCACCAAGGACCTCACAGTCCTCCTCCTCCTCCTCCTCCTCCCATACTCCCTTCTAGCACTGATGATGTTACCCTTTTTCTTTTCCTCTTCTCCTCCTGCTACCCCTCTCCTCCTGCCTCCCTCCCTCCCTCCTCCTCCTTGCAAACCCCACTTCCTTCTACACTGATGATGTTACCTAGTTGGGTCATGAAACGTCTGCAAAAAAACAACCAAGCTCAGAGACCACAAAGGACCCCACAATTAAGAAATTCTTTCCTACTGGATGAAGCCACTCTAAAGACACCTCAAGGGCAACTCAAGCATCCACTTGATGGGCTGCAGCTCTTGGAAAAAGAAGTCAGCAAAATTCTTGGAGGGCCATCTTGTGGCAAAGGCCTTAGATCTCTCCTTAAGGCTGCTAGAGCGAGACCAGCATTTTCTCGAGAAGCAGACCTGGATGGGATGGATGGATTTTTTTATTATTATTATATTGTGAATTAAAAAAAAATATATTGTAAGCTGCCCAGTGTAAGTTGGGTTGCTATTTAATTTTTTTTAATTAATAAATAGTCCTAGAAGACCTCTGTGAGGAATAAAAACTCAACTCCGAGGGTGTTGGAAAACCGAACATGTTTTATTCGAGCTTTTGCAAAAGCTGGTGGAACTCTTGGCGATGGCAAATCCCAGAGTCCACACTTAAATCAATTTTTGCATAGGTTTTTATATATCCTGTCCCGTGCATCACACCACATCCTTCCAAAGGGAGCCCAGTTGATAGGCCCACCCGGTCACATGCTTTCCCACAGCCTAACCACCATTATAATTACCAGACCCTCCAATTTTTAAATCAAAAAGCCCCCTTTTGTTCCTGTCTTATCTTCCCTCCCTTTTCTATGGCATGATTTGTAACATCCGGCTAACTAAGGGTATACAGCCTTATCTACACGGTGAACTGTTACCCAGACTGGATAATTGCAATTATAAAGGATTTATATCTTCACTTTTTTTATAAGAGTGCCTGTTTTTCATCTAAAAGCTATGTGTGTAACAGAGTTCATGCTTTGGTTAAACGTGGCTGCACTTTGGTTCATAGTTATACTTTAAAATACTAACTCTAGGCAGTTTTTATAAAGACTACCTTATATAAATTGAATAATAGGTTATTCATAAGCTATATTCTATTCTACTGTAAGGTCCCAGGCACGCTGGCTGAGGAATTCTGGGAGTTGAAGTCCACAAGTCATCAAAGGGTCATAGTTCCCTCACGCCTGGCTGAGGAATTCTGGGAGTTGAAGTCCACAAGTCATAAAGGGGTCCTAGTTCCCTCACGCTGGGTGAGGAATTCTGGGAGTTGAAGTCCACAAGTCATAAAGGGGTCATAGTTCCCTCACGCTGGCTGAGGAATTCTGGGAGTTGAAGTCCATAAGTCATAAAGGGGTCATAGTTCCCTCACGCTGGCTGAGGAATTCTGGGAGTTGAAGTCCACAAGTCATAAAGGGGTCATAGTTCCCTCAGGCTGGCTGAGGAATTCTGGGAGTTGAAGTCCACAAGTCATCAAAGGGTCCTAGTTCCCTCACGCCTGGCTGAGGAATTCTGGGAGTTGAAGTCCACAAGTCATCAGAGGGCCAAGTTGGGAGACCCCTGTTCTAGAGCAAGGTTGCAAAAGCAGGAAAAGATCCAACAGAATCAGAAATGCAACAATCTTGGCCTTTATTTATCTGGAGAGAACTGCCCCACCCTCGCCCCCACCCCCTCCCTCTGCTGACAATTTAACCGGAAGTCCAAAAGAATTCCCACGCTCTTTAGTTCGGCCAAGGGGCAAAAGCAAAAGCGCCTTATTGGTCCAGGTGGAAAGGTACATAATTGTCCTGCATTTAGCAGAATTTGCCTTTTTTTCCCCCGCCCGGGAGAAAAAAAAGCAAAATGTCTGGAGATGCCGGGGATCGAACCCGGGGCCTCATACATGCAAAGCATGCGCTCTACCACTGAGCTACATCCCCTCCCCGTCGCAAGTCTTTCGAATAGACGTAGAAGAGGCGCTTGTTCCGGAGGACCCAGCAAATAAAACGCAATTCGAGTGATGTATCTTGGATGGAGGGGACCTTGGGAGGCCTTCTAGACCAACCCCCTGCTCACGCAGACCTTATACCACTCCGGACAAATCAGAGGCATAAACTGATGTAATATCAAGATATATAGTAGTATCAAGATAGGAAAGCATAACCCTTAAAAGCTTTATTGGCCATTTAAAGATTTCATTTGCTCCCTTTGGAAATTTATTAACCCACGCGTGGAAACTGAACGTATCCTTTCTAAACGCAACGCCCTACGTATTTCGTTCCGAGTCCTGCCTTTTGTATGCAACGGACGCAGCTCTTTTCCGGAAAACTTGAGCGGCCCTGAAAAGGGCCTTTTCCGCATCGTCTCTTCTGTCCGTCCCCAGATCTGATCTCTAAGTTAGCCGCCGAAGCCGTATAGAGTCCGGCCTTGGCGCTTTAGGGCGTAGACCACATCCATGGCCGTGACCGTCTTCCTCTTGGCGTGCTCGGTGTAAGTCACCGCGTCGCGGATCACGTTCTCTAGGAAGACCTTCAGGACGCCCCGCGTTTCCTCATAGATGAGCCCCGAAATTCGCTTCACGCCGCCGCGCCGAGCCAGGCGGCGAATGGCGGGCTTCGTGATGCCTTGGATGTTATCCCGGAGGACTTTCCTGTGCCTCTTGGCGCCTCCTTTGCCCAAGCCTTTCCCGCCTTTGCCTCGCCCAGACATACTTCCCCGCTCGCAGAAAACAGCCGATGTGGCAAAGCCGGAGGGGAAATGGGTAGATATACCACAGAATCGGACCAGAGGGAAAACTAAACCGGGCACCTCTTCCCGCCTTTTCTACGTCGCCCGTAAAAATCTCCTCACGACAATTGAAAAGGCCTTAAAAAGAAGTGAAGGGCGTGGTCATTCGAGTATTAAGAGAATTCAATCCTTTTCTATCAACGTAGATTTCTGAAAAATTAGGATTGATTATTCTCAGTGTGGTTTATAAACTTGAGAAGCTGGAAGTTGCACCAAAATCAAAGGACCAGCATCACAGTGAATTAATCAATAGAAAGCATTTGCAATTTATATTATATCCTTTATAATATTCATAAAAATTTCATAAGGGACAAAGAATTGTAATATTCCCTGGAGTAAGCTCAGTTCTTAAATCAGTTCTTGGCCAGTGCAAAAGCAATTTGCCACTCATTTGTGAGATGTTTTTTCCAATGCTGCCTGAAAGCCTGCATCTCCTAGTGGTCTCCTATCCCTGTACTAAGGAAGTGTGATTTCCTTAGCTTTTCAAGCTCACATTATTGCCTCAAAACTCAAGTGTCCCAAGTTTGGAATGGAACTGAATTTGAGAGACGCTTTTACGTTTGCAAAGGGGCTTTTTTTGCCCACCTGGAAATACAAACTACCAAATGCTTCAAGCAAAGCAAAAAGCATTTATTAAGGGGAAATCAAGACTTTTTATAGGGGATAAAAACAAATGATACATTTGTGTATGCAATAGGTCAGAAAGCAAATGATTAATAAAAGACATTGATTAAATGTGAGTTTTGGACAAATAGAAAACCTGGGTTTCAGATAACGTTCCACAAGTGGCAAATTTATGAGTTATGTTACTCTTCCCCAGGTGAGTTTGAATCTTTCTTAAAACTTGCAAGGATATTCGAAGACTTTCAGAATAGGCTCTGTATAGTTTGGTGCTGAAAAAGAGAAGTTTTCACATACCAAAAGTAATGGCCTTGACTAAGAAGAAAAATGTATGTTTTTCTCCAGTTAGAAGAGACTTAAGCTGCCACATTAAAATGCTAACTTTTCACTTTTTTAAAATGCCAGTAACAAAGCTTAAAATTCCAGATAATGTAGTATGACAAAACATCACAAAAAAGTCTGAATTTACACAACATTCTTAGCAAGGTGAGGCAATTGTTCCAATACTGTATTTACCCCACTCATGACTTTCAACAAAGTTACACTTATCTCTAATGCTTTTATATTTATGTTTTTATACTATATTAAGTCACCCAGAGTTGCCTTGGATATTACAACAGGCGGCATATACATTTAATAGTTTTCCCCCTGCGTACAGGTCAGAATTTGAAGGTCAGATGCTCATTGTGGGATAAAAAAAATATAGTAAATTCTACTGCTATCACAGCTCATATTGCTATAGAGTGCATTACATTAAAAACTGGGATTTTTAAAAATTATATTTATGTATCTCACAGGAGAAAAAAGGCTTTAACTGGATTCAAGTCTTCTGCAAACACTGCTAAATATACAGCTTGTCCTTTTTGTGCAACACTCAAAAATGGTTCAAAAATAGATACAATCCACACAAATGCTATCAAAGGAAGAATGGATGGGAAAGCAGATGGAGTTAGCAGAGATGGCCAAATTGACTGTTTTAATTAAAGAATATATTTCTTTTTAATATACATATAGCTTTGTTTCTAGTTGGAGACCTCTCGTAGACTTTGTACTTGAATGGGAAAGTTTCAGAAAGTTTAAAATTTTCTTATTCAACAGCAGGCTCACTGAGCATGTGCAAGAAACATGAGTAGGTGCTTGAAACTAAGCAGAGAACACCCACATTCGGTGAACCAAGAATATCCATATATGGTTAGGACAATTGTGTCGTTTGATAGGTTTGTGACCTGCCACGTCAGGTATAGCTGACGTCGGTATAGGAGGAGTTAGGGAGGGTATAATTGCTGTTACGCTTCTGTAAGGGGGGTGGCTCTTCCTTGTAACTCTTGTGAGTGCATGATTGAGTTCCACCACGCTTTGCAAACCGTCTTTTGCTACTAAACTTGATTTTTGATAATAAAAGAAACTTTATTCTGCTACTCCGAACCTCGTCTCTGAATTTCTTTCAAGGAATTCTACAAACAAATTGGGGGCTCGACCGGGATCCAATCTGCGCTGGGACTCTGCGGGGGTCCTCCTTAGGTGCACCCCTTTCCTTTTGAAAGGAGGGGAACCACCCAGAGGACTGCGGAGCTCTTGGAAACCCGTAAAAATTCAATAAAGACGAGTATTAGGAGAAGGGTGAATAAAGTGCGGAACAGCCTGAAAACAGACCGGGTAACATCTGCGCGCAGACCCTGGTGAGTACTGGCTTGGAAACACCAGAACACAAGAGTCCAGGGCGGTCCGGATAGAGTGTGTGGATGTGAGAACTGGCAACGGGGCTGGGTGGAAGTCCTTTTGCGGGACCTCGGGGAGGTCTGCAGGACGGAGTGAGTGAGGGGGATATTATTGAATATCCAGAGACGGTGACGTGTGGAACTGAAAGGAGTTGCTGGGAGGGACACAGGCGCACATACTCAAGATAGGCTGACCACCCATAAGGGAGATGGGGGGTAATACAGAGTGGACTGAGTCAGGGAAGAAGTGTGTTAAAAGGATCCGGAAGAACCCCAAACTAAAAATCGACCCGAGTGGCCCTTTGGGCAGAATATTGGCTGGATGGGGATCCCCGCCCTATAACCGGGAGATTTTGAGGTTGGGGTTGAACAAAGAAGATATGGTTAATTTGTGCTGTTTCATTTGGTGGGAGGATGAAAATGTGGAGTGGCCAAGGGATGGCTCCACAGATTATTTTCAGTGTCACAATTTATATAATTATGTGAAGAAAAAGAAATGTAAAAGTTTGGATAATGAATTGGATTATGCGCTGATTTGGGTCCCGGATCTTTGGAACCCAAGGGAGCACATCCTCATGACAAAAACAGATGAGGAAAAAGAAGAACAAGAGCAAGGGAGTATTGCACCCCCCTATAATCCGATTCATATCCAAAATCCTCCTCATCCAGTGAATGTGGTGACATCACCATTGTATCCAGAATTACCAGGGGGAGTAAGTCAGTTGACCCCAGGACCATGGTCTAGTCAATCTATGCCTGTCCTGAGTCCACAAGGTCAGGATCCATACTGGACTCCGACATATCCAACCCCGCCTACCCCTGTGTTAACTCCCTATACTGACCCAAGAACTAGGAATAAAACAAAACAGTTCGGGAATGTGATAGGAAGCACTAAAAAGGATCTGATGACGCAAATGGGAGTAGAGGAAGGGGATTTGGAGGATTTCAAGGTGGATACCAGAATAAGGAGAGAACGTGCTTTGGATGTGGAATGAAGGGCCACTTTTTAAAAAAAAATTGCCCTAAATGGGCGAGAGGACAGCAAGTTTACTCAGTGTGGGAAGAAGAGGATAGTTTTTACTAGGGGAGGGAAAGGAGCTCATTGGCTTTTGAACAGCTCCTTGAAATTATAATAATAGTTATTGATTTGTCAAGAGAAAGTATGAAATGAAATATCCCTATGTGAAAGTGTTTATACAAGCAGTTTGAATGGAAGTGAATGTATGGATATGCTGATCCTGTCTCTCTCTCTCTCTCTCTCTCTCTCTGTGTGTGTGTGTGTGTGTGTGTGTGTGAGTGAGTTTCTCCCCCATCTAAACTGCAGGTTTTATTGTTTTAGCAAGTGTTTGCATGAGAAGAGTTCCATGGAGAATGTGTGAGAGAATTTATGGCAAATTCATGTGAAGGAGAGAAAGCTATTCCCCCCCCCTTTTCGTTTTCAGCTGGCTAAGAAAAGGGGGGGGGCTGCTCATTTTAATTTTTTTTCTCCGCTTGGAATTCTGCTTTGGGAGGAAGGTGGGGTGGATGTGAAATTTAATACCCATTCTTATAGTAATGAAATATGAGAAGAACTTGAATACACCTATACTGTAGTTTTATTTTTATGTTTTTATGTCTGTGTGCAGGACACACTGATAAAAACATAATATCTAGGAGACCTGAAGGAATGGTAATTCAACCCTTGTTTAAAACGAAGGAGTTGAGAAAATTTTGGGATTATAAATGAGCTATGTTGTTTTGAATAAAGATTTGTATGCAAACAAACTCAAGCAGAGTTGGTGAGCGCTCCTTTGTTGGCTCTTTACTAAGCAATGTGTTTGTAAATACGGACAAAAGGAATGGCTAGGGGAGGGATAATTGATACTTTTCTATGGTTAATATATGGTTGGTTATATGATATGTAGACAAAATACATAAAATGCTCTATAACATCTAATGGTGAGGCTATTTCAATGCATTCAAGTTGATTTTAAATTATCTCAAGTAGGAAATTCCACAATATGAAAACTAATGACATGTTTATAAAGAATTAGATACTGGGGCTGTTTTCTGCTTTGTCTTATCTCAGGAAACAAGGCTTGCTGATCCAAACACCCCCTTTGAAATTTCCTGTCCACAAGTTTGAGGTGGGACAGTGGATCCTGATCCGAACGTGGAAGGAGGAAAAACTGCAACCTAAGTGGGAAGGACCATTCCAGTGTTGCTGACCTCTGAAACCGCAGTCTGGACGAAAGAAAAAGGGTGGACCCACTACACACGAGTGAAGGGACCAGTAGCTGAACCAAAAGAACAGTGGACCTGTGTTCCAAATCCAGAACCTTTAAAGCGACAGTAATCGAATGTCCAAACCAGATCTATGACTGGGTGGAATTAGGGTTTGCTATTTTCCTTTGTCTGGTGCCCAAAATCCCATGCCATGCTACTTGTTGTTGCTGTTTCCATTGTATTGACTGTGTAAGATGTACCAGATGTGAAGAATATTTTGGACCAAATAATATAGTACTCATTGAGAAGAAATTGAAACCTTTTGAGAAATATACTATATACTTTAAAAGATAACTAGTCCAGGACGAACAACGAGAGTAACTAAAATGCAAATCCTTAGTGTTGCATATTTGTCCATGGTTATCTATCTCCCTTTCTAGAGAACAATATAGGAGAGCAACAAAAACAGAAGGATGTGAAGCCTGCATTACGAACGCCACCAAAGGAAACGCAGTAATTAAAACCTTGGTATCTTATACCCCAGCACCTAGGGGATGTATATTTCAATCTATGTGTCAATTAAATAACACACAATATTCAGTTTGTAAGGGAGAAGACAAGAAGATACAATGTTATGATCCATCAATGCCAACATATTTCAATTTTAGTATATATGTAGGTCTAGCTAAAACAGGAGCAAGACAGAGACCTGAAAGTGAAGGAAGATTAATATATGTCAATTCCACAAAAATATTAGAAAAGGGGACAGAAAAGGCTTTAATACGGTTTGATGCCTGCACAATATTAGGTTTATCTCCTCTCGCCACAAAGTGGAGACTAGTTGGATCTCAGCATATAAACAAAATCATAAATATACATGTCCCACTAATTTGAACTTTGCAAATGGGAACCCCAATCAATGGCCACCTTGTGGGGGATCTGTTAAATGTTCAGGGTGGAGTTGTGTGTGTGGTTACACTGGAGAGGGTTATCCAGGATGTAGTGGTATTACCAAATTTAATGGAATATACAGAACTAATACGATGGAGTTGGAAATCACTAAGAACCATGCTGAAGTAGTAAGTTATGGATTTGGGATAGATATTCCATGTAATGTTGAAACAGTGAGAGGAAATGAGCGGACACCAGAAAAGATCGTGTGTGTCTATGGGCCTGCTACTTGGGCCGAAGATGGATCTTGGGGATATAGAACACCCATGTATATGTTAAACAGAATAATAAGATTACAGGCTGTATTAGAATTAGTTGGAAAAAAAAATAGATACTGCTTTAAATGTTTTGGCAAAAACTACTGATAAGCTTAGAGTGGCTGTGTATCAAAATAGATTAGCATTAGATTATATTTTGGCTAAGGAAGGGGGTGTCTGTGGAAAATTTAATTTAACTAATTGCTGTATACAAATTGACGATTCAGGCATGGTAATTAACCAGATAACGAAAGAAATGGTTAGAATTGCACATGTACCTGTACAAACTTGGACAGGGATATTGGATGATGAAGGATTCCTAGGAGGGATATTTAGAAATTGGAAACAGGCTCTGTTTATGGTGTGTATTATATTTATTGGTATAATGATGTTGCCTTGCCTGATCCCAGTAATAAAGAACCTAGTGAACAGTTCAGTCCACGGTATATTACAAGCCCAACAGAATGCTAAGTCTATAATGGTGTTAAAAGAAATTGGGGATCAAATCCAATTGTTGGAAAGTATGGATACCTTACATCCAATGAAAACTACCAAGGAAGAAACTATTAGGTTAAATGAAATAAAAGAAAATATTAAACGAATGACCAAATAAGAAATGGGGGAATTGAATGGGAAAGTTTCAGAAAGTTTAAAATTTTCTTATTCAACAGCAGGCTCACTGAGCATGTGCAAGAAACATGAGTAGGTGCTTGAAACTAAGCAGAGAACACCCACATTCGGTGAACCAAGAATATCCATATATTATGGTAAGGTTAGGACAATTGTGTCGTTTGATAGGTTTGTGACCTGCCACGTCAGGTATAGCTGACGTCGGTATAGGAGGAGTTAGGGAGGGTATAATTGCTGTTACGCTTCTGTAAGGGGGGTGGCTCTTCCTTGTAACTTGTGAGTGCATGGTTGAGTTCCACCACGCTTTGCAAACCGTCTTTTTCTACTAAACTTGATTTTTGATAATAAAAGAAACTTTATTCTGCTACTCCGAACCTCGTCTCTGAATTTCTTTCAAGGAATTCTACAAACATACGAAAGACGAAAAACAATGAAACGCTGATTTGGGGGGGTTCCTGATGGCTGTTATAGAAATGGCTAGTATATATCAAGTATATAGAAGTAAAAATTTGAGGGTGTTTTATTTTTACTGCCCTGAAAAAGTTGGAAGTGAATTTTTCCCTCTCCTGTTTTCTTCAACATTCATGTGTACTCATTTTCACAATAAAACTTTAAGATAGGCCTTAGAAAACCAACTCACAAACAATGCTTGTTATCAACAGCCATTAACGTGTTGGAAGAAACACAGGCACAAAATCAAATACATCTCACTGTTATCAGTTAATAAATTTTACTTTCCTTTTTACAAATTAGAAATCCTTCAAGTTAATTTTTTGCTCATGTTTTAATAAAAGCTTATTACTTATTGTTTAAGCTGCCTAGAATTATTCTTGGCTCGATAGAGGGGGCGACATAAATCCCTCGAACAAAACCGCCCCTTAAAGCGACCTCGCACTTTTCCAGGAATACGTGAGCGGCTCTTAAAAGAGCCTTTGGGGTTGCGGGTAGTCTTCGGTAGTCTTCCCTGCGGTCCACGCGTCAAGCCGCCCCTCTACTTGGAGCTGGTGTACTTGGTGACGGCCTTGGTGCCTTCGGAGACGGCGTGCTTGGCCAGCTCGCCCGGCAGCAGGAGGCGCACGGCCGTCTGGATCTCGCGGGAGGTGATGGTGGAGCGCTTGTTGTAGTGCGCCAGGCGGGAGGCTTCGGCGGCGATGCGCTCAAAGATGTCGTTGACGAAGGAGTTCATGATGCTCATGGCCTTGGAGGAGATGCCGGTGTCGGGGTGGACCTGCTTCAGCACCTTGTAGACGTAGATGGAGTAGCTCTCCTTGCGGGTCTTTCTGCGTTTCTTATCGCCCTTCTTCTGCGTCTTGGTGATGGCCTTTTTGGAGCCCTTCTTGGGCACCGGCGCTGACTTCGCAGGCTCGGGCATCTTCCCTCTTCCTCTTACGTCAACAGGCAGTGAATTGACGAGCTTCGGCGTCCCGCTCCCTTTTATAGCAGCCGTATGCTGATGAAGGGGCTCCAAGCGTCAAGCTGCCGTTGGTCCGTACAATTTGGGCGGGAAAGTGGAACGCCAATCAGAGAGGTCGAAGCGTTCGTTCGCTGAATCGGATAAGGAAACACGGCTGGTTTGGCTTGAACGCGCCCCGGAGTTGTTTTCTGATTGGTGCAGTGAGGCTCCTCTCTCATTGGTCTGTTTTGAAGCCGCCCTTGCTCGGTGCAAAGGGAATTGTTTTGGCTTTAAAAGCAAATAAAATCAATAAATTGGATTAGTAACCTCACTGAAATAAGGAGAATTGGGGAGCCCTATTAATAGATTCAGAGAACTTTGGGCTGGTTTCCACCCGGCTGCCTTGCCTCAGCAGCGTCTATCGAGCCCAATAGGTTGGGGGGAGGGGCAGCCGTCTGAGGAAACTTCAAATGCAAAATTAGGTGAAGGACAAACAGAGAAGTTAAACTGGAATGACAAGATTATTAGCAAAGAATTATCTAATTATGAGTTGTCCTTAAAACAGAGGACAAAGTCTCTTCCAGGCTGCACCTAGTGACAAAACACTATAAAAAGCAAACTCTGTCAAAACCTATAGAGGATCAAATGTGTTATGAAGTCCAATTCAGTGACTAACAGCCACATCAAACTTTGCGTCAGAATTTTATAATCCACTTGTCACAAGGAGAGACCACATAGTTTATATAGTAAGAAAGCAACACAAGCCACATTTCAGCATACAGTACTAGTATTTTGAAGAGGGAAATACTTGAAACACACTTCTCACACAAACTACATTTTAAATGATGTTGCCTTCAACTTCAAGAACTTTTAAGATGCCTTAATCTCACTGAAATCAAGTTACAAATTTTAGTGATTTCTTTCTGCTGATTTAGATGAGACTGCTGTGATTTGGGTTTAGCTCCCTTCAATTATGTTTTAATTAAACTGCATTTTAATTGCTCAGCAATCAGCCGTGTATATTGACCATCATTCTTGGATCAAGACCAGTCAGTTGAAATGTCTCCGTAGCTTTGAACCACAGATTGTCTGGTTTTGGAGACGGAAATGGTTCTTCTACCCCACCCTATCAACTCAGAAATTTCTTCGTTTGGGTTTTGCCTTCAAGACAAGACAATAAAAATTGTCCTATATGATGTCTCTTCTGTCACCATTGTCCCCAGAATTGCTCACAAAGCATTTCAGAAGAAGATGGACACCATATCTCTGGGATGAAAAGAGAAGAGCGAGTAAAGATGTTGTGGGCACTCAGTCAATGGACATTGAGGAACCTGACAGAAATAAAGGTTTCATTTTCTCCCTGGAGGGAAAAGTTTAAAACTTCAGCTGGTGAGGAGGAAGCCTTAAAATGTTATTTACAGGAGAGAAACCAGGAAGTTTTTCCCCAAAACAAAGTTGTTCAGCAGATAAAAATACATCTCTTTTTCCTCTGATGAAACTGGTTCACTTTCCCCTCCTACCAAAGACCTTACTAACAAGAGTAACAAAGAGGACGCCTAATATCTCTAGCAGTGTTTCTCAACCTTGGTGGTTTTAAGCTTTGTGGATTTCAACTCCCAGAATTCCCCATCCAGCTCAGCTGACATCTAGGAAGAAAGAAGGAAGGAAATGACCTTGCATTAGCAATTTCATGAAGATAGGGAGGACGGAGCATAAACCCTTGAACCAGTGTTCCTCAATAAGATATGTGTGGGCTTTCCACTCCCAGAATTCATAACTAGCTTGGGAATTCTAGGAGTTGAAGTGGATAAAGTGGATAAAATTGAGAAACACTACTTTAAACCTCAATGTGTACCCATTGTCACTTGGTCGATAGGCCATGAAGCCCTGAAAAATCAGTATCCCTAGACAGGGATGTGCAAGGCTTCCTTGTCTAGTTTAATGTCTAGTTTAATGAAGAGAAGGACAAGGGGGGACATGATAGCAGTATTCCAATATCTCAGGGGCTGCCATAAAGAAGAGGGAGTCAAGCTATTCTCCAAAGCACCTGAAGGCAGGAGAAGAAGCAACGGGTGGAAACTAATCAAGGAGAGAAGCAACCTGGAACTAAGGAGAAACTTCCTGACAGTGAGAACAATTAATCAGTGGAACAGCCTGCCTCCAGGAACAGTAAATGCTCCAACACTGGAAGTTTTTAAGAAGAGACTGGACAGCCATTTGTCCGAAATGGTGTAGGGTTTCCTGCCTGAGCAGGGGGTTGGACTAGATGACCTCCAAGGTCCCTTCCAACTTTACTACTACTACTACTACTACTACTACTACTACTACTGTTGTTGTTGTTAATTGCGAAGTCGTGTCCGACCCGTCGCGACCCCATGGACAATGTTCCTCCAGGTCTTCCTGTCCTCTACCATCTTCTGGAGTCCATTTAAATTCACACCTACTGCTTCAGTGACTCCATCCAGCCATCTCATTCTCTGTCGTCCCCTTCTTCTATTGCCCTCAATCTTTCCCAACATTAGGCTCTTCTCCAGTGAATCCTTCCTTCTCATTAGGTGGCCAAAGTACTCGAGTTTCAGCTTCAGGATCTGGCCTTCTAAAGAGCAGTCGGGGTTGATCTCTTCTAGGACTGACCGGTTTGAACGCCTTGCAGTCCAAGGGACTCGCAGGAGTCTTCTCCAGCACCAGAGTTCAAAGGCCTCAATTCTTTTGCGCTCAGCCTTTCTTATGGTCCAACTTTCACAGCCATACATTGCAACTGGGAAAACCATGGCCTGGACTATACGCACTTTTGTTGGCAGGGTGATGTCTCTGCTTTTTAGAATGCTGTTTAGATTTGCCATAGCTTTCCTCCCCAGGAGCAAGCGTCTTTTAATTTCTTGGCTGCAGTCCCCATCTGAGGTGATCTTTGAGCCCAGAAAAATAAAATCTGTCACTACCTCCATTTCTTCCCCATCTATTTGCCAGGAATTGAGAGGGCCGGATGCCATGATTTTGGTTTTCTTAATGTTGAGTTTCAAGCCAACTTTTGCACTCTCCTTCTTCACCCGCATCAAGAGGCTCTTTAGTTCCTCTTCACTTTCTGCCATTAGAGTGGTATCATCTGCATATCTTAGGTTGTTGATATTTCTCCCGGCAGTCTTAATTCCAACTTTTGATTCATCTAGCCCTGCCTTTCTCATGATGTGCTCTGCATATAAGTTAAATAGGCAGGGTGACAGTATACAGCCTTGCCGGACTCCTTTTCCAATTTTGAACCAATCAGTGGTTCCGTGTTCGGTTTTCACTGTTGCTTCTTGACCCGCATATAGGTTTCTCAGGAGACAAATGAGATGGTCTGGTACTCCCATCTCTTTAAGAACTTGCCACAATTTGTTGTGATCCACACAATCAAAGGCTTTCGCATAGTCAATGAAGCAGAAGTAGATGTTTTTCTGGAATTCCCTAGCTTTCTCCATGATCCAGCGTATGTTGGCAATTTGATCTCTAGTTCCTATGCCTCTTCGAAATCCTGCCTGTACTTCTGGTAGTTCTCGATCCACATACTGCTGGAGTCTAGCTTGTAGGATTTTAAGCATAACTTTACTAGCATGTGAAATGAGTGCAATGGTGCGATAGTTTGAACATTCTTTGGCATTGCCTTTCTTTGGAATTGGAATGTAAACTGACCTTTTCCAATCCTGTGGCCACTGTTGAGTTTTCCAAATTTGCTGGCAAATTGAGTGTAGCACTTTTACTGCATCCTCTTTTAAGATTTTGAATAGCTCAGCTGGAATACTGTCACCTCCACTAGCTTTGTTGTTGCTCAGATTTTCTAAGGCCCATTTCACTTCACATTCTAGGATGTCTGGTTCGAGGTCAGTGACCATCTCATTGTGGTTATCTGGGATGTTAAGCTCATTCTTGTATAGTTCTTCTGTGTAGTTTTGCCATCTCTTCTTAATCTCTTCTGCCTCTGTTAGGTCTCTGCCATTTTGGTCCTTTATCATGCCCATCTTTGCATGAAACGTTCCCTTCATATCTCCAATTTTCTTGAAGAGATCTCTGGTCCTCCCTATTCTGTTGTTTTCTTCTATTTCTTTGCACTGTTCATTTAAGAAGGTATTCTTATCTCTTCTAGCTATTCTCTGGAATTCTGTATTCAATTGGGTGTATCTTTCTCTTTCTCCTTTGCCTTTCGCTTCCCTTCTTTCCTCAGCTATTTGCAAAGCTTCCTCAGACAGCCATTTTGCTTTCTTGCATTTCTTTTTCTTTGGGATGGTTTTAGTTGCTACCTCTTGTACAATGTTGCGAACTTCCATCCATAGTTCTTCAGGCACTCTGTCTATCAGATCCAGTTCCTTAAATCTATTTGTCACCTCTACTGTATATTCATCAGGAATATGATTTAGTTCATACCTGAGTGGCCTAGTGCTTTTCCCTACTTTTTTCAATTTAAGCCTAAATTTTGCAACGAGAAGCTCATGATCTGAGCCACAGTCAGCTCCTGGTCTTGTTTTTACTGACTGTATACAGCTTCTCCATCTTTGGCTGCAGAGCACATAGTCAATCTGATTTCTATGTTGACCGTCTGGTGATGTCCATGTGTAGAGCCGTCTCTTGGGTTGTTGGAAAAGAGTGTTTGTTATGACCATCGTATTCTCTTGACAAAATTCTATTAGCCTGTGCCCTGCTTCATTTTGTACTCCAAGGCCAAACTTGCCTGTTATTCCGGTTATCTTTTGGCTTCCTACCTTAGCATTCCAATCCCCCATGATGATAAGGACATCATTTTTTGGTGTTAATTCTATAAGGTGCTGTAGGGCTTCATAGAACCGGTCAATTTCATCCTCTTCAGCACCAGTGGTTGGGGCATAGATTTGGACTACTGTGATATTGAATGGTTTGCCTTGGATTCGAATTGAGATCATTCTGTCATTTTGGGGATTGTATCCCAGTATTGCTTTTCCTATTCTTTTATTGACTATGAAGGCTACTCCATTTCTTCTGAGGGATTCTTGCCCACAGTAGTATACCTGATGGTCATCTGAGTTAAATTCACCCATTCCTATCCATTTTAGTTCGCTGATTCCTAAGATGTCAATGTTCAGTCTTGTCATCTCTTTTTTGACTACGTCTAGCTTGCCTTGATTCATGGATCTTACATTCCAGGTTCCTATGGAGAAAAAATCTTTACAGCATCGGACTTTCCTTTCACCACCAGATATATCCACAGCTGAGCGTCCTTTCGGCTTTGGCCCAGTCGCTTCATTCTTTCTGGCGCTACTAGTACTAGCCCTCTGCTCTTCCCCAGTAGCATATTGGACACCTTCCGACCTGAGGGGCTCATCTTCCAGCGTCATATCTTTTTTCCTTTTAGTACTGTCCATGGGGTTTTCATGGCAAAGATACTGGAGTGGTTTGCCATTTCCTTCTCCAGTGGATCACATTTTGTCAGAACTCTCTGCTATAACCTGTCCGTCTTGGGTGGCCCTGCACGGCATAGCTTATAGCTTCATTGAGTTACGCAAGCCCCTTCGCCACGACAAGGCAGTAATCCATAAAGGGATTACTACTACTACTACTACTACTACTACTATTATTATTATTATTATTATTATTATTATTATTATCGTTGCTGGACCTGACATAATCCTGGTGTTTTCCATGAATAACTTTGTCCAAGGAGAGAAAATCAGCCTTGCACATTCTGTATCAAAGCTTATGAGGTTCTGCAGGAAGAAAGCTGGTAGTCTGAATGTAAATGACAAGAAATAAAACAAAACCCTCAAGTCTGTATGAGGTCTCTGAACTCAAAGGAAGCATTTCTTATTCTTGTGGAGGGAAATAACCAGTCATTTGGTTCCATTCTTCAAGTTGTGGTTAAACACTCTCTCTGTTTTTGTTAATAGCTGCACACATAAAGGCAGGCCACATCTAAAGCTTTGTTGTGTGAAAACTGGAACCCCGGCTGTTTTCTAGAAGCACAAAGAGTGTGACAGAACAAGGGAAGTGGAAAGTTAGCGTAGTATCAGCCTTAAAGCTCATTTTTTTATGGTTTTTCAGAAGAAAACCTGAGCTAATCATACGTTCTTTTTCACTAGCTTTGCTTCCTAATAAGAAAGCTCTCTGTGGAAAGCTTTTGAGGAGATTAGTTTGCAGGGGTTTTTTTTTTATAAACAGTTTCTATTATTTTTCCATTTTACACCAACAGAGCTTAAGAACCAGCATGGAGATATGGTGGTCAATTACAAAAAGAAAACAATAACATATGTATACAATTCACACAATATTTCTTAAAACTTCCCTCTCTATCTATGTAGAATATTATAATCAATTAAATTCAGATAAATTCGTTCATTAATATATCTAAATATAAATTTCCTTAATCAATAAAAACTTTCAACCGCTCAATATCAATATAATAATCAAATTAGTACAATCCTATAACCAATTCATTCATTAATATATCGCTATATATAAATTAAATGCTTAAATCAAAACCAACGCTCTCTATCTATTTAGATTATTGGAATCTCATTAGTACATTTCTAACACAGATTTTCATTAAGTATATTGCCAGATATAAATTTCATTAGTCGATAATCTTTTGTGAAAGCTCCTTATCTATCCCAAAGATCCTGTTTTAAACTTTATTAATTTTTCCAAATATTTGAATTTAAGCTAACCTAATTATCTAACTATTTCAGGGCCCCCAAGTTTCTCTTATTGAAACATATTAGCTCCAAAACTAAATTCCTACATTTCTCAACTATATTTCTATTCTTTTTCAACGATTCTCCAATTATTAATTCCATCTCATTCCAAAACAAAAACCACACATAGGAAAAGAGAAAAGAAAAACATACACACACAAACAAAAAACACATATTCTTGCTATACTTCAATATTAAATTCTAAATCATTTCATAATAGCTTCCCATTTAACACAAACCAAATCCAAGACAATCCAAATCGCTATAAAACCTTTACCATCCATAATTATCCTCTCAAATTTAATTTTATTCTGGATTTCCTTCTATTTCCTTCTATTCCAAATAGGTTTCCATAGTTTGTTTTCATAATCTGATTTTACCTCAGGCCCTTCCAGACATTTAGATTATGATTCTTGAAAGTATTTCCCAAAATAGGAGTAGATCTAGTGGTTTCACTTGATTAATTTCAACTACTTTCAAACTGAATCAGCGGTTGGCAAAATTAGCCCTATGGCTCAACCGCAGAACAGCAAAAGGGAGGTGGGTTTTGCTTTTTTTAATTTTTGGTTTAAAGATGTGGCTGTGAACCCTAACTTTACCTAAATAAATCATAGGAATATCCTGGAATATTCAAGCCTTGTGGACTTTGACTCCCAGAATTCCCCAGCCAGCTATCAATTCTGGAAGTCCACACAAATTAAACTTGCTGAGATTGACAAACTCTAGTTTAAGGATTTATGCTTTCTTTCCTTCCTTCTTACTTCCTAGACTCAATCCACAAAGTGTTGAGGAAGACCCATCACCTACTGTACCTCAAAATTGCTTTTGCTTCCAAAAAAAAAGGATAATTTTGTTTTGTGTATTTATTTCACAGGAAATATATGGAATTTTGAGGACTCATCAAAGAGATTTCTGACTCTTGTAGGGTATGTTACCTTAGAAAAACTGAGGAATCAAGTTGAAGGAACATCTCAGCTTAGTCTGTTCTCAATAGAGGAACCATCACATTTAGAAGCACCTGAAAGCCCAGCTGAGGGAACTAGCTGTTATTCAGCTCTTATCTTTCTGACCCACTTCCTTTTGGTTACTTTCTGTTTTAGGGGATTAAAAAGTTAAGATGGTACTTATAAGCAGGCACAACCAAGCTCTGTATTAATGTTTCTCAACCACAAAAACTTTTAAGATGTGTGAACCTCAACTCCCAGACTTCTACAAAGCATCTGTTCTTCGGCCTGTTAATAATCTTGCTGCAATTAACGAAAAATGTCAATTGCCTGACTTTTTTTTCCCAGTTGCTAGAATTTCAACAGAAAAAAAGAATGCAATAAAATAATCCAGAGGAGAGCAGATTTAAAGACTTCTTCACAGAGCTTCAACAAGATTTCGCCATGTTCTTGAGAGACATAAAACAGCGGGCCCTTCTTGTGAAGACCAGACAATAAAAGTAGAACATACTGTCCATTTTTTTCCTGGGCGAGTCTGCAAAAATGGTCACATTGACTGTCCTAAGAGGCCTGCAGATCACTGGATCCAAACTGCATCAAGCTGAGCACCTTGAACTGCGGTAATCATGCTGAGGGATAACACACTGTTTATACTGCAGAAATACTTCGTAAAAGTTGCATTCAACCGCAACGTGTTTACCCTGTGGAGAATGGAACCTGTATGACTAATTTTTTCCCTCACAACATGAGCAAATGTTTCCTTTGTCTTCAGACACCTCAAAGAGACTACAAAGCTTTGTTTTTTCTCTCTCTTATATTCAGACCGCTAGCCATACTTGACAATCAACTGTATTTAACAATTGCACTTGTTAAATTGCTCCCCGTTTCTAGCTTTGACACCTTAACCGCTAAACCAAATTGACTTTCTTATTCTCTCTTAAACAGATTCTCTCTCAATCTATTTTGCGGGGTCATTGAAATGGGATGGGAGGACAGAGCAAGGAATGCTATACATGCATTTTTTTTTTTTTCCCCTAGCAAATTTGTCTTAGTCACACTCGGCTAGATTAACCACACATTTATACTTTGAACAATGCGCTTCTCTAAAACTGTCTAAGTCCTAAACGCCTTTTGCAAAAACGACATAAGAAACGTTGTCTGTAAAGGTCATGTTTTGTTGCATTTTGATGAAGTCAGCATGCTCTGTGTTTTCTTGCTTTTTGGGGAAAGAGGAGGTCACTATACAACACCCCCATTTCTTCCTCTGGTGGGAGGTTGTCCTCCATCTCTGGCCCAGGTGAAGATAGAGTGGAGGAGATCTGAAAGACGCTGTAGATGATCTCTGAATCCTGGGGAAAGAAGATGTTGTTCACAGATTAAATGTATCTGTGGGGTCCCTGGTGCTCTCTGAGCTTGGTTTTTTTCTTGTAGACGTTTCGTAACACAACTAGATAACATCATCAGTGCTAGAAATGCAAGCCCTGCTTCTTTCTAGCAGTTATGAAGTAACCTAGCTGAGTCATGAAACATCTGCAAGAAGATAACCAAACTCAGAGAACACTGAGGACCACACAGCCACCCTCCTCCTCTTCCTCCTCCCTTCTAGCACTGATAATGTTCTAGCACTGATAATGCAGACCTAGTTGGGTCTGCAAGAAAACCATCAAGCTCAGAGAGCACCAAGGACGCTTCAGACCTCCTCCTCCTCCTCCCTTCTAGCACTGATGATGTTACCTAGCTGGATAATGAAACATCTGCAAGAAAACCACCAAGTTCAGAGAGCACCAAGGACCCCACAGTCCTCCTCCTCCTCCTCCTCCTCCTCCTCCTCCTCTCTACAAACCTCACTCCTTTCTAGCACTGATGATGTTTACCTAGCTGGATCATGAAACATCAAAGAGAAAAGGAAAGAGCCAAGCTCAGAGAGTTTGAGCCTGAATTATTAATTTTTTTTGTATCCCAGGAACTCATTGAGAGCAAGGCACTTTCTTAAAAAAGAAATGAATTTGACTTTTTCTGGGACCTTATTTAAATAAAGATTCAGAGGTATTAAATCTCATAAAAGCTTGGAACGAAGCCAGAGAAATCAAGAAACCCAGAAGAACTGTTTACACGGGTCAAAACCTTTTTTTACTAATACCCCAAAGAGCAACAGCAATAGGACTTAAGACTTATATACCACTTCATAGTTGGTCCTCTCGAAGCAATTTACAGTGTCAGCCTCTTGCCCCCCCCCCAACAATCTGGGTCCTGAGCTCGGAAGGATGGAAGGCTGAGTAAACCTTGAGCCAGTTAGGATCGAACTGCTGGCAGTGGGCACAATTTGCCTGCAATACTCCATTCTAACAACTGGGAGGGAGGGAGGAAGGAAGGGAGGACAGTAGCAATAGGACTTAGATGTATATACTGCCTCACAGTGCTTTTACAGCCCTCTCTAAGCAGTTTACAGTGTCACTCCCCCCCCAACAATCTGGGTCCTCATTTTAACGACCTCAGAAGGATGGAAAGCTGAGGAGGCCACCTTGAGCCGGTTAGGATCGAACTCCTGGCAGTCGGCAGAGTCAGTCTGCAATGCTGCCTTCTAGCCACTGCGCCACCCTGGCTCATAAAAAAAAATGCAGGAAAGTCTTCCGTAAGGCAGATTCTAGCTGAACTTGAAGGTGAGAGTTAACATTCTGCGGCCTACTAACACCATGTTGCCCCGACCGAGGCATTATAAAGACTGTTCTCATCCCTCTTATTTTCCCACAAGCAACGGCTGAGATCAAAAGGCAAACACCGACAGTATCTAGAAGAGATTCTGTGAACTTTCCACTTCTTCCCAGCATGGACTGAATTAAAGCATGTATGAATCTCACAAAGGCTACCTTGACAGGGGCTGCAGTGGCTTGACGACGCGGCGTCCCATGGTCCCCTTTCTCTGCTTCGTTTTCCTTGGCTTTCAGTCTTTCCGAGAATGGTACTTATCAAGACAGCAATAGAAAGAGAAAGTAAAAAGAGACAAGATGAAGATGAAGGGCTGAGGCTTCGTCCCCTATTTCCTGCCCCACCATCGCAAACCCAGCACCCATGGAAAAATCCCTCAGTCAAGGTCTCCATCCACAAGGACAATCACCACCTCTGACTCCAGGAAAGGGGTCCGTCAAACCGACTCTCTTATTCTCTCTTACATATTTTCCAAAGCACCAGAAGACAGGACAAGAAGCAACGCATGGAAACTGATCGAGGAGAGAAGCAACCTGGAACTAAGGAGAAACTTTCTAACGGCGAGGACAATTAACCAGTGGAACAGCTTGCCACCAGAGGTTGTGGGTGCTCCATCACTGGAGGTTTTTAAGAAGAGACTAGACAACCATTTGTCTGAAATGGTCTAGGGTTTCCTGCTTGAGCCAGGGGTCGGACTAGAGGACTTCCAAGGTCCCTTCCAGCTCTATTCTGATTGATTGATTGATTGATTGAAACTGTTCTAAGGTTTCCTGCTTGAGCAGGGGGTTGGACTAAAGCAGGGCTTTAGATTAGATAGATAGATAGATAGATAGATAGATAGATAGATAGATAGATAGATAGATAGATAGATAGATAGATAGATAGATGATAGAGATGATTGATAGATGATAGATAGAGATAGATGATAGATAGATAGATAGATATGATTGATAGATGATAGATGATAGATAGATAGAGATGATGGATAGATAGATGATAGATAGATGATATAGATAGATAGATAGATAGATAGATAGATAGATAGATAGATAGGTAGGTAGATAGATAGATAGAGAGAGAGAGAGAGAATGAATCTTTATTGTCATTTTTTACTGTGGGCACAATGGCACCCATTAAAAATGAAATTTAGTTGCTTTCCCTCAGAGTGTACACACACATAACACACATTTAAACATGCTATATACAACATATGTATAGACCTATGCCCTGACATATAAGTAACATTTAATCACTATCCACCTTGAATACATAACGGGAGGAAGAAGCTTGAGAGTTCACAAGGTTAATATTTAGCTAAGTCATATATGCCCGGATTATTTCACTTACTATTCTTGTTCTGCTTCTTCTTCCAGCCATAAAAGGCAACTGGAAACAGCAGGATTATCAAAGGAATCGCTATCCAGGAATACCTCCACACAGGGTCTGGATCTTTGGTCCAGACTGGTTCAACCAATGAAGAAAAAGGATGATTTAGTATTTCCTGAAAGAACATCTTAGCCTGCTCTGTTCTTTGGGGTTTAGATCCTATTAAATCTGCAATTGAAACAGACACTGTCTCGTGCCAAGCTCACTTCTGGATTTTGCTTGAACTTCTCAGTGGAGTTTACTCAGGAATCCCGTGGAATCTTTGCCCTTTTCCCAGATCCTACCTAGTTTAACCTTAGTGGTGGGATCTGACTCACCTGTCATGTTTGTTCCCTGGCTCCAAGAAGACATGAGCCATCGGTTGCTTCTCTTTTCTGCATAACGGCAAGCAAATTCCCCCCTGCGGGAGGAATGGTCACTCAAGATTCTCAGAGAGCCACTTTGAAGAAGATCTGCAGGTTCACTGGAGCCCTTCTGAAGACATTCCTGGCTGGAGGTGATCTCCACCTCATCCTTGTAGAAATGGAACTTCTTCTCCCTGATGCCTCCTTCAACCGAGCAAAGGAGGATCAGACAGTCACCTTCCTTCACGGTCTGGGTCAAAGGATTGAATTTAAGCCGTGGGGGAGGAGGGGTATCTGCAAGAAAGATTGACAATGGTAAGGAGACCACCAAGAGACCTCATGAGTAATGAAGCACTGAAGAGTTCTTGCTTCCTTCCTCTTTAAACCAGAAGCCACCTCGTGGTCCAGCATCTGTAAAGAGAATTTGGCTGATCAAAATGGTTTTAGGTCGTCCAATTTATGCTAAGCAGTTTCTTTTCTGGATGAGAGGAGAAAAATTGGGTTTAGGGATAGGCTTCGAGTGAAAATAATAACAAGCTTTTCAGAAGGGTTGCATCAGTCTTGGATCAAGAAATAAAAATTCCTTCTTCCCTTTCTTGATGGACATCCAATCCTTTGTCTGCCAGAACCCACAATACTCAGCTTCGTTTTATACTGCTTTGCATATAATTTGCTATATACTGTTTTGGTAAGGCCACACTTGGAATCCTGCATCCAGTTTTGGTCCCCACGGTAGAAAAAAGATGTTGAGTTTCTAGAAAGAGTGCAGAGAAGAGCAACAAAGATGATCAGGCTAAAACATATAAGGAACGGTTGCTGGAATTGGGCATGTCTAGTTTAATGAAGAGAAAGACGAGGGGGGACAGGATAGCAGTCTTCCAGTATCTCAGGGGCTGCCCCAAAGAAGAGGGAGTCAAGCTATTCTCCAAAGCACCTGAAGGCAGGACAAGAAGCAATGGATGGGAACTAACCAAGGAGAGAAGCAACCTGGAATTTTCTGACAGTTAGAACAATTAATCAGTAGAACCACCTGCCTCCAGAAGTTGTGAATGCTCCATCGCTGGAGGTTTTTAAGAAGAGATTAGACAGCCATTTGTAGGGTTTCCTGCCTGAGCAGGGGGTTGGACTAGAAGAGCTTCGAGGTCCAATCCAGCTCTGTTATTTTGTTATTCAGTTTATTCTGTTTCTCGGGTGATCGGTTAGTAATGGCCCATTTCTCGCGTTATTTTCAATTCTGAAACCTGAGCCTTGTGACAATGAACTCTAGCAATAAGGGAACTCTCTTACCAGCAACCAAGATCTCCCTGGAACTACTAGACGGATAAAAGTAGAATTTTCCTTGAGTGAGGAATTTTGAACTGCAATTGCAAATAAGCTTCTTGGTTCCATTCAAATGTGCGGTGCTGATATTCCAAGTATTTTGGTCATGAGCTTTTTCCAGGATGGAAGAACCTGATTCATTTTTACAATGGAAAACGAAAAGAAGTGGCTGATATCTGTCTGGAACGGAACATATCAAGGTCATCCACTCTCCTTGAGCAAAGATGCTGTATGGAGGAGACAAGGAGAGTCTCGTAGTTGGAGATGAATCTGTCCACGAAACTGTGAAGGAGATAAAAACCACTTAGGCCTTCTTTTTTCATCCTCTCTTGTCAGCTAGATAAGGGTTAGATAAGGGTCAATAGCACTCAAGGGAGATTGGACTTAGTTTGCTTCTGGCTATGTAGGATTTCTAGGCTGATATCCTTTTTAACTCCCCCTCCAGATTCTGCCTTTCCTTCTCCTGCTTCTCCTACTCTCTCTCCTTCACAAGAAGCAACAATCAAAGTCTACGTTTGTGTGGCCAGAGAAAAACTCTACACAAGTCTCGGTCTTACCTGCTCCCAGGTTCACCCACAAAAGAACTGAAAGAGAAAAGAAACGAAAGTGGCTTAAACAGAACACACAGACACACATACAAAAAAACCCTCAAAACCTTATTATTATTATTATCTCTGCGCAAAACTGGCAGTTTCCATTTCCGTAATGAGGCTTCCCAGAATGTAGACGAAAGAAGCCGAAGAAAAGCAAGAAAAGCAAAATGGAGGACTGAAGAGGAAGACCTCACACCATGAGACCTTGAATATGGGACTAAAACCCAGTCTATTTAGAGGGAAAAGAAGATTGATTTTACATTTCATATAAACGGGACCATTTTTAAAAGAAACATCCTGACTTCAGGATGGAGATAAAAAAATATCTTGATTACCCATGGATTAAATTCACGTAAATTAAATCGGTCTCTTTGAGCCAAAGGTCATTTTTTTTCCAGGAGGCAACTGGACTCTCTTGTTTTTCTTTGAAGATGTTTCACTTCTCCTCCAAGAATGGTGCGAGAGGATGAATGGATTTCCAGAAAATATTGCAGACTACAGGAACCATTGGTGCTTCAGTTTCATGACCCAAACTAGATAACATCATCACTGCATCAGGACTAGCATCGATGATGTTACCTTTTTTCGGTAATAAAACGTCTGCAAGAAAACCACCAAGCTCAGAGAGCACCCAGGATCCCTTGTTTCCATCCTGAGCTACAGATATTCTCCTTTATAGATAGAATTCAGCTTGATATAACAGGAAACTGTTAGTGGTGAAAGGAAACCAGCCCCCCAAAGACACAATGGCTGGGAACCATCAAAGCTGACCAGCCAGAGCGTAGAACAACTCAAGGAAGCAGTGCAAGATCGGAAGAGGTGGAGAGACCTGGCCAACAGAATCACACAGAGTCAGACACAGCCACATGCATATACATCTTGAACATCATTGTAAAAGAAAAACAAGAAAAACAAAATGGAGGACTGAGAGAGGAGAGACCTAGCCAACAGAATCACACAGAGCCAGACACGACCAAATGCATACTTCATGAGCATCACTGGAACAGAAAGCAACAGAAATTTGTCATCAAGATAAATTTCCTTGCTTGCAAAAGGGCTGACACTTCACAATACTTTCCTATGTGACATTTTGTGACTGGTAGCTAGGAGGACATTGATCCATTCCAAACAATAACTCTGGAGGAAGAAGGAAGTGCTGAATTTTTGAGATAGAAGAAGAAGAAGAAGAAGAAGGAGAAGAAGAAGGAGAAGCAGAAGGAGAAGGAGAAGATCATCTTGGGCACAGGGAAAGAAGAATAATTAGATTTAGAAGCGAGGGAGGAAGAAGAAGGAGGTCCCAAACCTGTTATCCAAGTGATGCTCTCCATCTTCAGGATTCCTGGGAAGGAGATGTTGTTGGTCTGCGTCACTCTCTTCTTCCTTCCCCAGAGAGGTGAAGAGCTGCAACTTCTCTTGAGTCAGTCCTCCAACTCAACGGCCAAGGGAGGAACTGCGTCATCCCCACCGAGGACATCACACCCACGCCCTCCCAGCCCAGGACGCAGCTCGGCCCCCCGGCCTCCTTCACCAC
This sequence comes from Crotalus adamanteus, assembly GCA_039797435.1. NCBI lineage: Eukaryota > Metazoa > Chordata > Lepidosauria > Squamata > Viperidae > Crotalus > Crotalus adamanteus. The sequence continues at coordinate 142,366,366 of CM077936.1, read as the reverse complement.
ACCAAAGCCTTTCTCTCTGCAGCAGAGAACTTCCCCCGTCCTCCTGAGCTCTCTTGTGCCCAAAGAGAATGAAAAATAGAATAAAACAAATGAAATCAAATAAAAATAGCCATCCGGTGAGGTGGAGGTGTGAAAGCCAAGAAGCCATGTTGTTCTGCTCTCTTGCAAGGTCTGACACCCCACCCCACCTCTCTGTGTGTCTGACCTGATCAGCTGCGATGCTCATCTTCAGCCATGCATTTCCCGTAGCGGAGCCACAGACAGACAGAATAAAGCAAACGATAACCGTTAGGGTCACCTTCCTTCACCACCTGAGACAACGGATCCACCTTCAGCAGCGGGGAAGGAAGTTCATCTGCAAGAAAGGTTCACAAGGAACATATTAATGTCTCCATTAAAGCAGGGGAGTCGTTACCACCAAAATGTTCCATTTGGGAGATATTTTTCCCCTTGAAGGAAAGTCCTCCTGACCATTTTCTTAGAGGAGAAGTTATTTGTTTAATGGTGCCTCTGCTTGTTTGGTTCATTGGATTAATTTTTGAAAGGTTTATTGTGCATTTCCATAGGTTGAGTATTAAAACTGCATTTGATGTGAATGTTTCTGGGCAACGAGGATCCATCTTACCAACAACTGAGAAGACCAGCTGGTTACTTTCAGGAGAAGAAGACCATCCCCCAGATGATTGCCTGATCTTGCATTTACATATAATCTTCATTTGGTAAGGGGTCAGATTTTCAGTCCTGACACTGATGGTATTGTTAGGGAGATATTGAAATCCAACTAATTTGCCAGATTGATCGTTACAGGAGAAAAAGATCTTATGGGATCCCTCAGGACTCCGTGACGCGACTCCCTCGGGGAGGGAGCACTTCAAGGGAACCTCTTCTCCTTTAATAATAAAGCTGTATGGAAGAGTCGAGGACAGCCTGGGGGCTGATCGAGATGAATCTGTCTGTGAACCTGAGGAAAGAAAGAGAAGACATTGAGACTTTCCTTCTGATCTCCTCCCAGAACCAAATCTCTAGACTAGAACATCTACCCCCATTTCCAGAATGGCTCCCATCCATAATTTACTCTGAGAATCCTTGACCCCTGCTTCCTCTTATAAGGACAGGAGTTAGACAAAAAGGGACCGACGCTGCAAATGAAAGCTTCTCCTACCCTTCATGGCTTGGGTGAAGGTCCATCTAAAGTGGTACCTGGAAAAATACTGATGGTCCGACAAAGGATGTGTATAAAAGGCAGATGGCCCAACAAAAATGTGGGTAAAAGGGAGGTTTGTTTTGCTTACAAGACAACTCTTAAATTTAGGATGGCCAGACATCCTGTTCCCAGCTCTGCACATGATATATTACTAACTGCCTGTCACATGGTATATCTAAATTGCTTAACACTTGATATATTGCTGATTGCTAAAAACATTCCAATGTAAACGAGGAGCTATCGACTATAGATCTGTCTAGTAGTTTTTCTATGTTAGAATAAGGACCTATATAATGTAATGTGACCTGAAAATAACCCCCGCCAGAAAGGGTTATAAAAATGGTCATCAATGTACAATCTGGGTTCAGATTTCTTCAGCCAGGATGGCTCTCTGAACCTGCGCGCAATAAACTTCCCTTTCCTGAAAGAGCTGATTCAAGTTTTTTTTTAATTCTATAACACATCTGAGATTTCATCCCTCCCTGATCTTTTAAGACTGTCTTCCTTTCTGCTCTCTTTGCTTTGTAGACCACAGGTCCCCACCCTTTCCGAGTTGGTGGACCAGAGGGAAAGGGTGGAGCAAAGAAATTTGTGAGTGATGTGCAAAAGGGGCTGCTAGTGCCTGCAAGAATGTGCAAATGGGGCTACTAGCGGCTGTGCGGCGGCGCTAACACCCACGCACATGTGCAAATGAGGCTGCCAGTGTCCATGTGACTACTAGCACTAGTGGGAGGAGGAGTGTGCTTGCACATGTGCACACACCGGCCAGCTATCCTCACAGCCTGGTGGCCAGCAGGCTACGGACCAGTAGTGTGCTGCGGCTCACAGGTTGGGGACCCCTGTTGTAGACACCTCTCCATTTGATTGGCTCAAAGTCACTCAGCCAGTTTTCATGGACTAGAACTCATTGTCTCCCACTTTCCAGCCTGATACCTTAACCCCTAGGCCAGACTGGCTCTCTGGCAATGGGACTTTGCCCACATCGAAGCAAAAAGAAGATAACAAAATGAGGGGATAAGGTTCCCTTTTGCATTTATGTTTTTCTTTGGGTGTTACAGTATTTTTTTTATTGAAAATTTTTAAGTTTTACAAGACAATTCCCTTCCCCAAACCCTCCCAACCCTCCCCTACCCTCCCCAGACCTTCCCAGAGCTGAATACAGGCTTAATTAAAAAAAATTTAAAAGGATCTTAAAACACATATAAACCATAAGCAGATCTAAATACATTAATTAAACAAATTATAAAATAGTTAACAACAATATATATATATATATATAAATACAAGAAGAAAGGAAAAGAGAAACAGAAAAAGAAAAGATCAAATAAATATATATATAAAAAAAGAAAATTAAAAAAAATGTTTATAAAATATCTTAAGTTTTAAATATAAATTATTCAAAAACTAAGTAATATTTTTTTATATCCAACTTATATTGTATGAAATCTATCCATTTTTTCCATACCCAAAAGTACTTCTCTTGCGATTGATCTTTCAAGAAAGCCGAAATCTTTGCCATTTCCGCCAAATAAGAAACTTTAAGAAACCACTCTTGCAAAGTAGGCAAAGATTCCTTCTTCCAACATTGCCCTACTAACAACCTGGCCGCTGTAATTAAATTTAACATCAATATAGTCTCTTTACTATCACAATCAGAAACAATACCTAACAAAAACAATTGTGGGGTAAATTTTACCCTTCTTCTGAAAATTCTTTGAATATTCCACCATATCTTAATCCAAAAAGCTTTTATATTTTTACATAACCACCAGATATGATAATAAGTAGCATCCAAACATCCACATCTCCAACATTTAGGCTGCAAGTCAGGATACATACGAGACATTTTTTGTGGATCAAGGTGCCATCTATAAAACATTTTATAAAAAATTTCCCTTAAATTTTGGGCTTGTGTAAATTTAACATTCCTCACCCAAATAATTTCCCAGGTATCTAATGGAACCGGTTCATCAAAATTTTGTGCCCATTTAACCATACATTCTTTAACTAATTCTGCTTCTGAATCCAGTTCTACTAACACCCCATAAATTCTCTTAATATGAGTTCGTCTTTGATCTTTTACTCGTTTTAAAAAATTCTCGTCTTCTCTAAGCAAACCCACGTTACGATCTATCTTCCACCTCTCCACTATTTGTCTATAATGAAACCATGAATAAATAATATTTTCTTGTGTTAAATCTTCCAAAGATTTTAATTGCCAGTTTTTACCATCCCATCTAAGTAATTGTGCATAAGAAACACCATCCATCTTAACTCCTCTCCTTATCCCTTCTATCGCATGCCATGGTATAGCCCATAGTGGAATTTTAAAATCACTTCTATAATATTTCTTCCAAACCCGAAGTAAAGAAATCCTTATAATATGAGATTTAAAAACCCTATCGACCTATTTATTAAAAATTAAATAGGCATGCCATCCAAAAAGTAAATCCCAACCCTCCAGGAGGAGTATTTCTACATTTGTTAAATTAACCCAATCACTAATTAATGTTAAAACCACAGCATCATAATACAATTTCAAATTCGGTACCTTGAGTCCACCTCTCTCATGAATATCTTGTATAATTTTAAGTTTTACTCTTGGTTTTTTCCCTGCCCAGATAAATTTATTAATACCTTTCTGCCATTCATTTAAGTTAACCTCATTCTTTAAAATGGGTATCATTTGAAATAAAAAAAGAAACTTTGGCAGAACATTCATTTTAATCGCCGCCATTCTTCCCAAAAGAGATAATTGCAGCTTCTCCCAGTTTTCCAAATCTCTTTGTATTTTGACCCACAGCCTTTCATAATTATTTTTATACAATTTTGCATTAGAAACAGATAAAACAACCCCCAAGTATTTTACCTTATTAACAACCTCAAAATCTGTCAACTTAACCAAGGTCGGCGTTATAGTATTTTGTGTCAGGCACAAAAGACTAGTCCACAGGTGAACGTCCAAATCAGTTCATTTATTGCTAAAAGCCTGTGCATTGGAATCTTCTCAGCTAGATAAGGGTTGGATAAGGGTCAATAGCACTCAAGGGAGATTGGGCTGAGTTTGCTTGTGGCTACATAGGGTTTCAAGGCTGATAACCTTTTTAACTCCCCCTCCAGATTCTGCCCTTCCTTCTCCTACTTCTCCTACTCTCTCTCCTTCACAAGAAGCAACAATCACAGTCTACCTTTGTGTGGTCACAGAAAAACTACACAAGTATCAGTCTTACCTGCTCCCAGGTTCACCCACAAAAGAACTGGAAGAGAAAAGAAAGGAAAGTGGCTTAAACAGAACACAGATACACACACACAAACACACACACACACACACACACAGAGAGAAACAGACACAACGTCAAGATCTCTGTGAAAAACTGGCAGTTTCCATTTCCGTAATGGGGCTTCCCAGAATGTAGATGAGAGAAGCCGAAGAAAAACAAGAAAAGCAAAATGGAGGAGTGAAGAGGAAAACCTTACGCAGTGAGACCTTGAAAACGGGATTAAAAACCAGTATATTTTGAGGGAAAAGAAGATTGATTTTATATTTCATATAAACGGGACCCTTTTTAAAAGAAACATCCTGACTTCAGGATGGAGATAAAAAACTATCTTGATGACCCATAGATTAAATTCATGTAAATTAAAGCGGTCTCTTTGAGCCAAAGGTTTTTTTTTTCAGGAGGCAAATGGACTCTCTTGTTTTTCTTCGAAGACGTTTCGCTTCTCCTCCAAGAATGGTGCGAGAGGATGAATGGATTTCCAGAAAATATTGCAGACTACAGGAACCATTTGTGCTTCAGTTTCATGACCCAAACTAGGTAACATCATCACTGCATCAGGACTATCACAGATGATGTTACCTTGTTTCGGTAATGAAACGCCTGCAAGAAAACCACCAAGCTCAGAGAGCAACCAGGATCCCTTGTTTCCATCCTGAGCTGTACATATTCTCTTTTATAGGTAGAATTCAGCTTGATATAACAGGAGGCTGTTACTTTGAAAGGAAACCAGCCCGCCAAAGACACAATGGCTGGGCATCAGCAAAGCTGACCAGCCAGAGCGTAGTAGAACTCAAAGCAGCAGTGCAAGAACAGAAGAGGTGGAGAGATCTGGCCAACAGAATCACACAGAGTCAGACCTCATGCATACCTCAAGAACATCACTGTAAGAGAAAGCGAGAGAAGTTTGTCGTCAAGATAAATTTCCTTGCTTGCAAAAGGGCTGCACTTCACAATACTTTCCTATGTGACATTTTGTGACTTCTACCTAGGAGGAGATTGATCCAAACAATAACTGGAGAAAGAAGGAAGTGCTGAATTTTTGAGATGGAAGAAGAAGAAGAAGAAGAAGAAGAAGAAGAAGGAGGAGGAGGAGGAGGAGGAGGAGGAGGAGGAGGAGGAGGAGGAGGAGGAGGAGGAGGAGATGATCTTGGGCCCAGGGAAAGAAGAATAATTAAATTTAGAAGCGAGGGAGGAAGAAGAAGGAGGTCCCAAACCTGTTATCCAAGTGATGGTCTCCATCTTCAGGAATCCTGAGGAAGGAGGTGTTGTTGGTCTGCGTCACTCTCTTCTTCCTTCCCCAGAGAGATGAAGAGCTGCAACTTCTCTCGAGGCAGTCCTCCAACTCAACGGCCAAGGGAGGAACTGCGTCATCCCCACCGAGGACATCACACCCACGCCCTCCCAGCCCGGGACGCAGCTCGGCCCCCCGGCCTCCTTCACCACACCAAAGCCTTTCTCTCTGCAGCAGAGAACTTCCCCCGTCCTCCTGAGCTCTCTTGTGCCCAAAGAGAATGAAAAATAGAAGAAAACCAATGAAATCAAATAAAAATAGCCATCCGGTGAGGTGGAGGTGTGAAGGCCAAGAAGCCATGTTGTTCTGCTCTTTTGCAAGGTCTGACACCCCACCCCTCCTCTCTGGGTGTCTGACCTGATCAGCTGCGTTGCTCGTCCTCAGCCACGCATTTCCCGTAGCGGAGCCACAGACAGACAGAATAAAGCAAATGATCATCTGTTAATTGGAAAAAAAATTATTCTGGTACAATTCTGAAACACTTCTGAAAATCGTTGCTTCTGTCTAAAACACCCGAAGGATTATCCTAATTATTTTTTCAATTTGTAACATTTTATTACATTATAAAGTAAAATGCAAAAATACAAAAACAAAGAGCAGGACATGGTGCATTTCCTCATAACTCCAAGCAAATTCCCCTCTTGGTTGAACGATGCATGTAGGATTCTCAAAGAGGCCCTTTGAACACGATCTGTGGGTTCACTGGAGGGTCCCAGAAGACCTTCTTCCCGGGAGGTGATCTCCATCCCATCCTTGTAGAAATGGAAGATCTTCTCTGCGTTGCCTCCTTCCACTGAGCAGAGGAAGATCAAAAAGTCACCTTCCAAGAGAGTTATCTTATTTTCCTGCAATCAAGTTTATATACAGTGGCCCCTCTTCTTCCTCTTCTCTAAGATGGTTCTCCTGAGTGGAGAAGTCCTGAACATTGCTGTAGGTGGCCTCAGAGTCCTGGGGAAACTGAGGGAAAGAGAGCACATTGTTCAAACATTCAGTTTGCCTGCAGTTCAAGAACCAATGAAGAACAAGGGATTTCTCCATAATTTGGATCATTTTTAGAAGTAAATAAGATTGATGGTCTTCTAGAAAGATTGCCAAGGCCATCAAAGAACAGAAGGGTTGACTTTCGGCATCAGGCCTGACCCGGTCTGGTTTTCTGATTCTGATGGTGATGAGATACTCCTGAGAAACCCGCAAGGACATTCCTCTAAAACCTTGCCTTCAATACTTGATTAGAGGAATCTTTGATGGCTTCTAAGATACTTAATTTTCTTAAATATATCTTTCTCTTTGCATTTTTCTGCAAATTTCAAGGCCATTTAATTTTATAGCCAACACATAATTTGTGAGACAGAAAGCCATAAGGAGAATTATTCTTTCCTATTTTTAAAGAAATATTCAGGGGTACTAAAATGTCTAAATTCTTTGGTTGAAACCAAGCGAACGAAGAAACGGAGAATAGGTGTTGACCAGACATCAAAACAAATGGGATTATGGGAGGTAAATCCTGATTGAATTTAAGATTTAAGTTCACTATCTACCAACATTGCACCAATATGCTTCAGGCCCTCTAAAGCCCATCTATATCATTCTTGTTTGTAGACAACCATAGTTGGGTGATTCCAGAGGACACTGTAAGTTATTGGTGAGGATTCCATAAACCTAGTATCACTCTCCAGTGTGATAGACCTTCCCTGTAGACTTGGGGTCTTCAAACTTGGTCCTTTTATGACTTGTGGACTTCAACTTCCAGAATTCCTCAGCCAGGCATGCTGGATAATGAATTCTGGGAGTTGAAGTCCACAAGTCATAAAAGGGCCAAGTTTGAAGACCCCTCCTGTAGACACTAATTAAAGTCACTCATGAATTCCACCAGCTACCTTGACTGATGAGGGTGTTGCTGCTTGAGGCTCCATCACTGAAAGATGATTTTTCTCTTTCTTTTCCATTAGTTGAAATTGTTCCTGTGATTGAGATGCTTCCATGGCAGCAATAAAAACAAAACAAAATATGAAGCTACTTTCCACCATCCTTACATATCATCTTCCCATCCCTCTCATTTCCAGTTCTGCTTTTCCTTTCCTGCTTCCCCGGAGGATCTCTCAATCAACATATCCAATCACAAGAGCAACCTCTGATAAGGGAACCCTCGAACCCAAATCCTTCACTTACTGCTCTTTTGCTTCCAGCAATAAAAGGCAATTGGAACCAGCAGAATTAGAAAAAGAATCCATCTCCGGGCAAATCTCCAAACAGAATATGAATCTTGGGTCCAAACTGGTATGACTAGAAAAGAAGGAGGATGATTTAATGTTACTTGGCAGAATATTTTTACCCTGTCCTGTTCTTGAAAGTTTAGATCCTATATCATCTAAAATTGAAATATTCACCTCTTATATTGGTCTCAATTCTCAACTTTTCACGGTCTTCTTTGTGGAATTTGCTTAGCAATCTCACAGAAGCCAATTGCCTTTTTTTAGATCTTTCTCAGGCCTTCCTAGTCTAGCCTATCATGGTGGTCTAAAGATTTAACCACATCCATCATTCCCCTAACTGGCTCACCTGTCATGTTTATCCCCTGGCTCCAGGAAGACATGAGCCATTGGTTGCTTCTCCTTTCTTCATAACTGCAAGCAAATTCCCCTCTGTGGTTGAATGAGGCATGTAGGATTCTCAAAGAGGCCCTTTGAACACGATCTGTGGGTTCACTGGAGGGTTCCAGAAGACCTTCTTCCCTGGGGGTGACCTCCATCCCATCCTTGTAGAAATGAAAGATCTTCTCTGCGTTGCCTCCTTCCACTGAGCAGAGGAAGACCAAAGGGTCACCTTCCTTCACCTTCCGGGACAACGGATCCACCTTCAGCAGCGGGGAAGGAAGTTCACCTACAAGAAAGGTTCACAAGGAACATATTAATGTCTCCATTAAAGCAGGGGAGTCATCACCACCAAAATATTCCATTTGGGAGATATTTTTCCCCTTGAAGGAAAGTCCTCCTGACCATTTTCTTAGAGGAGGCGTTATTTGTTTAATGGTGCCTCTGCTTGTTTGGTTCACTAGATTGATTTTTTGAAAGGTTTATTGTGCATTTCCATAGGTTGAGTATTAAAACTGCCGTTGGTGTGAATATTTCCTGGCAATGAGAATCCATCTTACCAACCACTGAGACCAGCTGGTTACTTTCAGGATAATCAGACCATCCCCCAGAGGATTCCCTGATCTTGCATTTACATATAATATTTTTTTGGTAAGGGGTCAGATTTTCAGTCCTGACATTGAAGGTATTGTTAGAGAGAGGGTGATCTCCAACTGCTTTGCCAGATTGATCTTTATAGTAGAATAAGAATATATGGGATCCCTCAGGACTCCGTGATGCGACTCCCTCAGGGAGGGAGCAATTCAAGGGAATCTCTTCTCCTTTAATAATAAAGCTGTATGGAAGAGACGAGGACAGCCTGGGGGCTGATCGAGATGAATCTGTCTGTGAACCTGAGGAAAGAAAGAGAAGACATTGAGACTTTCCTTCTGATCTCCTCCTGGGACCAAATCTCTAGATCAGAACATCCACCCCGATTCCCAGAATGGCTCCCTTCCATAATCTACTCTGAGAATCCTTGACCCACTGATTCCTCTTACAAGGACAGGAGTTGGACAAAAAGGGACCGACGCTGCAAATGAAAGGTTCTCCTACCCTTCATGGCTTGGATGAAGGTCCATCTGAGATTTCATCCCTCCCTGATCTTTTAGGACTGTCTTCCTTTCTGCTCTCTTTGCTTTGTAGACCACAGGTCCCCACCCTTTCTGGGTTGGTGGCCCAGAAGGAAAGGGAGGAACAAGGAAATTTGTGTGTGCAAGTGCAAAAAGGGCTGCTAGTGCCTGCACGAATGTGCAAATGAGGCTACTAGCAGCTGTGCGGCAGCGCTAACACCCACGCGCATGTACAAATGGGGCCTCCAGTGCCCATGTGACTGCTAGCACCAGTGGGGGGAGAGTGTGCTTGCACATGTGCAAACACCGGCCAGTTATCCTCATAGACCGGTGGCCAGTAGGCTACGGACCAGTAGTGTGCTGCTGCTCACAGGTTGGGGACCCCTGTTGTAGACACCTCTCCATTTGATTGGCTCAAAGTCACTCAGTCAGTTTTCATGGACTAGAACTCATTGTCTCCCACTTTCCAGCCTGATACCTTAACCATTAGGCCAGACTGGCTCTCTGGCAATGGGACTTTGCCAACATCGAAGAAAAAGAAGGTAAGAAAATGAGGGGATAAGGTTCCCTTTTGCATTTATGTTTTTCTTTGGGCATTATAGTATTTTGTGTCAGACGCAAAAGATAGTCCACAGGTGAACGTCCAATTCAGTTCATTTATTGCTAAAAGCCTGTGCATAGGAATCTTGTCAGCTAGATAAGGATTGGATAAGGGTCAATAGCACTCAAGGAGATTGGGCTGAGTTTCCTTGTGGCTACATAGGGTTTCAAGGCTGATAACCTTTTAATTCCCCCTCCAGATTCTGCCCTTCCTTCTCCTACTTCTCCTACTCTCCCTCCTTCACAAGAAGGAACAATCACAGCCTATCTTTGTGTGCCCACAGAGAAACTCTACACAAATATTGATCTTACCTGCTCCCAGGTTCACCGACAAAAGAACTGAAAGAGAAAAGAAATGAAAGTGGCTTTAACAGAACACACACACACACACACACACACACACACACACACACAACCCCTCAAGATCTCTGTGCAAAACTGGCAGTTTCCATTTTCGTCATGGGGCTTCCCAGATTGTAGATGAGACAAGCAGAAGAAAAATAAGAAAAACAAAATGGAGGACTGAGTAGGAAGACCTTATGCCGTGAGACCTTGAAAATGGGACTAAAAACCGATATATTTTGAGGGAAAAGAAGATTGATTTTATATTTCATATAAACGGGACCCTTTTTAAAAGAAACATTCTGACTTCAGGATGGAGATAAAAAACTATCTTGATGACCCATAGATTAAATTCATGTAAACTAAAGTGGTCACTTTGAGCCAAAGGTGCTTTTTTTTTCAGGAGGCAACTGGACTCTCTTGTTTTTCTTTGAAGACGTTTCGCTTCTCCTCCAATAATTGTGCAAGAGGATGAATGGATTTCCAGAAAATATTGCAGACTACAGGAACCATTTGTGCTTCAGTATCATGATGCAAACTAGGTAACATCATCAGTGCATCAGGACTAGCGCCAATGATGTTACCTTTTTTTGGTAATGAAACGCCTGCAAGAAAACCACCAAGCTCGGAGAGCATCCAGGATCCCTCAATTCCATCCTGAGCTGCAAATATTCTCCTTTATAGATAGAATTCAGCTTGATATAACAGGAGACTGTTAGTGGTGAAAGGAAACCAGCCCCCAAAGACACAACGGCTGGGAACCATCAAAGCTGACCAGCCAGAGCGTAGAACAACTCAAGGAAGCAGTGCAAGATCGGAAGAGGTGGAGAGACCTGGCCAACAGAATCACACAGAGTCAGACACAACCACATGCATATACATCTTGAACGTCATTGTAAAAGAAAAACAAGAAAAACAAAATGGAGGACTGAGAGAGGAGAGACCTGGCCAACAGAATCACACAGAGCCAGACACGACCAAATGCATACTTCATGAGCATCACTGGAACAGAAAGCAACAGATATTTGTCACCAAGATAAATTTCCTTGCTTGCAAAAGGGCTGCACTCCACAATACTTTCCTATGTGACATTTTGTGACTGGTAGCTAGAAGGACATTGATCCATTCCAAACAATAACTCTGGAGGAAGAAGGAAGTGCTGAATTTTTGAGATAGAAGAAGGAGAAGGAGAAGGAGATCTTGAGCACAGGGAAAGAAGAATAATTAGATTTAGAAGCAAGGGAGGAAGAAGAAGGAGGTCCCAAACCTGTTATCCAAGTGATGGTCACCATCTTCAGGATTCCTGGGAAGGAGGTGTTGTTGATCTCCGTCGATCTCTTCTTCATGCCCCAGAGAGATGAAGAGCTGCAACTTCTCTCGAGTCAGTCCTCCAACTCAACGGCCAAGGGAGGAACTGCGTCATCCCCACCGAGGACATCACACCCACGCCCTCCCAGCCCAGGACGCAGCTCGGCCCCCCGGCCTCCTTCACCACACCAAAGCCTTTCTCTCTGCAGCAGAGAACTTCCCCCGTCCTCCTGAGCTCTCTTGTGCCCAAAGAGAATGAAAAATAGAATAAAACCAATGAAATCAAATAAAAATAGCCATCCGGTGAGGTGGAGGTGTGAAAGCCAAGAAGCCATGTTGTTCTGCTCTTTTGCGAGGTCTGACACCCCACCCCTCCTCTCTGTGTGTCTGACCTGATCAGCTGCATTGCTCGTCCTCAGCCACGCATTTCCCGTAGTGGAGCCACAGACAGACAGAATAAAAATCCGTTCATTAGAAAAAAAAGTAGTTCTGATACATAACTGTTCCCCAAAAACACTTCTCAAAATCATGGCTTCTGTCTAAAATGCCAGAACTATTATTCTAATTGTTTTTTCAATTTGTAACATTTTATTAGATTGTAAAGTAAAATACAAAAATACAAAAAGAAAGAGCCGGGCATGGTGGGGAGGGACAAGGAAGAGAAAAGTAAGGGGGAGAAGGGAAAAAAGGAAAAAAGAGGCATTGACTTCCAATTTCTTCTATTGTCGTAGAATGAAGCATCAACAACGAACCTTCATTTTTTTATTTTTCCAAAGTGGGGTATATCCAACAGTCATAAGTGTGGAAAACAGTCATAGGTCACCCTCAACCTCTTTTTTGGGTATGGTGACCAGAATTGGCTGCAGTATTCTAGGTGTGGTCTTACTAGGGGTTTACAAAGCGGTAATAGGACTTCTCGTGATCTTGATTCTATGCCTCTGTTTATACCACCCAGGATTTAAGAGACTTGACCAACAAAGACACATTTTGCTGCAATCGGGTGATTTTTCTGCCTTCCTTTGGGTTGAAACACAATGTCACTATACAATATCCCCTCTTCTTCCCGTTGTGTAGGACGGTTCTTCCTTGTTGGTCCAGGAGGAGACGGAGCGAAGGAGTCCCGGAGGCAGCTGTAGGTGACCTCAGAGGCCTGGGGAAAGTGAGGGAATGAGAAGCCATTGCTCAGTCTGCCTGCAAGCGAGGAACCCATTGAGAACCTGGGATTTCTCCATCATTTCACAGCGTTTTTAGAAATAAATAACCTTGACCCATCTGTTACGGCCTAGAAAGATTGCCAGCCCATCAACAAAAAGAAGGACTGTCCTTCCGCATCAAACGTGACGGATTCTGCGATGCTCCTGAGAAACCTACAGGGCCCATCCCCTAAAACTTTGCATCCAGTACTTGATTAGAGGAACCTTCAACGGTTTTTAAGATACTTAGTTTTTGAAATATTTCTTTCTGCTTGTGCGGGCCTCAAGGGCATTCAATTTGTTGGCCAACACGTGATTTGTGAAACTGAAGGCCACCAAGAGAATTATTCTACTTCCCCATTTTTAAAGGAACAATCTAGTACTTCAAAAACTCCTAAATTCTGTTTTTGAAACCCAGCAGGCCAAGAAACGTAGAGCAGATGTTCAGAGAGATCAAGACAAATGGATTTATGGAAAGCATATTCTGCTTGAATGGAAGAATTAAAGTTCGGAAGCTCTAAATCCTTTCTGCTTCGTTCCTGTTTCATCATGACAGTTGGGTAACTCCAGAGGACACCATCAATAGTGGGGATTAAAACTAGGTTTCCCTCCCCAATGTAAACAGACCTTCCCTGAGACACTGATTAAGGTCACCCATGAATCCCACCAGCTACCTTCACAGGAGTGAGTGTCGCTGCTGTTGCTGCTTGGGGCTCCAGCACTGCAAGATCATTTCCTTCCTCCTTCTTTTTTGGAAGCTGGGAGTGTTCCTGGGATGGTGACCCTTCCAAGGCAGGAATGAAAATAAAAAGGAAGATGAAATTGCTTCTTTCTATCACCCTTGTCTATTGCGTTCTCCTCCCTCTCACCTCCAGGCCTGGCTCTCCTTTCCTGCCTCCCCGTAGGATCTCTCTGTCCACAGTTGCAACCACAAGGAGCAACCTCTGACTCCAGATAAGGATCCGTTGAACCTCAATCACATCACTTACTGCTCTTTTTTTTCCAGCAATAAAAGGCAAAGGGAACCAGCGGGATTACAAGAAGCATCGCCATCCAGGAATATCTCCAAATAGGATCTGAATCTTGGCCCCAAACTGGTTTGAGTAACAAAGAAGAAGGATGACTTAGTATTTCTTGCAGAACATCATAACCTGCCCTGTTCTTCAAAGTTTAATCGACAAATGAAACACCCCCCCCTTTTTTTTATTTAGCTCGGTTCCCGATTTTTCATGGACTTCCCTGTGGAGCTAGTTAAAAATCCCACAAAAGCCATTTGCCTTTCTCCAGGTCTTTCTTTGTCCTTCCTAGTCTAGCCTATCATGGTGGTCTCAAGATTTAACCACATCCAACATTCCCCTATCTGGCTCACCTGTGATGTTTAAACCCTGGCTCCAAGAAGACATGAGCCATCGGTTGCTTCTCCTTTCTTCATAACTGCAAGCAAATTCCCCTCTGTGATTGATCGACGCATGTAGGATTCTCAAAGAGGCATTTTGAACATGATGTGTGGATTCACTGGAGGGTTCCAGAAGACCTTCTTCCCTGGGGGTGATCTCCATCCCATCCTTGTAGAAATGGAAGATCTTCTCTGCGTTGCCTCCTTCCACTGAGCAGAGGAAGACCAAAGGGTCACCTATCTTCACCTTCTGGGACAACGGATCCACCTTCAGCAGCGGGGAAGGAAGTTCATCTGCAAGAAAGGTTCAATGTCTCTATTAAAGCAGGGGAATCGTCACAACCAAAATATTCCATTTGGGAGATATTTTTTCCCATTGAAGGAAAGTCCTCCTGACCATTTTCTTAGAGGAGGCATTATTTATTTAATGGTGGGTCTGCTTGTTTGGTTCACGGGATTGATTTTTGAAAGGTTTATTGTGCGTTTCCATAGGTTGAGTATTAAAACTGCCTTTGATGTGAATATTTCCGGGCAATGAGAATCCATCTTACCAACAACTGAGAAGACCAGATGGTTACTTTCAGGGTAATCAGACCATCTCCCAGATGATTCCTTGATCCTGCATTTACATATAATCTTTATTTGGTCAGAGTTCAGATTTTCAGTCCTGACACTGATGATATTGTTAGGGAGATGTTGAAAATCAACGAATTTGCCGGATTGATCTTTACAGTCGAATGAGCAATTATGGGATCCCTCTGGACTCCATGATGTGACTCCCTCAGGGAGGGAGCAATTCAAGGGAATCTCTTCTCCTTTAATAATGACGGTGTGTGGAAGAAACGAGGACAGCCTCGGGGCTGATCGAGATGAATCTGTCTGTGAACCTGAGGAAAGAAAGAGAAGACATTGAGACTTTCCTTCTGATCTCCTCCTGGAACCAAATCTCTAGACCAGAACATCCACCCAATTTCTAGAATGGCTCCCATCCATAATCTACTCTGAGAATCCTTGACCCACTGCTTCCTCTTGCAAGGACAGGACTTGGACAAAAAGGGACCGACGCTGCAAGTTCAAGGTTCTCCTACTTCATGTCATGGATGAAGGTCCATCCGAGATTTCAACCCTCCCTGATCTTTTAGGACTGTCTTCCGTTCGGCTCTCTTATCTTTGCAGACCACAGGTCCCCACCCTTTCTGGTTGGCAGCCCGGAAGGAAAGGGAGGAGGAAGGAAATTTATGCGTGCCTGCACGTACATTCGCAAAAGTGGTGCTAGTGTCTGTACACATGTGCAAATGGGGCTACTAGCAGCTGTGCAGCGGGGCTAAGGCCAGTGCACATGTACAAATGGGGCCCCCAGCGCCCATGCGACTGCTAGTACAAGTGGAGGGAGGGAGTGTGCATGTGCATTTGCACACACCGGCCATCTATCCTCATGGCTACTGATAGTAGTAGGCTGCAACAAATAGGTTGGGGACCCCTGTTGTAGATACCTCTCCATTTGATTGGCTCAAAGTCACTCAGCCAGTTTGCATGGCTAAGACAGGACTAGAACTCATTGTCTCCCACTTTCCAGCCTGATACCTTAACCATTATCCACTAGTAGAAAAAGGGGTGAGGTTCCCTTTTGCATTTATGTTTTTCTTTGGGTGTTATAGTATTTTGTGTCAGGCACAAAAGACTAGTCCACAGGTGAACGTCCAATTCAGTTGATTTATTGCTAAAAGCCGGTGCATAGGAATCTTGTCAGCTAGATAAGGGTTGGATAAGGGTCAATAGCACTCAAGGGAGATTGGGTTGAGTTTCCTTGTGGCTACATAGGGATTCTAGGCTGATAAACTTTTTAACTCCCCCTCCAGATTCTGTCCTTCCTTCTCCTACTCTCTCTCCTTCACAAGAAGCAACAATCACAGTCTACCTTTGTGTGACCACAGAGAAACTCTACACAAATATTGATCTTACCTGCTCCCAAGTTCACCAACAAAAGAACTGAAAGAGAAAAGAAATGAAAGTGGATTTAACAGAACACACACACACACACACACACACAACCCCTCATGATCTCTGTGCAAAACTGGCAGTTTCCATTTCCGTAATTGGGCTTCCCAGATTGTAGATGAGACAAGCAGAAGAAAAATAAGAAAAACAAAATGGAGAACTGAGTAGGAAGACCTTACGCCGTGAGACCTTGAAAATGGGACGAAAAACCGGCATATTTTGAGAGAAAAGAAGATTGATTTTATATTTCATATAAACAGGACCCTTTTTAAAAGAAACATCCTGAACCATTTGTGCTTCAGTATCATGACGCAAACTAGGTAACATCATTACTGCACCAGGACTAGCGCCAATGATGTCACCTTGTTTTGGTAATGAAACGCCTGCAAGAAAACCACCAAGCTCGGAGAGCATCCAGGATCCCTTGTTTCCATCCTGAGCTACAGATATTCTCCTTTATAGATAGAATTCAGCTTGATATAACAGGAGACTGTTAGTGGTGAAAGGAAACCAGCCCCCCAAAGACACAATGGCTGGGAACCATCAAAGCTGACCAGCCAGAGCGTAGAACAACTCAAGGAAGCATGCAAGATCGGAAGAAATGGAGAGACCTGGCCAACAGAATCACACAGAGTCAGACACAACCACATGCATATACATCTTGAACATCATTGTAAAAGAAAAACAAGAAAAACAAAATGGAGGACTGAGAGAGGAGAGACCTGGCCAACAGAATCACACAGAGCCAGACACGACCAAATGCATACTTCATGAACATCACTGGAACAGAAAGCAACAGAAATTTGTCACCAAGATAAATTTCCTTGCTTGCAAAAGGGCTGCACTCCACAATACTTTCCTATGTGACATTTTGTGACTGGTAGCTAGGAGGACATTGATCCATTCCAAACAATAACTCTGGAGGAAGAAGGAAGTGCTGAATTTTTGAGATAGAAGAAGGAGAAGGAGAAGGAGAAGGAGATCTTGAGCACAGGGAAAAAAGAATAATTAGATTTAGAAGCAAGGGAGGAAGAAGAAGGAGGTCCCAAACCTGTTATCCAAGTGATGGTCTCCATCTTCAAGATTCCTGGGAAGGAGGTGTTGTTGATCTCCGTCGCTCTCTTCTTCCTTCCCCAGAGAGATGAAGAGCAGCAATTTCTCTAGAGTCAGTCCTCCAACTCAACGACCAAGGGAGGAACTGCGTCATCCCCACCGAGGACATCACACCCACGCCCTCCCAGCCCAGGACGCAGCTCGGCCCCCCGGCCTCCTTCACCACACCAAAGCCTTTCTCTCTGCAGCAGAGAACTTCCCCCGTCCTCCTGAGCTCTCTTGTGCCCAAAGAGAATGAAAAATAGAATAAAACCAATGAAATCAAATAAAAATAGCCATCCGGTGAGGTGGAGGTGTGAAAGCCAAGAAGCCATGTTGTTCTGCTCTTTTGCAAGGTCTGACACCCCACCCCACCTCTCTGGGTGTCTGACCTGATCAGCTGCGTTGCTCGTCCTCAGCCACGCATTTCCCGTAGCGGAGCCACAGACAGACAGAATAAAGCAAACGATAACAGGTTAATTAGAAAAAAAATTAGTTCTGATACGTAGCAGTTCCCCTAAAACATTTCTGAAAATTGTGGTTTGTGTCTAAAACGCCAGAATGATTATCCTAGTTGTTTTTTCAATTTGTATCATTTTATTAGATTATACAGTAAAACACAAAAATACAAAAACAAAGAGCAGGACATGGTGGGGAGGGACAAGGAAGAGAAAAGTAAGGGGAAGAAGGGAAAAAAGAAAAAAAGAGGCATTGACTTCCAATTTCCTCTATTGCCGTAGAATGAAGCATTAACAACAAACTTCATTTTTTTACTTTTCCAAAGTGGGGTAAACCCAACAGTCATAAGTGTGGAAAACAGTCATAAGTCAGTCTCAACTTCTTTTTTGTGGTATGGTGACCAAAACTGGTTGCGGTATTCTAGGTGTGGTCTTGCTAGGGCTTTACAAAGCAGTAATAGGACTTCTTGTGATCTTGATTCTACGCCTGTATTTATACCACCCAGGATTTAAGAGACTTGACCAACAAAGACACATTTTGCTGCAATCACGGATGATTTTTCTGCCTTCCTTTGGGTTGAAACACAATGTCACTATACAATATCCCCTCTTCTTCCCGTTGTGTAGGACGGTTCTTCCTTGTTGGTCCAGGAGGAGACAGAGCGAAGGAGTCCCGGAGGGAGCTGTAGGTGACCTCAGAGGCCTGGGGAAAGTGAGGGAATGAGAAGACATTGCTCAGTCTGCCTGCAGGTGAGGAACCCATTGAGAACCTGGGATTTCTCCATCATTTCACAGCGTTTTTAGAAATAAATAACCTTGACCCATCTGTTACGGCCTAGAAAGATTACCAGCCCATCAAGAAAAAGGACTGTCCTTCCGCATCAAACGTGACGGATTCTGAGATGCTCCTGAGAAACCTACAGGGCCGATCCCCTAAAACTTTGCATCCAGTACTTGATTAGAGGAACCTTCAACGGTTTTTAAGATACTTAGTTTTTGAAATATTTCTTTCTGCTTGTGCGGGCCTCAAGGGCATTCAATTTGTTGGCCAACACGTGATTTGTGAAACTGAAGGCCACCAAGAGAATTATTCTACTTCCCCATTTTGAAAGGAAAAATCTAGTACTTCAAAAACTCCTAAATTCTGTTTTTGAAACCCAGCAGGCGAAGAAACGTAGAGCAGATGTTCAGAGAGATCAAGACAAATGGATTTATGGAAAGCATATTCTGCTTGAATGGAAGAATTAAAGTTCGGAAGCTCTAAATCCTTTCTGCTTCGTTCCTGTTTCATCATGACAGTTGGGTGACTCCAGAGGACACCATCAATAGTGGGGATTAAAACTAGGTTTCCCTCCCCAATGTAAACAGACCTTCCCTGAGACACTGATTAAGGTCACCCATGAATCCCACCAGCTACCTTGACAGGAGTGAGTGTAGCTGCTGTTGCTGCTTGAGGCTCCATCACTGCGAGATCATTTCCTTCCTCCTTCTTTTTTGGAAGCTGAGAGTGTTCCTGGGATGGTGACGCTTCCAAGGTAGGAATGAAAATAAAAAGGAAGATGAAATTGCTTCTTTCTATCACCCTCGTCTATTGTGTTCTCCTCCCTCTCACCTCCAGGCCTGGCTCTCCTTTCCTGCCTCCCCGTAGGATCTCTCTGTCCACAGTTGCAACCATAAGGAGCAACCTCTGACTCCAGATAAGGATCCGTTGAACCTCAATCACATCACTTACTGCTCTTTTTTTTCCAGCAATAAAAGGCAAAGGGAACCAGCGGGATTACAAGAAGCATCACTATCCAGGAATATCTCCAGATAGGATCTGAATCTTGGGCACAAACTGGTTTTAATATCAAAGAAGAAGGATGACTTAGTATTTCTTGCGGAACAGCTTAACCTGCCCTGTTCTTCAAAGTTTAGATTCTGTTAAATCGACAAATGAATCAACCCCTTGTTTTTTTTTATTTAGCTCGGTTCCCAATTTTTCACGGACTTCTCTCTGGAGCTAGTTAACAATCCCACAAAAGCCATTTGCCTTTCTCCAGGTCTTTCTTTGTCCTTTCTAGTCTAGCCTATCATGGTGGTCTCACAATTTAACCACATCCAACATTCCCCTCTCTGGCTCACCTCTCATGTTTATCCCCTGGCTCCAAGAAGACATGAGCCATCGGTTGCTTCTCCGTTCTTCATAACTGCAAGCAAATTCCCCTCTGTGATTGAACGACGCATGTAGGATTCTCAAAGAGGCCCTTTGAACACGATCTGTGGGTTCACTGGAGGGTTCCAGAAGACCTTCTTCCCTGGGGGTGATCTCCATCCCATCCTTGTAAAAATGGAAGATCTTCTCTGTGTTGCCTCCTTCCACTGAGCAGAGGAAGACCAAAGGGTCACCTTCCTTCACCTTCTGGGACAACGGATCCACCTTCAGCAGCGGGGAAGGAGGGGAAGGAAGTTCATCTGCAAGAAATGTTCACAAGGAACATATTAATGTCGCCATTAAAGCAGGGGAGATCCTGGAAATCATCCATAGTGTTCCCTTGAATCTAAAGTACTATTTCTACGAGACAAAGCAGTGATATTTCAGAGAATGGAGATTAAGATGGGAAATAAGGAAGGGGAATGCTGTAGTTTGGGGTAAAAATGATACATAAACTGTCCCTGTTCACCCAAGAGAGACTGGATCAAGCAATCATAACCTTTGTCTACCCATCAGCCAAATCTTCAAATTAAAGAAAAACAAGATGCAGGACAGAACATAAAATATAAAAATTGGTACGTATGAAGCACATCAGACTGAAAAAGAATATGTTGTTTATTAACTGTTGTCACCATGTCGTCACAACCAAAATATTCCATTTGGGAGATATTTTTCCCATTGAATCAAGGGCTAGATGAATCAAAAGTTGGAGTTAAGATTGCCGGGGGAAATATCAACAACCGAAGATATGCATCCAGCGCTCTCAATTTTTGGCAAATAGATGGGGAAGAAATGGAGGTAGTGACAGATTTTATCTTCCTGACCTCCAAGATCACCGCAGATGCTTGCTCCTGGGGAGGAAAGCTATGGTAAATCTAGACAGCATACTAAAAAGCAGAGACATCACCCTGCCTCCTTCACCACACCAAAGCCTTTCTCTCTGCAACAGAGAACTGCCCCCATCCTCCTGACCTCTCTTGTGCCCAAAGAGAATTGAAAATAATAATAACCATCTAGTGAAGTATGAAATAAAAAAGCAAGATACCCAAGTAATTTTACTCTGCTCAAGGCCTAAACGCCACATGACACGATCAGCTCCAATTCTTATCCTGGGACTCACACAGTGGAGCCACAAACACTTAGAATAAAACCAGTGATAAACTATGAATTATGAAGAGTTTAGATTTGCAACAGAGCAGTAGGATCTGCTAAAACCGTTCTGGAAATTGCTGTTTGAATCTAAACATCAGAATGTTATCCTTATTGCTAAATGGATTGATCAAACCTTCATCTCCTCCCAATGAAGAGTTCAGATTTGTTCCTAAGATGACTATTATAAATCTTCCAAAATTTGAAATTAGAGCAGAGAACATCCTGGATGTAAATTAACAGCCATTACCTTTCTACAAAACATCATCTACAAAGTTTATTTTGGCTTGATACTCAGGGTAAAATGAATGTGGCAATCCCCAAAAGCATTCTTTGATTAAATCTATGATTTTGCTCTTGAATTGCACCCCCGCCCCAAATTTATATTTATATAAAGAAGGGATTCAATCCCGTTGGAATATTCATGAGCAGGAAGAGTCATATGGTAACTCAGTCAGCCAATATGAAGAAAGTGCTACTGAGTCTGGGCAAAAAGGGTATTGGGTTAGGAGCTGAATTTTCAGTCTCAGGTCTGTCTCTGTATCTCTCTGTAAGAAGTCTTCAATTGAGCTATGTTGCTGTAAAGAAGAATGTATGGTATTGTAAATATTTTGATATAAATATAAAGAAGTTATTTTGAATCAGCTAAATGCAGTCAACTGTGAGAGCTCCTGATTTATTTTTTCACCAATAGAGAAATTAAAATTCTCTAACAAATCCATTATTACATTCGTACTATTTCAGCAATTCTTTTTCTTCTAAGTCCCATCAAAGAGGCGTTGCTGATTCTTATTGAATTTTATTTGTATTATTTTGTTTTATGTTGTTGAATTGTATTGACACGTGTGCTCCTTCTTGTGCAAGGCCCGGAAGCTTTTGTGATTCTGGTGCCTTAGAAATATTGCAAAAGGAAAATTCACAAAGTGCGTCTATTTTTTGGCTTTTAGTTTGCCTTTTTTATATAAATGTTTTATTGATTTTCTTGTTTTACATTTAAGTATTCAAAAAGCAACGTGGCAACTGGGCCAATTGATAATACAATAACATACAAATATCTTCAGCACAAGCCTCAAACTATTATATCAAATCTTTCCTCTCTTTTCCCCTCAGTATTCACTGTCTCCTGTGTAAACTAATACAATTCTTATTAAATCAATTAAACAAAAATGACATTCTCACATTTATCAATAATTTTGGCTTATACGTATTCTTATTATTTTAATATTCAGTCTTTATAGACAATGTCCTAATTAGTTTTCCCCAACTTTTAATTTCCCGTTAATGTTTAACTTTAACATTTAGTATTTATAGTTTCCAAATTTTAAGTAACCAAAGTTCCCATTGTCACAATTCATCACAAAGTCTAATATTCAGAATACACGTCTTATCTATTTGGATATATTCTATTTCTCAACATCTTACATCAACGAATTAATAATAAAGTATAACATTCTTATTTTCTATTAATTTCCAAACATCTTAAATTTAGTAGCCAAATTTTCTCTTGTTTCAACATCAAATACTTCCTCGCTTTTTCTCTTAATGTCTATTTATCCTTATTTTGCCTTTTCTTTGACATTAAACTTTACTGAAGATCCCAATCGGACCCTCCGTGCACCATCCATGTGTCAAAACACTGAAGGAAAACAAAATTAATAATGGACCTAAGAAAAAGGAAGTCTCAAATCCCTCTAAAAATGGGACAGAGAAGAGAGCTAGGAGACTCAGCAAGTATGTAAAGAAAAATGTTTCAAAGAACTGACACTTTTTTCCGTGGCTTCAAACAAATATGGACAGAAACACCCAACAAAAGAAAAGGGTCCTGGGTCTTCTCGTCACACTGAGAGAGTCCAAAGAACGAAGGGTCTCCTCTAAGCTAGCAGATTCAAGAGATCTTTCAGTGTGGAAAATGACCTCTACGCTAGTCCTCATGGAAATTCTTCGATGCATCAGGTCAGTCTGTCTGTCTGTCTCTTTCTCTCTCTCTCTTTCTCTCTCTCTCTCTCTCTCTCTCTCTCTCTGTGTGTGTGTGTGTGTGTGTGTGTGTGTGTGTGTCCACATCAAGATGTCTTTCTTTGGCTTCTATTAAAGATTTTCTGGACAAAACATGGTCAAGACTAGATCCAGAAGACCTCAACAGATAAGATCAAGACAAACCGATTAAACAGGATCCATTGGACCAGAACCCCATCCTAAAAAAATATACTTTTCCCCAATGTGTTGAAGTGCCAATTCTGAAAAGGCAAAAGCAAAAAGTACATTACGGACAGAACAGGTTCTTCAAATAAGAAGAGAAATCTTCCCAGCAGGATCAATTCTAGACATAACTAAGATTTGTAGAATAGGATGGTGTCAAAGATTTTCCCACTTTTTGATCGACTTTGTCTTCCGCTATAAGCTGAGATACATCTCATCGTTTCTTCAAGGATGATGTCCATGTCTAGGCCTACTAAGAGATTGCACCAAGAGAGATACATTTTGCTGTAATCAGGGGTGATTTTGCTGCCTCCTCTTGGGGTGAAACACAATGCCACTGTACAATATCCCCTCTTTTTCCCGTTGTGTAAGAAGGTTCTTTGTTGTCGGTCCAGGAGGAGACAGAGTGAAGGTGTCTTGGATGCAGCTGTAGGTCACCTCAGAGTTTGGGTGAAATTTGATGAAAGAGCGGGCACTGTTCACATATTCAATCTCCTGCAGTTGAGGAACCTATTGAGAACAAGACGTTTCTCCATCAATTTACAGATGTTTAGATATAAATAAGGTTGACTGGTCTGCTATAGCTGGGAAACATTGCCAGCCCATCGGGTCAAGACACTCAGGGCAGATGCTCAGAGAAATCAAAGACAAATGGTCTTAAAGAAGGTAAATCCTCCTTGAATTTAAGGGTTAGAGTTCAGCTATCTAGGAACACTACAACAATGTGGTTCAGGCACTCTAAAAACCATCTTCATCACTCTTGTCTCTACACAATGATGGTTGAGTGACTCCAGAGGAGACCATCATTAAGGGGGATTCTGCCATAAGCTGAGATACACTCATCCTTTCTTCAAGATGATGTCCATGTCTAGGCCTACTAAGAGACTGCATTTTGCTGTAATCAGGGATGATTTTACTGTCCCCTCTTAGGATGAAACGCAATGCCATTGTAAGATATCCCCTCTTCCCATTGAAGCCAAGAGTGTTGCTGGGGTGGAGATTCTTCCAAGACAGCAATAAAAATACAAGTCAGTGTGAAACGGATTCTTTCCACCTTACTTACATAGTGTCTGTCCTGAACCCTATTCCAGATGTCTCAGTCAGTAACTCCAACCACCAGGAGCCACATCTGACTCCAGATAAGGGAACCGTTGAAGAAAAAGTCCCTCACTTACTGCTTTCCTTCTTCCAGCAATAAAAGGCAAATGGAACCAGCAGGATTATCAGGCGAATTGCTATCCGGGAATAGCTCCACACGAGATCTGAATCTTGGGTCACAACTGGTTAGAGTAACAAACAAGAAGGATGATTTAATATTTCTTGGCAGAACATTTTTACCCTGCCTGTTCTTGAAGAATTAGATTCTATGAAATCTACAACGGAAACGGACAGCTTTTTTTATCTAATTCAGTTTTGGATTTTTCATGGACTTCTCTGTCGAGTTTACTTAACAATCCCACAGACACCATTTGCCTTTCTCCAGGTCTTTCATTGTCCTTCCTAGTCTAGCCTATTGTGTGATCTCAACCCAAGATTTAACCACATCCAACCTCACCCCAACTGACTCACCTGTCATGTTCAGCCCGTGGCTCCAAGAAGACATGAGCCATCGGTTGCTTCTCTTCTCTGCATAACGGCAAGCAAATTCCCCCCTGTGGGAGAAATGGTCACTCAGGATTCTCAGGGAGCCACTTTGAAGAAGATCTGCAGGTTTGCTGGAGCCCTTTTGAAGGCATTCCTGGCTGGAGGTGATCTCCACCCCATCCTTGTAGAAATGGAATTTCTTCTCCCCGATGCCTCCTTCAACCGAGCAGAGGAGGATCAGACAGTCACTTTCCTTCACAGACTGGGTCAAAGGATCGAATTTAAGCCGTGGGGGAGGAGGGGTATCTGC
This sequence comes from Crotalus adamanteus, assembly GCA_039797435.1. Lineage (NCBI taxonomy): Eukaryota > Metazoa > Chordata > Lepidosauria > Squamata > Viperidae > Crotalus > Crotalus adamanteus. Next base: position 142,341,067 of record CM077936.1, on the reverse strand, counting down.
AAGAAAGATTGACAACGGTAAGGAGACCACCAAGAGACCTCATGAGTGATGAAGCAATGAAGAGTTCTTGCTTCCTTCCTCTTTAAACCAGAAGCCACCTCGTGGTCCAGCATCTGTAAAGAGAATTTGGCTGATGGAAATGGTTTTAGGTCGTCCAATTTATGCTAAGCAGTTTCTTTTCTGGATCAGAGGAGAAAAATTGGGTTTAGGGATAGGCTTCGAGTGAAAATAATAACAAGCTTTTCAGAAGGGTTGCATCAGTCTTGGATCAAGAAATAAAAATTCCTTCTTCCCTTTCTTGATGGACATCCAATCCTTTGTCTGCCAGAACCCACAATACTCAGCTTCATTTTATACTGCTTTGCATATAATTTGCTATATATCGCTTTGGTAAGGCCACACTTGGAATCCTGCATCCAGTTTTGGTCCCCATGGTAGAAAAAAGTTGTTGAGATTCTAGAAAGAGTACAGAGAAGAGCAACAAAGATGATCAGGAGACTTGAGGCTAAAACATATAAGGAACTGTTGCTGGAATTGGGGATGTCTAGTTTAATGAAGAGAAGGACAAGGGGGACAGGATAGCAGTCTTCCAGTATCTCAGGGGCTGCCCCAAAGAAGAGGGAGTCAAGTTATTCTCCAAAGCACCTGAAGGCAGGACAAGAAGCAACGGATGGAAACTAGCCAAAGAGAGAAGCAACCTGGAATTAAGGAGAAATTTTCTGACAGTTAGAACAATGAATCAGTAGAACCACCTGCCTCCAGAAGTTGTGAATGCTCCAACACTGGAGGTTTTCAAGAAGAGATTAGACAACCATTTGTAGGGTTTCCTGCCTGAGCAGGGGGTTGGACTAGAAGAGCTTCGAAGTCCAATCCAGCTCTGTTATTTTGTTATTCAGTTTATTCTGTTTCTCGGGTGATCGGTTAGTGAGGGCTCATTTATTGTGTTATTTTCAATTCTGAAACCTGAGCCTTCTGACAATGAACTCTAGCAATAAGGGAACTTTCTTACCAACAATCAAGATCTCCCTGGAATTACTAGAAGGATAAGAGTAGAATTTTATTCCAGCGTGGGATTTTGAACTGCAATTGCAAATAAGCTTCTTGGTTCCATTCAGATGTGAGATGCTGATATTCCATGTATTTTCTTGATGAGTTTTGTTGAGGATGGAAGAACCTGATTCATTTTTACAATGGAAAACGAAAATAAGTGGCTGATATCTGTCTGGAACGGAACATATCAAGGTCATCCACTCTCCTTGAGCAAAGATGCTGTATGGAGGAGACAAGGAGAGTCTCGTAGTTGGAGATGAATCTGTCCACGAACCTGTGAAGGAGATAAAAACCACTTAGGCTTTATTTTTTCATCCTCTCTTGTCAGCTAGATAAGGGTTAGATAAGGGTGAATAGCACTCAAGGGAGATTGGACTTAGTTTGCTTGTGGCTATGTAGGATTTCTAGGCTGATATCCTTTTTAACTCCCCCTCCAGATTCTGCCATTCCTTCTCCTGCTTCTCCTACTCTCTCTCCTTCACAAGAAGCAACAATCAAAGTCTACGTTTGTGTGGCCAGAGAAAAACTCTACACAAGTCTTGGTCTTACCTGCTCCCAGGTTCACCCACAAAAGAACTGAAAGAGAAAAGAAACAAAAGTGGCTTAAACAGAACACACAGACACACATACAAAAAAACCCCTCAAAACCTTATTATTATTATTATCTCTGTGCAAAACTGGCAGTTTCCATTTCTGTAATGGGCTTCCCGGAATGTAGATGAGAGAAGCTGAAGAAAAGCAAGAAAAGCAAAATGGAGGACTGAATACGGGACTAAAACCCAGTCTATTTAGAGGGAAAAGAAGATTGATTTTACATTTCATATAAACGGGACCCTTTTTAAAAGAAACATCCTGACTTCAGGATGGAGATAAAAAAATATCTTGATTACCCATGGATTAAATTCACGTAAATTAAATCGGTCTTTTTGAACCAAAGGTGCTTTTGTTTCCAGGAGGCAACTAGACTCTCTTGTTTTTCTTTGAAGATGTTTCACTTCTCCTCCAAGAATAGTGCGAGAGGATGAATGGATTTCCAGAAAATATTGCAGACTACAGGAACCATTGGGGCTTCAGTTTCATGACCCAAACTAGGTAACATCATCACTGCATCAGGACTAGCACCGATGATGTTACCTTTTTTCGGTAATAAAACCCCTGCAAGAAAACCACAAGCTCAGAGAGCACCCAGGATCCCTCGTTTCCATCCTGAGCTACAGATATTCTCCTTTATAGATAGAATTCAGCTTGATATAACAGGAGACTGTTAGTGGTGAAAGGAAACGAGCCCCACAAAGACACAATGGCTGGGAACCATCAAAGCTGACCAGCCAAAGCGTAGAACAACTCAAGGAAGAAGTGCAAGAAGGGAAGAGGTGAAGAGACCTGGCCAACAGAATCACACAGAGTCAGACACAACCACATGCATATACATCTTGAACATCATTGTAACAGAAAGCGACAGAAGTTGGACAACAAGATAAATTTCCTTGCTTGCAAAAGGGCTGCACTTCACAATACTTTCCTATGTGACATTTTGTGACTTCTACGTAGCAGAGGATTGATCCAAATAATAACTCTGTAGGAAGAAGGAAATGCTGTTTGAGATAGAAGAAGAAGAAGAAGAAGAAGAAGAAGAAGAAGAAGAAGAAGAAGAAGAAGAAGAAGAAGAAGAAGAAGAAGAAGAAGAAGAAGAAGAAGAAGAAGAAGAAGAAGAAGAAGAAGAAGAAGAAGAAGAAGAAGAAGAAGAAGAAGAAGAAGAAGATGATGATCTTGGGCACAGGGAACGAAAAATAATTAGATTTAGAAGCGAGGGAGGAAGAAGAAGGAGGTCCCAAACCTGTTATCCAGGTGATGGTCTCCATCTTCAAAATCCCTGGGAAGGAGATGTTGTTGGTCTCTGTCGCTCTCTTCTTCTTTCCCCAGAGAGATGAAGAGCTGCAACTTCTCTCGAGGCAGTCCTCCAACTCAATGGCCAAGGGAGGAACTGCGTCATCCCCACCAAGGACATCACACCCATGCCCTCCCAGCCCAGGACGCAGCTCGGGCCCCCCGGCCTCCTTCACCACACCAAAGCCTTTCTCTCTGCAGCAGAGAACTTCCCCCGTCCTCCTGAGCTCTCTTGTGCCCAAAGAGAATGAAAAATAGAATAAAACAAATGAAATCAAATAAAAATAGCCATCCGGTGAGGTGGAGGTGTGAAAGCCAAGAAGCCATGTTGTTCTGCTCTTTTGCAAGGTCTGACACCCCACCTCACCTCTCTGGGTGTCTGACCTGATCAGCTGCGTTGCTCGTCCTCACATTTCCCATAGCAGAGCCACAGACAGACAGAATAAAGCAAATGATCATCCGTTAATTGGAAAAAAATTAGTTCTGATACATAGCAGTTCCCCTAAAACACTTCTGAAAATCGTTGCTTGTGTCTACAACGCAAGAAGTATTGTCCTAATTGTTTTTTCAATTTTTAACATTTTATTAGATTATAAAGTAAAATACAAAAATTCAAAAAGAAAGAGCAGGACACGGTGGGGAGGGACAAGGAATAGAAAAGTAAGGGGGAGAAAGGAAAAAAGAAAAAAAGAGGCATTGACTTCAGATTTCCTCTATTGCCGTAGAATGAAGGATTAACAACGAAACTTTATTTTTTTACTTTTCCAAAGTGGAGTAAACCCAACAGTCATTAGTGTGGAAAACAGTCATAGGTCACCCTCAACCTCTTTTTTGAGGTATGGTGACCAGAATTGGCTGCAGTATTCTAGGTGTGGTCTTAGTAGGGCAGTGGTTCTCCATAATACAGTTCCCCATATTGTGGTGACCCCCAACCACTTATACATCACCGGGTGCCAGGGGCGTGGCCAAAGAAAAGGGGGGGAAAATGGCGGACAGCCTTGTTTGGCGACCCCCGTGAAATGGTCATTCGACCCCAAATGGGGTCCCGACCCACAGGTTGAGAACCACTGTACTAGGGCTTTACAAAGCGGTAATAGGACTTCTCGTGATCTTTATTCTATGCCTCTGTTTATACCACCCAGGATTTAAGAGACTTGACCAACAAAGACACATTTTGCTGCAATCAGCGATGATTTTTCTCCCTTCCTTTGGGTTGAAACACAATGTCACTATACAATATCCCCTCTTCTTCCCGTTGTGTAGGATGGTTCTTCCTTGTTGGTCCCGGAGGAGATGGAGCGAAGGCATCCCGGAGGCAGCTGTAGGTGACCTCAGAGGCCTGGGGAAGGTGAGGGAATGAGAAGACATTGCTCAGTCTGCCTGCAGGTGAGGAACCCATTGAGAACCTGGGATTCCTCTGTCATTTTTCAGCGTTTTTAGAAATAAATAACCTTGACCCATCTGTTACGGCTAGATGGAGGTCATCCAGTCCAAACCCCTGCTCAGGCAGGAAACACTACACCATTTCGGACAAATGGCTGTCCAGTCTCTTCTTAAAAACTACCAGTGTTGGAGCATTTACTGCTTCTGGAGATAGGCTGTTTCTCCGCCATTTGTCAGCTTTTTTAGAAATAAATAACCTTGACCCATCTGTTACAGCCTAGAAAGATTGCCAGCCCATCAAGGAAAAGAAGGACTGTCCTTCCGCATCAGACGTGACCGATTCTGAGATGCTCCTTAGAAACCTACAGGGCAAATCCCCTAAAACTTTGCATCCAGTACTTGATTAGAGGAACCTTCAATGGCTTTTAAGATACTTAATTTTCGAAATATTTCTTTCTGTTTGTGTGAGCTTCAAGGCCCTTCAATTTCTTGGCCAACACATGATGCGCAGCAGTTAGAGTGCAGTACTGCAGGCCACTTTAGCTGACTTTGTTCAGCAGATCAGCAGTTCAAATCTCACTGGCTCAAGGTTGACTCAGCCTTCCATCCTTCCGAGGTAGGTAAAATGAGGACCCAGATTGTTGGGGGCAATGTAAATATATATATACATTGCTTAATGGTGTACACTGCTTAGAGAGTGCTTGCACTTAAAGCGGTATATAAGTCTCATAAATAAATAAATAAATAAATAAATAAATAAATAAATTTCCAGAAAATATTGCAGACTAAAGGAACCACTTGTGCTTCAGTTTCATGACCCAAACGAGGTAACATCATGACTGCATCATGACTGGCGCCAATGATGTTACCTTATTTCGGTAATGAAACACCTGCAAGAAAACCACCAAGCTCAGAGAGCAGCCAGGATCCCTCATTTCCATCCTGAGCTGCAAATATTCTCCTTTATAGGTAGAATTCAGCTTGATATAAGAGGAGGCTGTTAGTGGTGAAAGGAAACCAGCCCCCAAAAGACACAATAGCTGGCCACCATCAAAGCTGACCAGCCAGAGCACAGAACAACTCAAAGAAGCAGTGCAAGAATGGAAGAGGTGGAGAGACCTGGCCAACAGAATCACACAGAGTCAGACACAACCATTTGCATATACATCTTGAACATCACTGTAACAGAAAGCAACAGAAGTTTGTTGTCAAGATAAATTTCCTTGCTTGCAAAAGGGCTGCACTTCACAATACTTTCCTATGTGATAGTTTGTGACTTCTGCCTAGGAGGAGATTGATCCAAAGAATAACTCTGAAGGAAGAAGGAAGTGCTGAATTTTTGATATGGAAGAAGAAGGAGGAGGAAGAGGAGGAGGAGGAGGAGGGAGGAGGAGGAGGAGGAGAATCAGAAAAAGAAGAAGGAGAAGGAGAAGAGGAAGAAGAAGAAGAAGAAGAAGAAGAAGAAGAAGAAGAAGAAGAAGAAGAAGAAGAAGAAGAAGAAGAAGAAGAAGAAGAAGAAGAAGAAGAAGAAGAAGAAGAAGAAGAAGAAGAAGAAGAAGAAGAAGAAGAAGAAGAAGAAGAAGAAGAAGAAGAAGAAGAAGAAGAAGAAGAAGAAGAAGAAGAAGAAGAAGAAGAAGAAGAAGAAGAAGAAGAAGAAGAAGAAGAGGATGATGAACTTTGGTACAGGGAAAGAAGAATAATTAAATTTAGAAGCGAGAGAGGAAGAAGAAGGAGGTCCCAAACCTGTTATCCAAGTGATGGTCTCCATCTTCAGGATTCCTGGGAAGGAGGTGTTGTTGGTCTCCGTCGCTCTCTTCTTCCTTCCCCACAGAGATGAAGAGCTGCAACTTCTCTCGAGGCAGTCCTCCAACTCAACGGCCAAGGGAGGAACTGCGTCATGCCCACCGAGGACATCACACCCACACCCTCCCAGCCCAGGACGCAGCTCGGCCCCCCGGCCTCCTTCACCACACCAAAGCCTTTCTCTCTGCAGCAGAGAACTTCCCCCGTCCTCCTGAGCTCTCTTGTGCCCAAAGAGAATGAAGAATAGAATAAAACAAATGAAATCAAATAAAAATAGCCATCCGGTGAGGTGGAGGTGTGAAAGCCAAGAAGCCATGTTGTTCTGCTCTTTTGCAAGGTCTGACACCCCACCCCTCCTCTCTGTGTGTCTGACCTGATCAGTTGCGTTGCTCCTCCTCAGCCACGCATTTCCCGTAGAGGAGCCACAGACAGACAGAATAAAGCAAACGATAACCCGTTAATTAGAAAAAAATTAGTTCTGATACATAGCAGTTCCCCTAAAACACTTCTGAAAATCATGGCTTGTGTCTACAACACCAGAACAAGTATCCTAATTGTTTTTTTCAATTTGTAACATTTTATTAGATTATAAAGTAAAATACAAAAAATCAAAAATACAGAGCAGGACATGGTGGGAAGGGACAAGGAAGAGAAAAGTAAGGGGGAGAAGGGAAAAAAGAAAAAAAGAGGCATTGACTTCCAATTTCCTCTATTGCCGTAGAATGAAGCATTAACAACAAACTTTATTTTTTTTACTTTTCCAAAGTGGAGTAAACCCAACGGTCATAAGTGTGGAAAACAGTCATAGGTCACCCTCAATCTCTTTTTTGTGGTATGGTGACCAGAATTGGCTGCAGTATTCTAGGTGTGGTCTTACTAGGGCTTTACAAAGCGGTAATAGGACTTCTCGTGATCTTGATTCTATGCCTCTGTTTATACCACCCAGGATTTAAGAGACTTAACCAACAAAGACAGATTTTGCAGCAGTCAGGAGTGATTTTTCTGCCTTCCTTTGGGTTGAAACACAATGTCACTATACAATATCCCCTCTTCTTCCCGTTGTGTAGGACGGTTCTTCCTTGTTGGTCCAGGAGGAGACGGAGCAAAGGAGTCCCGGAGGCAGCTGTAGGTGACCTCAGAGGCCTGGGGAAAGTGAGGGAATGAGAAGACATTGCTCAGTCTACCTGCAGGCGAGGAACCCATTGAGAACCTGGGATTTCTCCATCGTTTCACAGCGTTTTTAGAAATAAATAACCTTGACCCATCTGTTACGGCCTAGAAAGATTGCCAGCCCATCAAGGAAAAGAAGGACTGTCCTTCCGCATCAGACGTGACCGATTCTGAGATGCTCTTGAGAAACCTACAGGGCTGATCCCCTAAAACTTTGCATCCAGTTCTTGATTAGAGGAACCTTCAATGGCTTTTAAGATACTTAGTTTTTGAAATATTTCTTTTTGTTTGTGTGGGCTTCAAGGCCCTTCAATTTCTTGGCCAACCCACGATTTGTGAAACTGAAGAGAATTATTCAGTTTGTGGAACTGGAGGCCATGAAAAGAATTATTCTACTTCCCCATTTTTAAAGGAAAGATCTAGTACTTCAAAAACTCCTAAATTCTGTTTTTGAAACCCAGCAGGCCAAGAAACGTAGAGCAGATGTTCAGAGAGATCAAGACAAATGGATTTGTTTACATTTGGGGTTTCCCTCCCCAATGTAAACAGACCTTCCCTGATTAAGGTCACCCATGAATCCCACCAGCTACCTTGACAGGTGTGGGTATAGCTGCTGTTGCTTCTTGGAGCTCCATCACTGCAAGATCATTTCCTTCCTCCTTCTTTTTTGGAAGCTGAGAGTGTTCCTGGGATGGTGACGCTTCCAAGGCAGGAATGAAAATAAAAAGGAAGATAAAATTGCTTCTTTCTATCACCCTCGTGTATTGCGTTCTCCTCCCTCTCACCTCCAGGCCTGGCTCTCCTTTCCTGCCTCCCCGTAGGATCTCTCATTCAACGGTTGCAACCACAAGGAGCAACCTCTTACTCCAGGTAAGAATCCCTTGAACCCCAGTCGTGTCACTTACTGCTCTTTTTTTTCCAGCAATAAAAGGCAAAGGGAACCAGTGGGATTAGAAGAAGCATTGCCATCCAGGAATATCTCCAAATAGGATCTGAATCTTGGGCCCAAACTGGTTTGAGTAACAAAGAAGAAGGATGACTTAGTATTTCTTGCAGAACATCATAACCTGCCCTGTTCTTCAAAGTTTAATCGACAAATGAAACACCCCCCCCCTTTTTTTTTTATTTAGCTCGGTTCCCGATTTTTCATGGACTTCCCTGTGGAGCTAGTTAAAAATCCCACAAAAGCCATTTGCCTTTCTCCAGGTCTTTCTTTGTCCTTCCTAGTCTAGCCTATCATGGTGGTCTCAAGATTTAACCACATCCAACATTCCCCTATCTGGCTCACCTGTGATGTTTAAACCCTGGCTCCAAGAAGACATGAGCCATCGGTTGCTTCTCCTTTCTTCATAACTGCAAGCAAATTCCTCTCTGTGATTGATCGACGCATGTAGGATTCTCAAAGAGGCATTTTGAACATGATCTGTGGATTCACTGGAGGGTTCCAGAAGACCTTCTTCCCTGGGGTTGATCTCCATCCCATCCTTGTAGAAATGGAAGATCTTCTCTGCGTTGCCTCCTTCCACTGAGCAGAGGAAGACCAAAGGGTCACCTTCCTTCACCTTCTGGGACAACGGATCCACCTTCAGCAGCGGGGAAGGAAGTTCGTCTGCAAGAAAGGTTCAATGTCTCTATTAAAGCAGGGGAATCGTCACAACCAAAATATTCCATTTGGGAGATATTTTTTCCCATTGAAGGAAAGTCCTCCTGACCATTTTCTTAGAGGAGGCATTATTTATTTAATGGTGGGTCTGCTTGTTTGGTTCACGGGATTGATTTTTGAAAGGTTTATTGTGCGTTGCCATAGGTTGAGTATTAAAATTGCCTTTGATGTGAATATTTCCGGGCAATGAGAATCCATCTTACCAACAACTGAGAAGACCAGATGGTTACTTTCAGGGTAATCAGACCATCCCCCAGATGATTCCCTGATCCTGCATGTACATATAATCTTTATTTGGTCAGAGTTCAGATTTTCAGTCCTGACACTGATGATATTGTTAGGGAGACGTTGAAAATCAACGAATTTGCTGGATTGATCTTTACAGTTGAATGAGAAATTATGGGATCCCTCTGGACTCCATGACGCGACTCCCTCAGGGACGGAGCAATTCAAGGGAATCTCTTCTCCTTTAATAATGACGGTGTGTGGAAGAGACGAGGACAGTCTGGGAGCTGATCGAGATGAATCTGTCTTTGAACCTGAGGAACGAAAGAGAAGACATTGAGACTTTCCTTCTGATCTCCTCCTGGAACCAAATCTCTAGACCAGAACATCCACCCAATTTCCAGAATGGCTCCCATCCATAATCTGCTCTGAGAATCCTTGACCCACTGCTTCCTCTTGCAAGGACAGGAGTTGGACAAAAAGGGACCAACGCTGCAAATGAGAGGTTCTCCTACTTCATGGCTTGGATGAAGGTCCATCCGAGATTTCATCCCTCCCTGATCTTTTAGGACTGTCTTCCGTTCGGCTCTCTTAGCTTTGCAGACCACAGGTCCCCACCCTTTCTGGGTTAGCAGCCCAGAAGGAAAGGGAGGAGGAAGGAAATTTATGCGTGCCTGCACGTACATTCGCAAAAGTGGTGCTAGTGTCTGTACACATGTGCAAATGGGGCTACTAGCAGCTGTGCAGCGGGGCTAAGGCCAGTGCAGATGTACAAATGGGGCCCCCAGCGCCCATGCGACTGCTAGTACAAGTGGAGGGAGGGAGTGTGCATGTGCATTTGCACACACCGGCCATCTATCCTCATGGCTACTGATAGTAGTAGGCTGCAACAAATAGGTTGGGGACCCCTGTTGTAGATACCTCTCCATTTGATTGGCTCAAAGTCACTCAGCCAGTTTGCATGGCTAAGACAGGACTAGAACTCATTGTCTCCCACTTTCCAGCCTGATACCGTAACCATTATCCACTAGTAGAAAAAGGGGTGAGGTTCCCTTTTGCATTTATGTTTTTCTTTGGGTGTTATAGTATTTTGTGTCAGGCACAAAAGACTAGTCCACAGGTGAACGTCCAATTCAGTTGATTTATTGCTAAAAGCCGGTGCATAGGAATCTTGTCAGCTAGATAAGGGTTGGATAAGGGTCAATAGCACTCAAGGGAGATTGGGTTGAGTTTCCTTGTGGCTACATAGGGATTCTAGGCTGATAAACTTTTTAACTCCCCCTCCAGATTCTGTCCTTCCTTCTCCTACTCTCTCTCCTTCACAAGAAGCAACAATCACAGTCTACCTTTGTGTGACCACAGAGAAACTCTACACAAATATTGATCTTACCTGCTCCCAGGTTCACCAACAAAAGAACTGAAAGAGAAAAGAAATGAAAGTGGATTTAACAGAACACACACACACACACACACACACACACACAACCCCTCAAGATCTCTGTGCAAAACTGGCAGTTTCCATTTCCGTAATTGGGCTTCCCAGATTGTAGATGAGACAAGCAGAAGAAAAATAAGAAAAACAAAATGGAGAACTGAGTAGGAAGACCTTACGCCGTGAGACCTTGAAAATGGGACGAAAAACCGGCATATTTTGAGAGAAAAGAAGATTGATTTTATATTTCATATAAACAGGACCCTTTTTAAAAGAAACATCCTGACTTCAGGATGGAGATAAAAAACTATCTTGATGACCCATAGATTAAATTCATCTAAACTAAAGCTGTCTCTTTGAGCCAAAGGTGCTTTTTTTTTCAGGAGCCAACTGGACTCTCTTGTTTTTCTTTGAAGACGTTTCGCTTCTCCTCCAATAATTGTGCAAGAGGATGAATGGATTTCCAGAAAATATTGCAGACTACAGAAACCATTTGTGCTTCAGTATCATGACGCAAACTAGGCAACATCATCAGTGCATCAGGACTAGCGCCAATGATGTTACCTTGTTTTGGTAATGAAACACCTGTAAGAAAACCGCCAAGCTCGGAGAGCATCCAGGATCCCTTGTTTCCATCCTGAGCTGCAAATATTCTCCTTTATAGATAGAATTCAGCTTGATATAACAGGAGACTGTTAGTGGTGAAAGGAAACCAGCCTCCCAAAGACACAATGGCTGGGAACCATCAAAGCTGACCACAAGAGCGTAGAACAACTCAAGGAAGCAGTGCAAGATCGGAAGAAATGGAGAGACCTGGCCAACAGAATCACACAGAGTCAGACACAACCACATGCATATACATCTTGAACATCATTGTAAAAGAAAAACAAGAAAAACAAAATGGAGGACTGAGAGAGGAGAGACCTGGCCAACAGAATCACACAGAGCCAGACACGTCCAAATGCATACTTCATGAGCATCACTGGAACAGAAAGCAACAGAAATTTGTCATCAAGATAAATTTCCTTGCTTGCAAAAGGGCTGCACTCCACAATACTTTCCTATGTGACATTTTGTGACTGGTAGCTAGGAGGACATTGATCCATTCCAAACAATAACTCTGGAGGAAGAAGGAAGTGCTGAATTTTTGAGATAGAAGAAGGAGAAGGAGAAGGAGAAGGAGATCTTGAGCACAGGGAAAAAAGAATAATTAGATTTAGAAGCAAGGGAGGAAGAAGAAGGAGGTCCCAAACCTGTTATCCAAGTGATGGTCTCCATCTTCAAGATTCCTGGGAAGGAGGTGTTGTTGATCTCCGTCGCTCTCTTCTTCCTTCCCCAGAGAGATGAAGAGCAGCAACTTCTCTAGAGTCAGTCCTCCAACTCAACGGCCAAGGGAGGAACTGCGTCATCCCCACCGAGGACATCACACCCACGCCCTCCCAGCCCAGGACGCAGCTCGGCCCCCCGGCCTCCTTCACCACACCAAAGCCTTTCTCTCTGCAGCAGAGAACTTCCCCCATCCTCCTGAGCTCTCTTGTGCCCAAAGAGAATGAAAAATAGAATAAAACCAATGAAATCAAATAAAAATAGCCATCCGGTGAGGTGGAGGTGTGAAAGCCAAGAAGCCATGTTGTTCTGCTCTTTTGCAAGGTCTGACACCCCACCCCACCTCTCTGGGTGTCTGACCTGATCAGCTGCGTTGCTCGTCCTCAGCCACGCATTTCCCGTAGCGGAGCCACAGACAGACAGAATAAAGCAAACGATAACAGGTTAATTAGAAAAAAAATTAGTTCTGATACGTAGCAGTTCCCCTAAAACATTTCTGAAAATTGTGGTTTGTGTCTAAAACGCCAGAATGATTATCCTAGTTGTTTTTTCAATTTGTAACATTTTATTAGATTATAAAGTAAAACACAAAAATACAAAAACACAGAGCAGGACACGGTGGAGAGGGACTAGGAAGAGAAAAGTAAGGGGGAGAAGGGAAAAAAGAAGAAAAAGAGGCATTGACTTCCAATTTCCTCTATTGCTGTAGAATGAAGCATTAACAATGAACCTTCATTTTTTTACTTTTCCAAAGTGGGGTAAACCCAACGGTCGTAAGTGTGGAAAACAGTCATAGGTCACCCTCAACCTCTTTTTTTGTGGTATGGTGACCAGAATTGGCTGCAGTATTCTAGGTGTGGTCTTACTAGGGCTTTACAAAGTGGTAATAGGACTTCTCGTGATCTTGATTCTATGCCTCTGTTTATACCACCCAGGATTTCAGAGACTTGACCAACAAAGACACATTTTGCTGCAATCAGCGGTGATTTTTCTGCCTTCCTTTGGGTTGAAACACAATGTCACTATACAATATCCCCTCTTCTTCCCGTTGTGTAGGACGGTTCTTCCTTTTTGGTCCAGAAGGAGACGGAGCGAAGGAGTCCCGGAGGCAGCTGTAGGTGACCTCAGAGGCCTGGGGAAAGTGAGGGAATGAGAAGACATTGCTCAGTCTGCCAGCAGGCAAGGAACCCATTGAGAACCTTGGATTTCTCCATCATTTCACAGCGTTTTTAGAAATAAATAACCTTGACCCATCAGTTACGGCCTAGAAAGATTGCCAGCCGATCAAGGAAAAGAAGGACTGTCCTTCTGCATCAGACGTGACCGATTCTGAGATGCTCCTGAGAAACCTACAGGGCCGATCCCCTAAAACTTTTCATCCAGTACTTGATTAGAGGAACCTTCAACGGCTTTTAAGATACTTAGTTTTTGAAATATTTCTTTCTTTTTGTGCGTGCTTCAAGAGCATTCAATTTCTTGGCCAACACATGATTTGTGAAACTGGAGGTCATGAAAAGAATTATTCTACTTCCCCATTTTTAAAAGAAGGATCTATTACTTCAAAACCTCCTAAATTCTGTTTTTGAAATCCAGCAGGCCAAGAAACGTAGATCAGATGTTCAGAGAGATCAAGACAAATGGATTTATGGAAAGTATATTCTGCCTGAATGGAAGAATTAAAGTTCGAAAGCTCTAAATCCTATCTGCTTCGTTCTTGTTTCATCATGACAGTTCGGTAATTCCAGAGGACACCATCAATACTGGGGATTAAAACTGGGTTTCCCTCGCCAATGTAAACAGACCTTCCCTGCAGACCCTGATTAAGGTCACCCATGAATCCCACCAGCTACCTTGACAGGTATGGGTATAGCTGCTGTTGCTGCTTGAGGCTCCATCACTGCAAGATCATTTCCTTCCTCCTTCTTTTTTGGAAGCTGAGAGTGTTCCTGGGATGGTGACACTTCCAAGGCAGGAATGAAAATAAAAAAGAAGATGAAATTGCTTCTTTCTATCACCCTCGTCTATTGCGTTCCCCTCCATCTCACCTCCAGGCCTGGCTCTCCTTTCCTGCCTCCATGTAGGAACTTTCATTCAATGGTTGCAAGCACAAGGAGCAACCTCTGACTCCAGGTAAGGATCCCCTGAACCCCAATAATGTCACTTACTGCTCTTTTTTTTCCAGCAATAAAAGGCAAAGAGAACCAGCGGGATTACAAGAAGCATCGCCATCCAGGAATATCTCCAAATAGGATCTGAATCTTGGGCCCAAACTTGAGTAACAAAGAAGAAGGATGACTTAGTATTCCTTGCAGAACATCTTAACCTGCCCTGTTCTTCAAAGTTTAATCGACAAATGAAACACCCCCCCCCTTTTTTTTAATCAAGCTTGATTCCCGACTTTCATGGATTTCTCTGTGGAGCTAGTTAACAATCCCACAAAAGCCATTTGCCTTTCTCCAGGTCTTTCTTTGTCCTTCCTAGTCTAGCCTATCATGGTGGTCTCAAGATTTAACCACATCCAATATTCCCCTATCTGGCTCACCTGTCATGTTTATCCCCTGGCTCCAAGAAGACATGAGCCATCGGCTGCTTCTCCTTTCTTCATAACTGCAAGCAAATTCCCCTCTGTGGTTGAATGACGCATGTAGGATTCTCAAAGAGGCCCTTTGAACACGATCTGTGCGTTCAATGGAGAGTTCCAGAAGACCTCCTTCCCTGGGGATGATCTCCATCCCATCCTTGTAGAAATGGAAGATCTTCTCTGCGTTGCCTCCTTCCACAGAGCAGAGGAAGACCAAAGGGTCACCTTCCTTCACCTTCTGGGACAACGGATCCACCTTCAGCAGTGGGGAAGGAAGTTCATCTGCAAGAAAGGTTCACAAGGAACATATTAATGTCTCCATTAAAGCAGGGGAGTCGTCACAACCAAAATATTCCATTTGGGAGATATTTTTCCCATTGAAGGAAAGTCCTCCTGACCATTTTCTTAGAGGAGGCGTTATTTGTATAATGGTGCCTCTTCTTTTTTGGTTCACTGAATTAATTTTTGAAAGGTTTATTGTGCATTTTCATAGGTTGAGTATTAGAACTGATTTTGATATGAATATTTCCGGGCAATGAGAATCCATCTTACCAACAACTGAGAAGACCAGATGGTTACTTTCAGGGTAATCAAACCATCCCCCAGATGATTCCCTGATCCTGCATTTACATATAATCTTTATTTGGTAAGGAGTCAGATTTTCACTCCTGAAATTGAAGGTATTGTTAGGGAGAAAGTAAGCATCCCTTATTAGCTTGGATTGATCTGTACAGTAGAATAAGAATATATGGGATCCCTTAGGACTCCGAGATGCGACTCCTTCAGGGAGGGAGCAATTCAAGGGAATCTCTTCTCCTTTAATAATGACGGTGTGTGGGAGAGACGAGGACAGCCTGGGGGCTGATCGAGATGAATCTGTTTGTGAACCTGAGGAAAGAAAGAGAAGACATTGAGACTTTCCTTCTGATCTCCTCCTGGAACCAAATCTCTAGATTAGAACATCCACCCAATTTCCAGAATGGCTCCCATCCATAATTTACTCTGAGAATCCACTGCTTCCTCTTATAAGGACAGGAGTTGGACAAAAAGGGACCGACACAGCAAATGAGAGGTTCTCCTACCCTTCATGGCTTGGATGAAGGTCCATCTGAGATTTCATCCCTCCCTGATCTTTTAGGACTATCTTCCTTTCTGCTCTCTTTGCTTTGTAGACCACAGGTCCCCACCCTTTCCGGGTTGGTGGCCCAGAGGGAAAGGGAGGAACAAGGAAAATTGTGCGTGCTTGCGCAAAAAGGGCTGCTAGTGTCTGCACGAATGTGCATATGGGGCTACTAGCAGCTGTGCGGTGGCGCTAACATCCACGCACATGTGCAAATGGGGCCACCAGTGCCCATGTGACTGCTAGTACCAGTGTGTGGGGGAGTGTGCTTGCACATGTGCAAACACCGGCCAGCTATCCTCACAGCCGGGTGGCCAGCAGGCTATAGACCAGTAGTGTGCTGTGGCTCACAGGTTGGGGACCCCTGTTGTGGACACCTCTCCATTTGATTGGCTCAAATCACTCAGCCAGTTTTCATGGACTAGAACTCATTGTCTCCCACTTTCCAGCCTGATACCTTAACCACTAGGCCAGACTGGCTCTCTGGATATGGGACTTTGCCCACATTGAAGCAAAAAGAAGATAACAAAATGAGGGGATAAGGTTCCCTTTTGCATTTATATTTTTCTTTCGGCGTTATAGTATTTTGTGTCAGGCGCAAAAGACTGGTCCACAGGTGAACGTCCAGTTCATTTATTGCTAAAAGCCTGTGCATAGGAATTTTGTCAGCTAGATAAGGGTTGGATAAAAGTCAATAGCACTCAAGGGAGATTGTGCTGAGTTTGCTTGTAGCTACGTAGGGTTTCTAGGCTGATAACCTTTTTAACTCCCCCTCGAGATTCTGCCCTTCCTTCTACTTCTTCTACTCTCTCTCCTTCACAAGAAGCAACAATCACAGTTTACCTTTGTGTGGTCACAGAAAAACTACACAAGTATCAGTCTTACCTGCTCCCAGGTTCACCCACAAAAGAACTGGAAGAGAAAAGAAAGGAAAGTGGCTTAAACAGAACACAGATACACATACACACACAGAGAGAGAGAGAGAGAGAGAGAGAAACACACACAACGTCAAGATCTCTGTGAAAAACTGGCAGTTTCTGTTGAGTCCTTGGCGAAAAGCAGACACAAGAAGCAGTTGTAGTTCTCAGGTTTCCTTTTATTCTGTGTTCAGCTTACAGGTGAAGGCTTCAGCAACGCCCGAAACCTCCCAGCCTCTTATATAGGCAATCCCCGGGTCAATGTGTTACTTTTCCCGTGCCAGCACCCGCGCATGCGCACAGGCGCTGGCGACAGCCTGTCTGGTCCCGGGCAGCTTGCACCTGCCCGGGACTGCCTGCAAACGCCCCGAGCCCATTTGCAAGGCTCGGGACATAACACCCCTTTTCCCCGGGTTAAGACTACTACCAACATACAATTAGTTCTTGAAACAGTGTTCTACTCCCCAGTGCTCCTACTGTTCACTGGCTTTTGTTTAGCCAGCAATGTTATGTAATCCTCTAAGTACTTAGGAGATTTCCTTACTCTCTGTGACCTTCTCAGCTCTGGGTTTCTGATAGGTGTTCCCTGACTGGAGGGAGACGTGAGCCTGTTCTCCTTATCATGCCTTGGTGCCTTCCAAGGACTGTGCCCCAATGCCTGGCCTGCTTGCTTGCCCACCGGGCTCGTCAGGCCAGGGCTTCTGTCACTTTGTGACCTGGTTGACCCGCCTAGCTGTAGGCCCTCGGGCCTCTTGAAGTGATAGCCACTGCTGGGCATCTCTGTAGAACCTCCTAGGTCCGTCCAAGACCTGTCAGGAGGCTGTCCATCCCCTAAACCCCATTCTGTGTCTGGGCTTATGTAGGTTTCTGTGCCTTCCCCAAACTCAGTTACTCCCTGATTTGGGCTAGAGGTGTTGTAGTCGGGACTTGGTTCCTCGACCACCTCCCTGTATGTTTGACCCCCTGTAGGACTTGGGGTAAGGTCAGGCCAACTCTGGGGATTATGTGCCAGCTCTCTTGCGGGGTATGATTTATTGGGATGCTCCCGGGTATTCTCCCTGACTGGAGTACTGTGCTGTGCAGGTGAATAGTGATTGTACCCCCGGGTGACTCCCTGGCTGGAGTAGTTGGATAGGCTCTTAGAATTCCTGGTAGTTGGATAGGCTCTTAGAATTCCTGTTTGGGGCACTCGCGGAATCTTGGAATGGGCCGTTTGTGGCTCCATCATTGGAGGTGGGCAGCAGCTCGTGCCCCTCCCTTTGCTCTAAAGGGTCCCCCTCCCCCCCTGGAAAAGACCCAGGGGTCTCATCTGGAAGATCCCGCCTAGGGCGGAGTTGGTCGATGTGCCGACGCAGGACACGACCGTTGTCCAGGGCTACCTCGTAGGATAGAGGACCTGTGACCCTGGAAATAGAAGCGGGGACCCATGTATGACCAGGCCCGTAATTGCGAGTCCAAACCGGGGCACCCACAAGTAATTGTCTAAGTGCCCGAGGATGTGAGGTAGATGAAGGCAGTCTGTCCGGATGCAACCGGTCAAGTTTTGTAGTAAGTTTACGCCCCCAGCGAAGTTCAGCTGGGCTTCTCCCTGTAGAAGTGGACGGTGTGGTGCGGTAAGAAAGGAGAAAGTCAGCCAACCTGTGATGCCAGTCCCCATAGGTGCGTCTTTCCAAGGCGTCCTTTGTGATGCGGACCATGCGTTCAGCCATACCGTTGGTGGATGGGTGGAAGGGTGCAGACGTGGCATGACGAATCATGTTAGCCTGTAAGAAAGCTTGGAATTCGGAGGAAGTAAATTGAGGGCCGTTGTCAGACACAATGACATCTGGAAGCCTGTGTGTAGCAAAAATCCCCCTCAGTACCTGAATAGTCTTTGCAGTGGTGGTGGATGAGACAGGTACAACCTCAAGCCATTTTGAATGACTGTCAATGAGGACCAAGAAGAACTGGCCCTGAACGGGCCCAGCGTAGTCAATGTGCACCCTAGACCATGGGGACTGTGTATCCTCCCATCTATGCACAGGAGCTTGGGGCATCTCTGGGCGAGAGCGCTGGCACAGGTGGCATGCATGCACCTTAGCCTCAATGTCCTTATCTAAACCAGGCCACCACAAGTGGCTGCGCGCAAGGGCCTTCATGTGAACAATGCCAGGATGACCCTCGTGGAGGGACTCAAAGATCCTAGTCCTCATTGAGGTGGGAATGACAACTCTGTTTCCCCAAAGCAGACAACCCTGAGAAGTGGACAACTCGTTCCTTTTGGACCAGAAACTCTGAAACTCAGGACTAGGGCAGTGCTCAGGCCATCCAGACAAAACCCAAGAAAGGACACGTGAAAGTGTGTGATCTGTGCCTGTTTCAGCGGCGACATCCCTGGCATTCAGAGGGGACTCGGGCAAGGCTTGGATGGATAGAATGTTGACAGCTGGCGCAGGGTCAGCTTCTACTACTGGCAGGGGCAATCTACTGAGGCCATCAGCATGGCCCATTTCTTTCCCAGGCTTGTGTAGTAAGGAAAAATCATATGCAGACACAAAAATAGACCACCTAAGCATTCTAGGGGAAATGATTTGGGGAGTTTGTTTACGTGTGGTAAACAGTTCCAGCAGAGGCTTATGGTCAGTGAAGACCGTGAAATGCCTGCCATACAAGAAATCATGGAATTTTTTAATTCCAGCAACAACAGCCAGAGCCTCCCTGTCTATCTGAGCGTAGTTGCGCTCAGCAGAAGACAGTGTTCTGGAGTAATATGCAACAGGAACCTGAGTTCCATCAGACCTGAGGTGGCTCAGGACGGCTCCTACCCCGTAAGAGGAAGCATCACAAGCGATGCACACAGGAAGGACTCATTGAAGTGTGCAAGTACACTGTTAGAAGTGAGTAAGGCCTTGACCTCATTGAAACTAGCCTCATGTGTTTGTGACCATTGCCACACTGCTTGTTTGTCTAATAGCCTGTGAAGAGGCTCAGCTACACTAGCTTTATGTGGAAGAAAGGAATTGTAGAAATTCAGGAGGCCCAGAAAGACCTGAAGTTCGGCCTTAGACTTTGGCCTAGGTGCTTCTAAAATGGCAGTTAGTTTGGATTCAGCAGGGTGAATCCCAGCAGCATCAATTTTGAATCCCAGAAATTCAGTAGAAGGCACCCCAATTTTGCATTTGTCTTTTTTGAGCTTGAGGCCTGTTTTCCTGAATCTTAACAGAACAGCCCTTAGCCTTTCAGCTAGAATGTGTGTGGAGTCTCCTGCAATTAAGACATCATCAAAGTAGGGGCAAACCCCCGGTATGCCCCATAGTGTGTTTTCCATTACGCTTTGGAAAATCCCAGGAGCGACATTCACTCCAAACTGTAGCCTTTTTACCTTAAAGGCTCCCCTGTGGGTCACAATAGTCTGAGCTATAGCAGCATCATCATCAACAGGCAGCTGTTGATACGCTTGAGCTAGGTCAAGCTTTGCAAAAACGCACCCCCCCTTGAGGGAGGCCAGAATATGACTGACCACAGGAACAGGATAGGCATGTTGCTGCAATGCCTTATTAAGAGTGCATTTGTAGTCAGCACAAATGCGAATGTCCCCATTTGCCTTTAGAGGCGTGACAATGGGGGTCCCCCAAGGGCTGGAATCAACAGGTTCTAGGATTCCCTGTTGGATCAGTTTGTCTAACTCAGTGTCAATTTTACTCTTTAAAGCAAAAGGGACCCTTCTTGCTTTAATTCTAATGGGCGTGACAGTGGGGTCTAGTTTTAAGGACACAGGGGGTCCCTTGAATGTGCCCAGCTGGGGGCTGAAGACATCTGCAAATTCTTTGCAGACTTCCTGTAGGTCGAGTGTTTGTAAGCTGTTGAGCCCCGTGACGTGTATCCCCAAGGCTTCAAACCAATCGAGTCCTATGAGACTCGTTCGTTCACCCCCTACTACTAATATGTCTAGTGGACCTTCAAAATTCTTATACTGTACGTTAAGGGTGGCCTCCCCCTTAACACACACTCTCAAATTTTGAAAGTCTGTTAACACAATGTCAGAAGGCCTTAATTTAGCCTGAGTTCCACTGCCGGAACAAATCTTTCTAAATGTATGTAAGGATATGATTGAAAGGGCAGACCCCGTGTCTAGTTCCATAGTTAATGGAACCCCTTGTAGCTTCACCTTGAATGACAGCTTTTTCTTGATGGGCTTGTGTGTGCCTGTCCTGAAGATGCTTCTTCGCGAAGCGCAAAAACCTACCCTATTCTGGCTGGGGACCCTGGTACCTTTCAGGCGCAGTTCTTCCTGAGGTTGTACCTTTCGTCGGCCCAGACACACAGCTGCAATATGTCCTTGTTTCCCGCACGCCCGGCAAATAGCAGAGCGGAAATTGCAGTTGGTTCTCCTGTGGCGACCTCCACAGCCGATGCACTTGAGGGGAGCTGCAGAGCTTCCTTTCTGATTCCCTTCCTTCGTGGGGTGGAGACGGTCGACTTCCTCGTCCGGATCCTCCTCGGAGTTCCCCTGGACGTCCTCTTGGTGCACGGATGCAACATCTGGACAGTTCCTGATCGGCCGCATGTTTTTGACGGCGCCGCCTGCTGCTTCTTCTGCGGTGACCTCTCTTAAGGCATCTTGGAAGGACAAGTCTTCTTTGGCGAAAAGCCTCTGTTGTAGATCTCGATGCCTTAAGCCGCACACGAATCGGTCCCTCAGTCGATCTTCGAGGTCCTTGAATTCGCAGTGCTTGGCGGCCTTCCTCAACGCGGCGATGTATTCTTTGGCCGACTCTCCGGATCGTTGATCCCTCTGCTCGAAGTTGTGGCGCCATGCGATGACGGACATCTTGGGCTGGAAGTGCTCCTTCAATAGCTTCTTTAGATCTGCGTAGCTGACAGACTCTAATGGGACAGGCGCTGCAAGGTTCTCTGCGATTTCGAAGGCGTCTTGACCGCAGACACAAAGCAGGGTGGCAGCCTTCAAGCTATCTTCCCTCACTTGGTTTACCTTGAGGTAATTTTCCACCCTGGCTACGTAGGACTCCCACCGCTCTGGATGTGAGACGTCGAATTCCGAAAGCCTTCCGACTTTTGCCATTTTCAGGAGACGGGTCTATCAGCCAGCCTACCCCCGAATGCGCACTGGATTGGTGGGTAGCTGCCGAGTCAACGCCGTTCCGCCACTCAGGACTCACTTGGGTAAGCTTACACCTCTTCCTTTCCAGGCGATGTAAGGCATCCCATCCTCGTCGCCAGTGTTGAGTCCTTGGCGAAAAGCAGACACAAGAAGCAGTTGTAGTTCTCAGGTTTTCTTTTATTCTGTGTTCAGCTTACAGGTGAAGGCTTCAGCAACGCCCGAAACCTCCCAGCCTCTTATATAGGCAATCCCCGGGTCAATGTGTTACTTTTCCCGCGCCAGCACCCGCGCATGCGCACGGGCGCTGGCGACAGCCTGTCTGGTCCGGGCAGCTTGCACCTGCTCGGGACTGCCTGCAAACGCCCCGAGCCCGTTTGCAAGGCTCGGGACATAACAGTTTCCATTTCCGTAATGGGGCTTCCCAGAATGTGGATGAGAGAAGCCGAAGAAAAACAAGAAAAGCAAAATGGAGGACTGAAGAGGAAAACCTTACGCAGTGAGACCTTGAAAACGGGATTAAAAACCGGTCTATTTTGAGGGAAAAGAAGATTGATTTTATATTTCATATAAATGGGACCCTTTTTAAAAGAAACATCCTGACTTCAGGATGGAGATAAAAAACTATCTTCATGACCCATAGATTAAATTCATGTAAATTAAAGCGGTCTCTTTGAGCGAAAGTATTTTTTTTTTCAGGAGGCAACTGGACTCTCTTGTTTTTCTTTGAAGACATTTTGCTTCTCCTCCAAGAATGATGCAAGAGGATGAAGGGATTTCCAGAAAATATTGCAGACTACAGGAATCATTTGTGCTTCAGTTTCATGACCCAAACAAGGTAACATAATCACTGCATCAGGACTAGCGCCAATGATGTTGCCTTGTTTCGGTAACGAAACGCCTGCAAGAAAACCACCAAGCTTATAGATAGAATTCAGCTTGATGTAACAGGAGGCTGTTAGTGGTGAAAGGAAACCAGCCCCCCAAAGACACAATGGCTGGGCATCATCAAAGCTGACCAGCCAGAGCGTAGAACTACTCAAGGAAGCAGTGCAAGATCGGAAGAGGTGGAGAGACCTGGCCAACAGAATCACACAGAGTCAGACACAACCACATTCATATACATCTTGAACATCGTTGTAACAGAAAGGGACAGAGGTTTGTCATCAAGATAAATTTCCTTGCTTGCAAAAGGGCTGCACTTCACAATACTTTCCTATGTGACATTTTGTGACTTCTACCTAGGAGGAGATTGATCCAAAGAATAACTCTGAAGGAAGAATGAAGTGCTGAATTTTTGAGATGGAAGAAGAAGAAGAAGAAGAAGAAGAAGAAGAAGAAGAAGAAGAAGAAGAAGAAGAAGAAGAAGAAGAAGAAGAAGAAGAAGAAGAAGAAGAAGAAGAAGAAGAAGAAGAAGAAGAAGAAGAAGAAGAAGAAGAAGAAGAAGAAGAAGAAGAAGAAGAAGAAGAAGAAGAAGAAGAAGAAGAAGAAGAAGAAGAAGAAGAAGAAGAAGAAGAAGAAGAAGATGACAATCTTGGGCCCAGGGAAAGAAGAATAATTAAATTTAGAAGCGAAGGAGGAAGAAGAAGGAGGTTCCAAACCTGTTATCCAAGTGATGGTCTCCATCTTCAGGATTCCTGGGAAGGAGGTGTTGTTGGTCTCCGTCACTCTCTTCTTCCTTCCCCAGAGAGATGAAGAGCTGCAACTTCTCTCAAGGCTGTCCTCCAACTCAGCGGCCAAGGGAGGAACTGCGTCATCCCCACCGAGGACATCACACCCACGCCCTCCCAGCCCAGGACGCAGCTCGGCCCCCCCGGCCTCCTTCACCACACCAAAGCCTTTCTCTCTGCAGCAGAGAACTTCCCCCGTCCTCCTGAGCTCTCTTGTGCCCAAAGAGAATGAAAAATAGAATAAAACCAATGAAATCAAATAAAAATCGCCATCCGGTGAGATGGAGGTGTGAAAGCCAAGAAGCCATGTTCTTCTCCTCTTTTGCAAGGTCTGACACCCCACCCCACCTCTCTGGGTGTCTGACCTGATCAGCTGCGTTGCTCATCCTCAGCCACGCATTTCCCGTAGCGGAGCCACAGACAGACAGAATAAAGCAAACGATAACAGGTTAATTAGAAAAAAAATTAGTTCTGATACACTTCTGAAACACTTCTGAACATCGTTGCTTCTGTCTAAAACACCTGAAGGATTGTCCTAATTACTTTTTCAATTTGTAACATTTTATTAGATTATAGAGTAAAATGCAAAAATACAAAAACAAAGAGCAGGACACGGTGCATTTCTTCATAACTGCAAGCAAATTCCCCTCTTGGTTGAACGATGCATGTAGGATTCTCAAAGAGGCCCTTTGAACACGATCTGTGGGTTCACTGGAGGGTTCCAGAAGACCTTCTTCCCTGGGGATGATCTCCATCCCATCCTTGTAGAAATGGACGATCTTCTCTGCGTTGCCTCCTTCCACTGAGCAGAGGAAGATCAAAGGGTCACCTTCCAAGAGAGTTATCTTATTTTCCTGCAATCAAGTTTATATACAGTGGCCCCTCTTCTTCCTCTTCTCTAAGATGGTTCTTCTGAGTGGAGAAGTCCTGAACATTGCTGTAGGTGGCCTCAGAGTCCGGGGGAAACTAAGGGAAAGAGAGCACATTGTTCAAACATTCAGTTTGCCTGCAGCTCAAGAACCAATGAAGAACAAGGGATTTCTCCATCATTTTGCAGCATTTTTAGAAATAAATAAGGTTGATGGTCTCCTAGAAAGATTGCCAAGCCCATCAAAGAAAAGAAGGATTGACTTTCGGCATCAGACCTGATCCGATCTGGTTTTCTAATTCTGATGGTGATGAGATACTCCTGAGAAATCCGCAAGGACGTTCCTCTAAAACCTTGCCTCCAACACTTGATTAGAGGAATCTTTGATGGCTTCTAAGATACTTAATTTTCTTAAATATATCTTTCTCTTCCTATTTTTGTGCGAATTTCAAGGCCATTTAATTTTACGGCCAACACATAATTTGTTAAACTGAAAGCCATAAGGAGAATTATTCTTTCCTATTTTTAAAGAAATATCCAGGGGTACTAAAATGCCTAAATTCTTTGATTGAAACCAAGTAAATGAAGAAACGGAGAATAGGTGTTGACCAGAGATCAAAACAAATGGGATCTATATCATTCTTGTTTGTAGACAACCATAGTTGGGTGATTCCAGCGGACACTGTAAGTTATTGGTGAGGATTCCATAAACCTAGTAACACTCTCCAGTGTGATAGACCTTCCCTGTAGACCGGGGGTCTTCAAACTTGGCCCTTTTATGACTTCTGGACTTCAACTTCCAGAATTCCTCAGCCAGGCATGCTGGATAATGAATTCTGGGAGTTGAAGTCCACAAGTCATAAAAAGGGCCAAGTTTGAAGGCCCCTGCTGTAGACACTAATTAAAGTCACCCATGAATTCCACCAGCTACCTTGACTGATGAGGGTGTTGCTGCTTGAGGCTCCATCACTGAAAGATGATTTTTCTCTTTCTTTTCCATTAGTTGAAATTGTTCCTGTGATTGAGATGCTTCCATGGCAGCAATAAAAAGAAGAAAAACATGAAGCTACTTTCCACCATCCTTACATATCATCTTCCCATCCCTCTTATTTCCAGTTCTGCTTTTCCTTTCCTGCTTCCCCGGACGATCTCTCAATCAACATATCCAACTACAAGAGCAACCTCTGATAAGGGAACCCTCGAATCCAAATCCTTCACTTACTGCTCTTTTGCTTCCAGCAATAAAAGGCAATTGGAACCAGCAGAATTAGAAAAAGAATCCATCTCCGGGCATATCTCCAAACAGAATATGAATCTTGGGTCCAAACTGGTATGACTAGGAAAGAAGGAGGATGATTTAATGTTACTTGGAAGAATATTTTTACCCTGTCCTGTTCTTGAAAGTTTAGATCCTATATCATCTAAACTTGAAATAGTCACCTCTTACATCAGTCTCAATTCTAAACTTTTTACAGTCTTCTTCATGGAATTAGCTTAGCAATCTCACAGAAGCCAATTGCCTTTCTTTAGGTCTTTCTTTGGCCTTCCTAGTCTAGCCTATCATGGTGGTCTCAAGATTTAACCACATCCAACATTCCCCTAACTGGCTCACCTGTCATGTTTATCCCCTGGCTCCAAGAAGACATGAGCCATTGGTTGCTTCTCTTTTCTTCATAACGGCAAGCAAATTCCCCTCTATGGTTGAACGACGCATGTAGGATTCTCAAAGAGGCCCTTTGAACACTATCTGTGGGTTCACTGGAGCGTTCCAGAAGATATTCTTCCCTGGGGATGATCTCCATCTCATCCTTGTAGAAATGGAAGATCTTCTGTGCATTGCCTCCTTCCACTGAGCACAGGAAGACGAAAGGGTCACCTTCCTTCACCACCTGGGACAATGGATCCACCTTCAGCAGCGGGGAAGGAAGTTCACCTGCAAGAAAGGTTCACGAGGAAGATATTAATGCCTCCATTAAAGCAGGGGAGTCGTCACAACCAAAATATTCCATTTGGGAGATATTTTTCCCATTGTAATAAAGTCCTCCTGACCATTTTCTTAGAGGAGGCGTTATTTATTTAATGGTGGGTCTGCTTGTTTGTTTCATGGGATTGATTTTTTGAAAGGTTTATTGTGCATTTCCATAGCTTGAGTATTAAAACTGCCTTTGATGTGAATATTTCCAGGCAATGAGAATCCATCTTACCAACAACTGAGAAGACCAGCTGGTTACTTTCAGGGTAATCAGACCATTTCCCAGAGGATTCCCTGATCTTGCATTTACATATAATCTTTTTTTGGTCAGTTGTCAGATTTTCAGTCCTGAAATTGAAGGTTTTGTTAGGGAGAGGTTGCTCTCCAACTGATTTGCCAGATTGATCTTTACAGTAGAAAAAGAACCTATGGGATCCCTCAGGACTCCGTGACGTGACTCCCCCAGGGAGGGAGCAATTCAAGGGAATCTCTTCTCCTTTAATAATAAAGCTGTGTGGGAGAGACGAGGACAGTCTGGGAGCTGATCGAGATGAATCTGTCTGTGAACCTGAGGAAAGAAAGAGAAGACATTGAGGCTTTCCTTCTGATCTCCTCCTGGAACCAAATCTCTAGACTAGAACATCCACCCAATTTCCAGAATGGCTCCCATCCATAATCTACTCTGAGAATCCTTGACCCACTGCTTCCTCTTGCAAGGACAGGAGTTGGACAAAAAGGGACCAACGCTGCAAATGAAGGGTTCTCCTACCCTTCATGGCTTGGATGAAGGTCCATCCGAGATTTCATCCCTCCCTGATCTTTTAGGACTGTATTCCTTTCTGCTCTATTTGCTTTGTAGACAACAGGTCCCCACCCTTTCCGGGTTGGCGGCCAAGAGGGAAAGTGAGGAGCAAGGAAATTTGTGCGTGGATGCACAAAAAGGGCTGCTAGTGCCTGCACGAATGTGCAAATGGGGCTACTAGCGGCTGTGCAGCGGCGCTAACACCCACGCACTTGTGAAAATGGGGCCGCCAGTGCCCGGGTGACTGCTAGGACCATTGGGGGGGAGTGTGCTTTGTTGCTGTTCTTGTTAATTGCGAAGTCGTGTCCGACCCATCGCGACCCCATGGACAATGTTTCTCCAGGTCTTCCTGTCCTCTACCATCTTCTGGAGTCCATTTAAGTTCACACCTACTGCTTCAGTGACTCCATCCAGCCATCTCATTCTCTGTCGTCCCCTTCTTAAATTGCCCTCAATCTTTCCCAGCATTAGGCTCTTCTCCAGTGAGTCCTTCCTTCTCATTAGGTGGCCAAAGTATTTGAGTTTCAACTTCAGGATCTGGCCTTCTAAAGAGCAGTCGGGGTTGATCTCTTCTAGGACAGACTGGTTTGAACGCCTTGCAGTCCAAGGGACTCGCAGGAGTCTTCTCCAGCACCATAGTTCAAAGGCCTCAATTCTTTGGCACTCAGCCTTTCTTATGGTCCAACTTTCACAGCCATACATTGCAACTGGGAAAACCATGGCCTGGACTATATGCACTTTTGTTGGCAGGGTGATGTCTCTGCTTTTTAGTATGCTGTCTAGATTTGCCATAGCTTTCCTCCCCAGGAGCAAGCATCTTTTAATTTCTTGACTGCAGTCCCCATCTGAGGTGATTTTGGAGCCCAGAAAAATAAAATCTGTCACTACCTCCATTTCTTCCCCATCTATTTGCCAGGAATTGAGAGGGCCGGATGCCATGACCTTGGTTTTCTTAATGTTGAGTTTCAAGCCAACTTTTGCACTATCCTTCTTCACCCGGATCAAGAGGCTCTTTAGTTCCTCTTCACTTTCTGCCATTAGCGTGGTATCATCTGCATAGCATCTGCTAACACCAGTGTGGGGGAGTGTGCTTGCACATGTGCAAACACCGGCCAGCTATCCTCATAGCCCGGTGGCCAGCAGGCTACGGACCAGTAGTGTGCTGTGGCTCACAGGTTGGGGACCCCTGTTGTAGACACCTCTCCATTTGATTGGCTCAAAGTCACTCAGCCAGTTTTCATGGACTAGAACTCATTGTCTCCCCCTTTCCAGCCTAATACCTTAACCACTAGGCCAGACTGGCTCTCTAGCAATGGGACTTTGCCCACGTCGGAGCAAAAAGAAGGTAAGAAAATGAGGGGATAAGGTTCCCTTTTGCATTTATGTTTTTCTTTGGGCGTTATGGTATTTTGTGTCAGGGGCAAAAGACTAGTCCACAGGTGAACGTCCAATTCAGTTCATTTATTGCTAAAAGCCTATGCATAGGAATCTTGTCAGTTAAACAGAACACACAAACACACATACAAAAAAAACCCCTCAAAACCTTATTATTATTATCTCTGTGCAAAACTGGCAGTTTCCGTAATGGGGCTTCCCAGAATGTAGATGAGACAAGCTGAAGAAAAGCAAGAAAATCAAAATGGAGGACTGAGGAGGAAGGCCTTATACCGTGAGGTCTTGAAAACGGGACTAAAAACTAGTATATTTTGAGGGTAAAGAATATTGGTTTTACATTTCATATAAACGGGACCCTTTTTAAAAGAAACATCCTGACTTCAGGATGGAGATAAAAAAAATGTTGATGACCCATAGATTAAATTCACGTAAATTAAAGTGATCTCTTTGAGCCAAAAGTGCTTTTTTTCAAGAGGCAACTGGACTCTACTATTTTTCTTTGAAGACGTTTCTCTTCTCCTCCAAGAATGGTGCGAGAGGATGAAGGGATTTCCATAAAATATTACAGACGACAGGAACCATTTGTGCTTCAGTTTCATGACGCAAACTAGGTAACATCATCAGTGCATCAGGACTAGCGCCGATGATGTTACCTGGTTTCGGTAATGAAACGCCTGCAAGAAAACCACCAAGCTCAGAGAGCAGCCAGGATCCCTCGTTTCCATCCTGAAGAAGAAGAAGGTTCTCTTGGGCACAGGGAAAGAAGAATAATTAAATTTAGAAGCGAGGGAGGAAGAAGAAGGAGGTCCCAAACCTGTTATCCAAGTGATGGTCTCCATCTTCAGGATTCCTGAGAAGGAGCTGTTGTTGGTCTCCGTCGCTCTCTTCTTCCTTCCCCAGAGAGATGAAGAGCTGCAACTTCTCTCGAGACAGTCCTCCAACTCAACGGCCAAGGGAGGAACTGCGTCATCCCCACCGAGGACATCACACCCACGCCCTCCCAGCCCAGGACGCAGCTCGGCCCCCCGGCCTCCTTCACCACACCAAAGCCTTTCTCTCTGCAGCAGAGAACTTCCCCCGTCCTCCTGAGCTCTCTTGTGCCCAAAGAGAATGAAAAATAGAAGAAAACAAATGAAATCATATAAAAATAGCCATCCGGTGATGTGGAGGTGTGAAAGCCAAGAAGCCATGTTGTTCTCCTCTTTTGCAAGGTCTGACACCCCACCCCACCTCTCTGTGTGTCTGACCTGATCAGCTGCATTGCTCGTCCTCAGCCACGCATTGCCCATAGCGGAGCCATAGACAGACAGAATAAAGCAAATGATAACCCGTTAATTAGGAAAAAAATTACTTCTGATACAATTCTGAAACACTTCTGAAAATCGTTGCTTCTGTCTAAAACACCCGAAGGATTATCCTAATTATTTTTTCAATTTGTAACATTTTATTAGATTATAGAGTAAAATGCAAAAATACAAAAAGAAAGAGCAGGACATGGTGCATTTCTTCATAACTGCAAGCAAATTCCCCTCTTGGTTGAACGATGCATGTAGGATTCTCAAAGAGGCCCTTTGAACACGATCTGTGGGTTCACTGGAGGGTTCCAGAAGACCTTCTTCCCTGGGGATGATCTCCATCCCATCCTTGTAGAAATGGACGATCTTCTCTGCGTTGCCTCCTTCCACTGAGCAGAGGAAGATCAAAGGGTCACCTTCCAAGAGAGTTATCTTATTTTCCTGCAATCAAGTTTATATACAGTGGCCCCTCTTCTTCCTCTTCTCTAAGATGGTTCTTCTGAGTGGAGAAGTCCTGAACATTGCTGTAGGTGGCCTCAGAGTCCTGGGGAAACTGAGGGAAAGAGAGCACATTGTTCAAACATTCAGTTTGCCTGCAGCTCAAGAACTAATGAAGAACAAGGGATTTCTCCATCATTTTGCAGCATTTTTAGAAATAAATAAGGTTGATGGTCTTCTAGAAAGATTGCCAAGCCCATCAAAGAAAAGAAGGATTGACTTTCGGCATCAGACCTGATCCGGTCTGGTTTTCTGATTCTGATGGTGATGAGATACTCCTGAGAAATCCACAAGGACATTCCTCTAAAACCTTGCCTCCAACACTTGATTAGAGGAATCTTTGATGGCTTCTAAGATACTTAGTTTTCTTAAATATATCTTTCTCTTTGCATTTTTCTGCAAATTTCAAGGCCATTTAATTTTATGGCCAACACATAATTTGTTAGACAGAAAGCCATAAGGAGAATTATTCTTTCCTATTTTTAAAGAAATATCCAGGGGTACTAAAATGCCTAAATTCTTTGGTTGAAATCAAGTGAATGAAGAAATGGAGAATAGGTGTTGACAGAGATCAAAACAAATGGGATTATGGGAGGTAAATCCTGCTTGAAGTTAAGATTTAAGTTCACTATCTACCAACATTGCACCAATATGCTTCAGGCCCTCTAAAGCCCTTGATATCATTCTTGTTTGTAGACAACCATAGTTGGGTGATTCCAGAGGACACTGTAAGTTTTTGGTGAGGATTCCATAAATCTAGTATCATTCTCCAGTGTGATAGACCTTCCCTGTTGACCAGGGGTCTTCAAACTTGGTCCTTTTATGACTTGTGGACTTCAACTTCCAGAATTCCTCAGCCAGGCATGCTGCATAATGAATTCTGGCAGTTGAAGTCCACAAGTCATAAAAAGGGCGATGTTTGAAGACCCCTGCTGTAGACACTAATTAAAGTCACCCATGAATTCCACCAGCTACCTTGACTGATGAGGATGTTGCTGCTTGAGGCTCCATCACTGAAAGATGATCTTTCTTTTCCATTAGTTGAAATTGTTCCTGTGATTGAAATGCTTCCATGGCAGCAATAAAAAGGAAAAAAAAAACCATGAAGCTACTTTCCACCATCCTTACATATCATCTTCCCATCCCTCTCATTTCCAGTTCTGCTTTTCCTTTCCTGCTTCCCCGGAGGTTCTCTCAATCAACATATCCAACTACAAGAGCAACCTCTGATAAGGGAACCCTCGAACCCAAATCCTTCACTTACTGTTATTTTGCTTCCAGCAATAAAAGGCAATTGGAACCAGCAGAATTAGAAAAAGACTCCATCTCCGGGCGTATCTCCAAACAGAATATAAACCTTGGGTCCAAACTGGTATGACTAGGAAAGAAGGAGGATGATTTCATATTACTTGGCAGAATATTTTTACCCTGTCCTGTTCTTGAAAGTTTAGATCCTATTTCAACTGAAAATTGAAATAGTCACCTCTTATATTAGTCTCAATTCTAAACTTTTCACAGTCTTCTTCGTGGAATTAGCTTAGCAATCTCACAGAAGCCAATTGACTTTCTCGAGATCTTTCTTTGTCTATCCTAGTCTAGCCTATCATGGTGGTCTCAAGATTTAACCACATCCATCATTCCCCTAACTGGCTCACCTGTCATGTTTATCCCCTGACTCCAAGAAGACATGAGCCATCGGTTGCTTCTCCTTTCTTCATAACTGCAAGCAAATTCCCCTCTGTGGTTGAACGAGGCATGTAGGATTCTCAAAGAGGCACTTTGAACACTATCTGTGGGTTCACTGGAGGGTTCTAGAAGACCTTCTTCCCTGGGGGTGATCTCCATCCCATCCTTGTAGAAATGGAAGATCTTCTCTGCGTTGCCTCCTTCCACTGAGCAGAGGAAGACCAAAGGGTCACCTTCCTTCACCTTCTGGGACAACGGATCCACCTTCAGCAGCGGGGAAGGAAGTTCACCTGCAAGAAAGGTTCAATGTCTCCATTAAAGCAGGGGAATCGTCACAACCAAAATATTCCATTTGGGAGATATTTTTTCCCATTGAAGGAAAGTCCTCCTGACCATTTTCTTAGAGGAGGCGTTATTTATTTAATGGTGGGTCTGCTTGTTTGGTTCACGGGATTGATTTTTGAAAGGTTGAGTATTAAAACTGCCTTTGATGTGAATATTTCCGGGCAATGAGAATCCATCTTACCAACAACTGAGAAGACCAGATGGTTACTTTCAGGGTAATCAGACCATCCCCCAGATGATTCCCTGATCCTGCATTTACATATAATCTTTATTTGGTCAGAGTTCAGATTTTCAGTCCTGACACAGAAGGTATTGTTAGGGAGACGTTGAAAATCAACGAATTTGCCGGATTGATCTGTACAGTTGAATAAGAACTTATGGGATCCCTCGGGACTCCGTGATGCGACTCCTTCAGGGAGGGAGCAATTCAAGGGAATCTCTTCTCCTTTAATAATGACGGTGTGTGGAAGAGACGAGGACAGCCTGGGGGCTGATCGAGATGAATCTGTCTGTGAACCTGAGGAAAGAAAGAGAAGACATTGAGGCTTTCCTTCTGATCTCCTCCTGGAACCAAATCTCTAGACCAGACCATCCACCCAATTTCTAGAATGGCTCCCATCCATAATCTACTCTGAGAATCCTTGACCCACTGCTTCCTCTTACAAGGACAGGAGTTGGACAAAAAGGGACCGACGCTGCAAGTTCAAGGTTCTCCTACTTCATGTCATGGATGAAGGTCCATCCGAGATTTCAACCCTCCCTGATCTTTTAGGACTGTCTTCCGTTCGGCTCTCTTATCTTTGCAGACCACAGGTCCCCACCCTTTCTGGTTGGCAGCCCGGAAGGAA
Organism: Crotalus adamanteus; assembly: GCA_039797435.1. NCBI lineage: Eukaryota > Metazoa > Chordata > Lepidosauria > Squamata > Viperidae > Crotalus > Crotalus adamanteus. The sequence continues at coordinate 142,308,033 of CM077936.1, read as the reverse complement.
AGGGAGGAGGAAGGAAATTTATGCGTGCCTGCACGTACATTCGCAAAAGTGGTGCTAGTGTCTGTACACATGTGCAAATGGGGCTACTAGCAGCTGTGCAGAGGCACTAATTCCAGTGCACATTTGCAAATGGGGCCCCCAGCACCCGTGCAACTGCTAGCACAAGTGGGGAGAGGGAGTGTGCGTGCATATGTGCATATGCTGGCCAGCTATCCTCAGGGCCCTGTGGCCAGAAGGGAACGGACCAGTACTGGGATGCAACAAATAGGTTGGGGACCCCTGTTGTAGACACCTCTCCATGTGATTGGCTCAAAGTCACCCAGCCAGTTTTCATGGTAAGACAGGACTAGAACTCATTGTCTCCCACTTTTCAGCCTGATACCTTAACGACTATCCACTAGTAGAGAAGGGGATGAGGTTCCTTTGTGCATTTATGTTTTTCTTTGGACATTATAGTATATTGTGTCAGGTGAAAAACCACACATCACAGGTGAACGTCCAATTCAGTTCATTTATAGCTAAAAGCCTGTGCATAGGGATCTTGTCAGCTAGATAAGGGTTAGATAAGGGTCAATAGCACTCAAGGGAGATTGGGCTGAATTTGCTTGTGGCTACGTAGGGATTCTAGGCTGATAAACTTTTTAACTCCCGCTCCAGATTCTGCCTTTCCTTCTCCTACTTCTCCTACTCTCTGTCTTTCACAAGAAGCAACAATCACAGTCTACCTTTGTGTGATCACAGAAAAACTACACAAGTATCGGTCTTACCTGTTCCCAGGTTCACCCACCAAAGAACTGAAAAAGAAAAGAAATGAAAGTGGCTTAAAAAGAACACAGACAAACAGACACACACACAAAACCTCAAAATCTCTGTGCAAAACTGGCAGTTTCCATTTCCGTAATGGGCCTTCCCAGAATGTAGACGAGAGAAGCCGAAGAAAAACAAGAAAAGCAAAATGGAGGACTGAAGAGGAAGACCTCACGCCATGAGACCTTGAATATGGGACTAAAACCCAGTCTATTTAGAGGGAAAAGAAAATTGATTTTACATTTCATATAAACAGGACCCTTTTTAAAAGAAACTTCCTGACTTCAGGATGGAGATTAAAAAATATCTTCAAGACCCATAGATTAAATTCATATGAATTAAATCGATCTCTTTCAGCCAAAGACGCTTTTTTTCAGGAGGCAACTGGACTCTCCTGTTTTTCTTTGAAGACGTTTCGCTTCTCCTCCAAGAATGGTGCGAGAGGATGAAGGGATTTCCAGAAAATATTGCAGACTAAAGGAACCACTTGTGCTTCAGTTTCATGACCCAAACGAGGTAACATCATCACTGCATCAGGACTGGCGCCAATGATGTTACCTTGTTTCGGTAATGAAACGCCTGCAAGAAAACCACCAAGCTCAGAGAGCAGCCAGGATCCCTCGTTTCCATCCTGAGCTGTAAATATTCTCCTTTATATGTAGAATTCAGCTTGATATAACAGGAGGCTGTTAGTGGTGAACGGAAACCAGCCCCCAAAAGACACAATGGCTGGCCACCACCAGAGCACAGAACAACAACTCAAGGAAGCAGTGCAAGAATGGAAGAGGTGGAGAGACCTGGCCAACAGAATCACACAGAGTCAGACACAACCATATGCATATACATCTTGAACATCACTGTAACAGAAAGCAACAGAAGTTTGTTGTCAAGATAAATTTCCTTGCTTGCAAAAGGGCTGAACTTCACAATACTTTCCTATGTGATATTTTGTGACTTCTACCTAGGAGGAGATTGATCCAAAGAATAACTCTGAAGGAAGAAGGAGGTGCTGAATTTTTGATATGGAAGAAGAAGGAGGAGGAAGAGGAGGAGGAGGGAGGAGGAGGAGGAGGAGAATCAGAAAAAGAAGATTGAGAAGGAGAAGGAGAAGGAGAAGGAGAAGGAGAAGGAGAAGGAGAAGAAGAAGAAGAAGAAGAAGAAGAAGAAGAAGAAGAAGAAGAAGAAGAAGAAGAAGAAGAAGAAGAAGAAGAAGAAGAAGAAGAAGAAGAAGAAGAAGAAGAAGAAGAAGAAGAAGAAGAAGAAGAAGAAGAAGAAGAAGAAGAAGAAGAAGAAGAAGAAGAAGAAGAAGAAGAAGAAGAAGAAGAAGAAGAAGATCATCTTGGGCACAGGGAAAGAAGAATAATTAAATTTAGAAGCGAGGGAGGAAGAAGAAAGAGGTCCCAAACCTGTTATCCAAGTGATGATCTCCATCTTCAGGATTCCTGGGAAGGAGGTGTTGTTGGTCTCCGTCGCTCTCTTCTTCCTTCCCCAGAGAGATGAAGAGCTGCAACTTCTCTCGAGTCAGTCCTCCAACTCAACGGCCAAGGGAGGAACTGCGTCATCCCCACCGAGGACATCACACCCACGCCCTCCCAGCCCAGGACGCAGCTCGACCCCCCGTCCTCCTTCACCACACCAAAGCCTTTCTCTCTGCAGCAGAGAACTTCCCCCGTCCTCCTGAGCTCTCTTGTGCCCAAAGAGAATGAAGAATAGAAGAAAACCAATGAAATCAAATAAAAATAGCCATCCGGTGAGGTGGAGGTGTGAAAGCCAAGAAGCCATGTTGTTCTGCTCTTTTGCAAGGTCTGACACCCCACCCCACCTCTCTGGGTGTCTGACCTGATCAGCTGCGTTGCTCGTCCTCAGCCACGCATTTCCCGTAGCGGAGCCACAGACAGACAGAATAAAGCAAACGATAACCCGTTAATTAGAAAAAAAAATAGTTCTGATACATAGCAGTTCCCCTAAAACACTTCTGAAAATCGTGGCTTGTGTCTACAATGACAGAAAGATTATCCTAATTGTTTTTTTCAATTTGTAACATTTTATTAGATGATAAAGTAAAATACAAAAAAATCAGAAATACAGAGCAGGACACGGTGGGGAGGGACAAGTAAGAGAAAAGTAAGGGGGAGAAGGGAAAAAAGAAAAAAAGAGGCATTGACTTCCAATTTTCCCTATTACCGTAGAATGAAGCATTAACAACAAACTTCATTTTTTTTACTTTTCCAAAGTGGAGCAAACCCAATGGTCGTAAGTGTGGAAAACAGTCATAGGTCACCCTCAATCTCTTTTTTGTGGTATGGTGACCAGAATTGGCTGCAGTATTCTAGGTGTGATCTTGCTAGGGCTTTACAAAGCGGTAATAGGACTTCTTATGATCGTGATTCTATACCTCTGTTTATACCACCCAGGATTTAAGAGACTTGACCAACAAAAACACATTTTGCTGCAATCAGGAGTGATTTTTCTGCCTTCCTTTGGGTTGAAACACAATGTCACTATAGAATATCCCCTCTTCTTCCTGTTGTGTAGGACGGTTCTTCCTTGTTGGTCCAGGAGGAAACGGAGCGAAGGCGTCCCGGAGGCAGCTGTAGGTGACCTCAGAGGCCTGGGGAAGATAAAGGAATGAGAAGACATCGCTCAGTCTGCCTGCAGGCGAGGAACCCATTGAGAACCTGGGATTTCTCTGTCATTTCTCAGCGTTTTTAGAAATAAATAACCTTGACCCATCTGTTACGGCCTAGAAAGATTGCCAGCCCATCAAGGAAAAGAAGGACTGTCCTTCTGCATCAAACGTGACCGATTCTGAGATGCTCCTGAGAAACCTACAGGGCCCATCCCCTAAAACTTTGCATCCACTACTTGATTAGAGGAACCTTCAATGGCTTTTAAGATACTTAGTTTTTGAAATATTTCTTTCTGTTTGTGCTGGCCTCAAGGGCATTCAATTTCTTGGCCAACACGTGATTTGTGAAACTGAAGGCCATGAAAAGAATTATTCTACTTCCCCATTGTTAAAAGAAGGATCTATTACTTCAAAACCTCCTAAATTCTGTTTTTGAAACCCAGCAGGCCAAGAAACGTAGAGCAGATGTTCAGAGAGATCAAGACAAATGGATTTATGGAAAGCAGATTCTGCATGAATGGAAGAATTAAAATTGGAAGCACTAAATCCTATCTGCCACGTTCCTGTTTCATCATGAGAGTTGGGTGACTCCAGAGGACACCATCAATAGTGGGGAGAAAACTGGGTTTCCCTCCCCAATGTAAAGAGACCTTCCCTGCAGACCCTGATTAAGGTCACCCATGAATCCCACCAGCTACCTTGACAGGTGTGGGTGTAGCTGCAGTTGCTGCTTGAGGCTCCATCACTGCAAGATCATTTCCTTCCTCCTTCTTTTTTGGAAGCTGAGAGTGTTCCTGGGATGGTGACGCTTCCAAGGCAGGAATGAAAATAAAAAGGAAGATGAAATTGCTTCTTTCTATCACACTCGTCTATTGCGTTCTCCTCCCTCTCACCTCCAGGCCTGGCTCTCCTTTCCTGCCTCCCCGTAGGATCTCTCTGTCCACAGTTGCAACCACAAGGAGCAACCTCTGACTCCAGGTAAGGATCCCTTGAACCCCAATAATGTCACTTACTGCTCTTTTTTTTCCAGCAATAAAAGGCAAAGGGAACCAGCGGGATTACAAGAAGCATCGCCATCCAGGAATATCTCCAAATAGGATCTGAATCTTGGGCCCAAACTGGTTTGAGTAACAAACAAGAAGGATGACTTAGTATTTCTTGCAGAACATCTTAACCTGCCCTGTTCTTCAAAGTTTAGATTCTATTAATTTAGCTCGCTTCCCGGTTTTTCATGGACTTCCCTGTGGAGCTAGTTAACAATCCCACAAAAGCCATTTGCCTTTCTCCAGGTCTTTCTTTGTCCTTCCTACTCTAGCCTATCATGGTGGTCTCAAGATTTAACCACATCCATCATTCCCCTAACTGGCTCACCTGTGATGTTTAAACCCTGGCTCCAAGAAGACATGAGCCATCGGTTGCTTCTCCTTTCTTCATAACGACAAGCAAATTCCCCTCTGTGGTTGAACGACGCATGTAGGATTCTCAAAGAGGCCCTTTGAACATCATCTGTGGGTTCACTGGAGGGTTCCAGAAGACCTTCTTCCCTGGGAATGATCTCCATCCCATCCATGTAGAAATGGAAGATCTTCTCTGCATTGCCCCCTTTCACTGAGCACAGGAAGACGAAAGGGTCACCTTCCTTCACCTTCTGGGACAATGGATCCACCTTCAGCAGTGGGGAAGGAAGTTCACCTGCAAGAAAGGTTCACAAGGAACATATTAATGTCTCCATTAAAGCAGGGGAGTCGTCACAACCAAAATATTCCATTTGGGAGATATTTTTCCCATTGAAGGAAAGTCCTGCTGACCATTTTCTTAGAGGAGGCGTTATTTGTTTAATGGTGGCTCTGCTTGTTTGGTTCACTAGATTGATTTTTTGAAAGGTTTATTGTGCATTTCCATAGGTTGAGTATTAAAACTGCCTTTGATGTGAATATTTCCGGGCAATGAGAATCCATCTTACCAACAACTGAGAAGACCAGATGGTTACTTTCAGGGTAATCAAACCATCCCCCAGATGATTCCCTGATCCTGCATTTACATATAATCTTTATTTGGTAAGGAGTCAGATTTTCACTCCTGAAATTGAAGGTATTGTTAGGGAGAAAGTAAGCATCCCTTATTAGCTTGGATTGATCTGTACAGTAGAATAAGAATATATGGGATCCCTTAGGACTCCGAGATGCGACTCCTTCAGGGAGGGAGCAATTCAAGGGAATCTCTTCTCCTTTAATAATGACGGTGTGTGGGAGAGACGAGGACAGCCTGGGGGCTGATCGAGATGCATCTGTCTGTGAACCTGAGGAAAGAAAGAGAAGACATTGAGACTTTCCTTCTGATCTCCTCCTGGAACCAAATCTCTAGACCAGAACATCCACCCAATTTCCAGAATGGCTCCCATCCATAATCTACTCTGAGAATCCTTGACCCACTGCTTCCTCTTACAAGGACAGGAGTTGGACAAAAAGGGACCGATGCTGCAAGTGAAAGGCTCTCCTACCCTTCATGGCTTGGATGAAGGTCCATCTGAGATTTCATCTCTCCCTAATCTTTTAGGACTGTCTGCCTTTCTGCTCTCTTTGCTTTGTAGACCACAGGTCCTCACCCTTTCCGGGTTGGTGGCCCAGAGGGAAAGAAAGGATCAAGGAAATTTGTGCGTGCATGCACAAAAAGGGCTGCTAGTGCCTTCATGCATGTGCAAATGGGGCTACTAGCAGTTGTGCAGCAGCTCTAACATTCACGAACATGTGCAAATGGGGCTGCCAGCGCCTGTGCGACTGCTAGCACATGTGGGGGGAGTGTGCATGCACATGTGCACACCGGCCAGCTATTATCACAGCCCGGCGGCGAGCAGGCTACGCACCAGTAATGGGCTGCAACAAACAGGTTGAGGACACCTGTTGTAGACACTTCTCCATTTGATTGGCTAAAAGTCACCCAGCCAGTTTGCATGGCTAAGACAGGACTAGACCTCATTGTCTCCCACTTTCCAGCCTGATACCTGAACCACTATCCACTAGTAGAGAAGAGGGTGAGATTCTTTTGTTCATTTATGTTTTTCTTTGGGCGTTATAGTATTTTGTGTCAGGCGCAAACACCAGTTCACAGGTGAACATCCAATTAAGTTGATTTATTGCTAAAAGCCTGTGCATAGGAATCTTGTCAGCTAGATAAAGGTTAGATAAGGGTCAATAGCACTCAAGGGAGATTGGGCTGATTTTCCTTGTGGCTACGTAGGGTTTCTAGGCTTATAACCTTTTTAACTCCCCCTCCAGATTCTGCCATTCCTTCTCCTACTTCTCCTACTCTCTCTCCTTCACAAGAAGCAACAATCACAGTCTACCTTTGTGTGGCCACAGAGAAACTCTCCATAAGTATCGGTCTTACCTGCTCCCAGGTTCACCCACCAAAGAACTGAAAGAGAAAAGAAATGAAAGTGGCTTAAAAAGAACACAGACAAACAGACACACACACAAAACCTCAAAATCTCTGTGCAAAACTGGCAGTTTCCATTTCCGTAATGGGCCTTCCCAGAATGTAGACGAGAGAAGCCGAAGAAAAACAAGAAAAGCAAAATGGAGGACTGAAGAGGAAGACCTCACACCATGAGATCTTGAATACGGGACTAAAACCCAGTCTATTTAGAGGGAAAAGGAGATTGGTTTTACATTTCATATAAACAGGACCCTTTTTAAAAGAAACATCCTGACTTCAGGATGGAGATAAAAAAATATCTTCATGACCCATAGATTAAATTCAAATGAATTAAAGCGGTCACTTTGAGCCAAAGATGCTTTTTTTCAGGAGGCAACTGGACTCTCCTGTTTTTCTTTGAAGACTTTTCGCTTCTCCTTCAAGAATGGTGCGAGAGGATGAATTGATTTCCAGAAAATATTACAGACAACAGGAACCATTTGTGCTTCAGTTATATCACCCAAACTAGGTAACATCATCTCTGCATCAGGACTATCATAGATGTTGTTACCTTGTTTCGGTAATGAAACGCCTGCAAGAAAACCACCAAGCTCAGAGAGCAGCCAGGATCCCTCGTTTCCATCCTGAGCTGAAAACATTCTCTTTTATAAGTAGAATTCAGCTTGATATAACAGGAGGTTGTTAGTGGTGAAAGGAAATCAGCCCCCCAAAGACACAACAGCTGGGCACCATCAAAGCTGACCAGCCAGAGCGTAGAACAACACAAAGCAGCAGTGCAAGATCAGAACAGGTGGAGAGACTGGCCAACAGAATCACACAGAGTCGGACCTCATGCATACCTCATGAACATCACTATAACAGAAAGCGAGAGAAGTTTGTCGTCAAGATAATTTTCCTTGCTTGCAAAAGGGCTGCACTTCACAATATTTTCCTATGTGACATTTTGTGACTGGGAGCTAGGAGAACATTGATCCAAACAATAACTTTGAAGGAAGAAGGAAGTGCTAAATTTTTGAGAAGAGGAAGGAGAAGGAGAAGGAGAAGGAGAAGGAGGAGGAGGAGGAGGAGGAGGAGGAGGAGGAGGAAGAAGAAGAAGAAGAAGAAGAAGAAGAAGAAGAAGAAGAAGAAGAAGAAGAAGAAGAAGAAGAAGAAGAAGAAGAAGAAGAAGAAGAAGAAGAAGAAGAAGAAGAAGAAGAAGAAGAAGAAGAAGAAGAAGAAGATGATGATGATCTTGGTCATCGAGAAAGAAGAATAATTAGATTTAGAAGCAAGAGAGGAAGAAGGAGGAGGTCCCAAACCTGTTATCCAAGTGATGGTCACCATCTTCAGGATTCCTGGGAAGGAGGTGTTGTTGGTCTCCGTCGCGCTCTTCTTCCTTCCCCAGAGAGATGAAGAGCTGCAACTTCTCTCGAGTCAGTCCTCCAACTCAATGGCCAAGGGAGGAACTGCGTCATCCCCACCGAGGGACATCACACCTACGCCCCTCCCAGCCCAGGACGCAGCTCGGCCCCCCGGCCTCCTTCACCACACCAAAGCCTTTCTCTCTGCAGCAGAGAACTTCCCCCGTCCTCCTGAGCTCTCTTGTGCCCAAAGAGAATGAAAAATAGAAGAAAACCAATGAAATCAAATAAAAATAGCCATCCGGTGAGGTGGAGGTGTGAAAGCCAAGAAGCCATGTTGTTCTGCTCTCTTGCAAGGTCTGACACCCGACCCCACCTCTCTCTGTGTCTGACCTGATCAGCTGCGTTGCTCGTCCTAAGCCTCGCATTTCCCGTAGCGGAGCCACAGACAGACAGAATAAAGCAAATGATCATCTGTTAATTGGAAAAAAAATTACTTCTGATACACTTCTGAAACACTTCTGAACATCGTTGCTTCTGTCTAAAACACCCGAAGGATTATCCTAATTATTTTTTCAATTTGTAACATTTTATTAGATTATAAAGTAAAACGCAAAAATACAAAAACAAAGAGCAGGTCACGGTGCATTTCTTCATAACTGCAAGCAAATTCCCCTCTGTGGTTGAACGACGCATGTAGGATTCTCAAAGAGGCCCTTTGAACACGATCTGTGGGTTCACTGGAGGGTTCCAGAAGACCTTCTTCCCTGGGGGTGATCTCCATCCCATCCTTGTAGAAATGGAAGATCTTCTCTGTGTTGCCTCCTTGCACTGAGCAGAGGAAGATCAAAGGGTCACCTTCCAAGAGAGTTATCTTATTTTCCTGCAATCAAGTTTATATACAGTGGCCCCTCTTCTTCCTCTTCTGTAAGATGGTTCTTCTGAGTGGAGAAGTCCTGAACATTGCTGTAGGTGGCCTCAGAGTCCTGGGGAAACTGAGGGAAAGAGAGCACATTGTTCAAACATTCAGTTTGCCTGCAGCACAAGAACCAATGAAGAACAAGGGATTTCTCCATCATTTTGCAGCATTTTTAGAAATAAATAAGGTTGACGGTCTTCTAGAAAGATTGCCAAGCCCATCAAAGAAAAGAAGGATTAACTTTCAGCATCAGACCTGACCCGGTCTGGTTTTCTGATTCTGATGGTGATGAGATACTCCTCAGAAATCCACAAGGACATTCCTCTAAAACCTTACCTCCAACACTTGATTAGAGGAATCTTTCATGGCTTCTAAGATACTTAATTTTCTTAAGTATATCTTTCTCTTCGCATTTTTCGGCGAATTTCAAGGCCATTTAATTTTACGGCCAACACATAATTTGTTAAACTGAAAGCCATAAGAAGAATTATTATTTCCTATTTTTAAAGAAATATCCAGGGGTAGCAAAATCTCTAAATTCTTTGGTTGAAACCAAGTAAATGAAGAAAAGGAGAATAGGTGTTGACAGAGATCAAAACAAATGGGATTATGGGAGGCAAATCCTGCTTGAAGTTAAGATTTACGTTCACTATCTACCAACATTGCACCTATATGCTTCAGGCCTCTAAAGCCCATCTATATCATTCTTGTTTGTAGACAACCATAGTTGGGTGATTCCAGAGGACCCTGTAAGTTATTGGTGAGGATTCTTCAAACTTGGTCCTTTTATGACTTGTGGACTTCAACTTCCAGAATTCCTCAGCCAGGCATGCTGGATAATGAATTCTGGGAGTTGAAGTCCACAAGTCATAAAAAGGGCCAAGTTTGAAGGCCCCTGCTGTAGACACTAATTAAAGTCACCCATGAATTCCACCAGCTACCTTGACTGATGAGGGTGTTGCTGCTTGAGGCTCCATCACTGAAAGATGATTTTTCTCTTTCTTTTCCATTAGTTGAAATTGTTCCTGCGATTGAGATGCTTCCATGGCAGCAATAAAAACAAAACCAAACATAGAGCTACTTTCCACCATCCTTACATATCATCTTCCCATCCCTCTCATTTCCAGTTCTGCTTTTCCTTTCCTGCTTCCCCGGAGGATCTCTCAATCAACATATCCAACTAGAAGAGCAACCTCTGATAAGGGAACCCTCGAACCCAAATCCTTCACTTACTGCTCTTTTGCTTCCAGCAATAAAAGGCAATTGGAACCAGCAGAATTAGAAAAAGAATCCATCTCCGGGCGTATCTCCAAACAGAAAATAAACCTTCGGTCCAAACTGGTATGACTAGGAAAGAAGGAGGATGATTTAATTTTCCTTGGCAGAATATATTTACCCTGTCCTGTTCTTGAAAGTTTAGATCCTATATCATCTAAAATTGAAATCGTCACCTCTTATATCAGTCTCAATTCTAAACTTTTCACGGTCTTCTTCATGGAATTAGCTTAGCAATCTCACAGAAGCCAATTGCCTTTCTTTAGATCTTTCTTTGTCTTTCCTAGTCTAGCCTATCAAGATGGTCTCAAGATTTAACCACATCCATCATTCTCTTAACTGGCTCACCTGTCATGTTTATCCCCTGGCTCCAAGAAGACATGAGCCATTGGTTGCTTCTTCGTTCTTCATAACGGCAAGCAAATTCCCCTGTGTGATTGAATGACACATGTAGGATTCTCAAAGAGGCCCTTTGAACACGATCTGTGGGTTCACTGGAGGGTTCCAGAAGAACTCCTTCCCTGGAAGTGATCTCCATCCCATCCTTGTAGATATGGAAGATCTTCTCTGCATTGCCTCCTTCCACTGAGCAGAGGAAGACCAAAGGGTCACCTTCCTTCACCTTCCAGGACGACGGATCCACCTTCAGCAGCGGGGAAGGAAGTTCACCTGCAAGAAAGGTTCACAAGGAACATATTAATGTCTCCATTAAAGCAGGGCCGTCGTTAGAACCAAAATATTCCATTTGGAAGATATTTTCCCATTGAAAGAAAATCCTTCTGACCATTTTCTTAGACAACGCGTTATTTATTTAATGTTGGGTCTGCTTCTTTGGTTCACAGGATTGATATTTTGAAAGGTTTATTGTGCATTTCCATAGGTTGAGTATTAAAACTGCCTTTGATGTGAATATTTCCGGGCAATGAGAATCCATCTTACCAACAACTGAGAAGACCAGCTGGTTACTTTCAGGGTAATCAGACCATCTCCCAGATGATTGCCTGATCTTGCATTTACATATAATCTTTATTTGGTAAGGGGTCAGATTTTCAGTCCTGGCATTGAAGGTATTGTTAGGGAGATTTTGATCATCAATTATTAGCTTGGATTGATCTGTACAGTAGAAAAAGAACCAATGGGATCCCTCAGGACTCCGTGACGTGACTCCCCCAGGGAGGGAGCAATTCAAGGGAATCTCTTCTCCTTTAATAATAAACCTGTATGGAAGAGACGAGGACAGTCTGGGAGCTGATCGAGATGAATCTGTCTGTGAACCTGAGGAAAGAAAGAGAAGACATTGAGGCTTTCCTTCTGATCTCCTCCTGGAATGAAAGCTCTAGACCAGAACATCCACCCAATTTCCAGAATGGCTCCCATCCATAATCTACTCTGAGAATCCTTGACCCACTGCTTCCTCTTGCAAGGACAGGAGATGGACAAAAAGGGACCAACGCTGCAAATGAAAGCTTCTCCTACCCTTCATGGCTTGCATGAAGGTCCATCCGAGATTTCATCCCTCCCTGATCTTTCAGGACTGTCTCCCTTTCTGCTCTCTTTGCTTTGTAGACCACAGATCCACACCCTTTCAGGGTTGGTGGCCCAGAGGGAAAGGGAGGAGCAAGGAAATTTGTGCATGCATGCACAAAAAGGGCTGCTAGTCCCTGCACGAATGTGCAAATGGGGCTACTAGCGGCTGTGCGGCGGTGCTAACACTGAAGCATATGTCAAATGGGGGTGCCAATGCCCATGTGACTACTAGCACTAGTGGGGGGAGGAGTGTGCTTGCACATGTGCACACACCGGCCAGCTATCCTCACAGCCCGGTGGCCAGCAGGCTACGGACCAGTAGTGTGCTGCGGCTCACAGGTTGGGGACCCCTGTTGTAGACACCTCTCCATTTGATTGGCTCAAAGTCACTAAGTCAGTTTTCATGGACTAGAACTCCTTGTCTCCCACTTTCCAGCCTGATACCTTAACCACTAGGCCAGACTGGCTCTCTGGCAATGGGACTTTGCCCACATTGAAGCAAAAAGAAGGTAAGAAAATGAGGGGATAACATTCCCTTTTTCATTTATGTTTTTCTTTGGGCATTATAGTATTTTGTGTCAGGCGCAAAAGACTAGTCCACAGGTGAACGTCCAAATCAGTTCATTTATTGCTAAAAGCCTGTGCATTGGAATCTTCTCAGCTAGATAAGGGTTGGATAAGGGTCAATAGCACTCAAGGGAGATTGGGCTGAGTTTGCTTGTGGCTACATAGGGTTTCAAGGCTGATAACCTTTTAAACTCCCCCTCCAGATTCTGCCCTTCCTTCTCCTACTTCTCCTACTCTCTCTCCTTCACAAGAAGGAACAATCACAGTCTACCTTTGTGTGGTCACAGAAAAACTACACAAGTATCAGTCTTACCTGCTCCCAGGTTCACCCACCAAAGAACTGGAAGAGAAAAGAAAGGAAAGTTGCTTAAACAGAACACAGATACACACACTCACACACACACACACACAGAAACACACACAACTTCAAGATCTCTGTGAAAAACTGGCAGTTTCCATTTCCGTAATGGAGCTTCCCAGAATGTAGATGAGAGAAGCCGAAGAAAAACAAGAAAAGCAAAATGGAGGACTGAAGAGGAAGACCTTATGCAGTGAGACCTTGAAAACGGGATTAAAAACCGGTATATTTTGAGGGAAAAGAAGATTGATTTTATATTTCATATAAACGGGACCCTTTTTAAAAGAAACATCCTGACTTCAGGATGGAGATAAAAAACTATCTTGATGACCCATCGATTAAATTCACGTAAATTAAATTGGTCTGTTTGAGCCAAAGGTGCTTTTTTTTCAAGGAGGCAACTGGACTCTCTTGTTTTTCTTCGAAGACGTTTCACTTCTCCTCCAAGAATGGTGCGAGAGGATGATTTTCAGAAAATATTGCAGACTACAGGAACCATTTGTGCTTCAGTTTCATGACCCAAACTAGGTAACATCATCACTGCATCAGGACTAGCACGGATGACGTTACCTTGTTTCGGTAATGAAACGCCTGCAAGAAAACCACCAAGCTCAGAGAGCAGCCAGGATCCCTCGTTTCAATCCTGAGCTGCAAATATTTTCCTTTATAGGTAGAATTCAGCTTGATATAACAGGAGGCTGTTAGTGGTGAACGGAAACCCTCTCCCCAAAGACACAATGGCTGGGCACCATCAAAGCTGACCAGTCAGAGCATAGAACAACTCAAGGGAGCAGTGCAAGATCGGAAGAGGTGGAGAGACCTGGCCAACAGAATCACACAGAGCCAGACACAACCACATGCATATACTTCATGAACATTACTGTAACAGAAAGCGACAGAAGTTTGTCGTCAAGATAAATTTTCTTGCTTGCAAAAGGGAGGAGATTGATCCAAACAATAACTTTGAAGGCAGAAGGAAGTGCTAAATTTTTGAGAAGAAGAAGAAGAAGAAGAAGAAGAAGAAGAAGAAGAAGAAGAAGAAGAAGAAGAAGAAGAAGAAGAAGAAGAAGAAGAAGAAGAAGAAGAAGAAGAAGAAGAAGAAGAAGAAGAAGAAGAAGAAGAAGAAGAAGAAGAAGAAGAAGAAGAAGAAGAAGAAGAAGAAGAAGAAGAAGATGATGATGATCTTGGGCCCAGGGAAAGAAGAATAATTAGATTTAGAAGCAAGGGAGGAAGAAGAAGGAGGTCCCAAACCTGTTATCCAAGTGATGGTCACCATCTTCAGGATTCCTGAGAAGGAGGTGTTGTTGGTCTCCGTCGCTCTCTTCTTCCTTCCCCAGAGAGATGAAGAACTGCAACTTCTCTCGAGTCAGTCCTCCAACTCAACGGCCAAGGGAGGAACTGCGTCATCCCCACCAAGGACATCACACCCACGCCCGCCCAGCCCAGGACGCAGCTCAGCCCCCTGGCCTCCTTCACCACACCAAAGCCTTTCTCTCTGCAGCAGAGAACTTCCCCCGTCCTCCTGAGCTCTCTTGTGCCCAAAGAGAATGAAAAATAGAAGAAAACAAATGAAATCAAATAAAAATAGCCATCTGGTGAGGTGGAGGTGTGAAAGCCAAGAAGCCATGTTGTTCTGCTCTTTTGCAAGGTCTGACACCCCACCCCACCTCTCTGGGTGTCTGACCTGATCAGCTGCGTTGCTCGTCCTAAGCCACGCATTTCCCGTAGCGGAGCCACAGACAGACAGAATAAAGCAAACGATAACAGGTTAATTAGAAAAAAATTAGTTCTAATACATAGTAGTTCCCCTAAAACATTTCTGAAAATTGTGGCTTGTGTCTAAAATGCCAGAATGATTATCCTAGTTGTTTTTTCAATTTGTAACATTTTATTAGATTATAAAGTAAAACACAAAAATACAAAAACACAGAGCAGGACACGGTGGAGAGGGACAAGGAAAAGAAAAGTAAGGGGGAGAAGGGAAAAAAGAAGAAAAAGATGCATTGACTTCCAATTTCCTCTATTGCCGTAGAATGAAGCATTAACAACGAACCTTCATTTTTTTACTTTTCCAAAGTGGGGTAAACCCAACGGTCGTAAGTGTGGAAAACAGTCATAGGTCACCCTCAACCTCTTTTTTTGTGGTATGGTGACCAGAATTGGCTGCAGTATTCTAGGTGTGGTCTTACTAGGGCTTTACAAAGTGGTAATAGGACTTCTCGTGATCTTGATTCTATGCCTCTGTTTATACCACCCAGGATTTCAGAGACTTGACCAACAAAGACAGTTTTTGCAGCAATCAGAGGTGATTTTTCTGCCTTCCTTTGGGTTGAAACACAATGTCACTATACAATATCCCCTCTTCTTCCCGTTGTGTACGACGGTTCTTCCTTGTTGGTCCAGGAGGAGATGGAGCGAAGGAGTCCCGGAGGCAACTGTAGGTGACTTCAGAGGCCTGGGGAAAGTGAGGGAATGAGAAGACATTGCTCAGTCTGCCAGCAGGCGAGGAACCCATTGAGAACCTTGGATTTCTCCATCATTTCACAGCGTTTTTAGAAATAAATAACCTTGACACATCTGTTACAGCCTAGAAAGATTGCCAGCCCATCAAGGAAAAGAAGGACTGTCCTTCCGCATCAGACGCGACCGATTCTGAGATGCTCCTGAGAAACCTACAGGGCCGATCCCCTAAAACTTTTCATCCAGTACTTGATTAGAGGAACCTTCAACGGCTTTTAAGATACTTAGTTTTTGAAATATTTCTTTCTTTTTGTGCGTGCTTCAAGAGCATTCAATTTCTTGGCCAACACATGATTTGTGAAACTGGAGGTCATGAAAAGAATTATTCTACTTCCCCATTTTTAAAAGAAGGATCTATTACTTCAAAACCTCCTAAATTCTGTTATTGAAATCCAGCAGGCCAAGAAACGTAGATCAGATGTTCAGAGAGATCAAGACAAATGGATTTATGGAAAGTATATTCTGCCTGAATGGAAGAATTAAAGTTCGAAAGCTCTAAATCCTATCTGCTTCGTTCTTGTTTCATCATGACAGTTCGGTAATTCCAGAGGACACCATCAATAGTGGGGATTAAAACTGGGTTTCCCTCCCCAATGTAAACAGACCTTCCCTGCAGACCCTGATTAAGGTCACCCATGAATCCCACCAGCTACCTTGACAGGTATGGGTATAGCTGCTGTTGCTGCTTGAGGCTCCATCACTGCAAGATCATTTCCTTCCTCCTTCTTTTTTGGAAGCTGAGAGTGTTCCTGGGATGGTGACGCTTCCAAGGCAGGAATGAAAATAAAAAAGAAGATGAAATTGCTTCTTTCTATCACCCTCGTCTATTGCGTTCCCCTCCATCTCACCTCCAGGCCTGGCTCTCCTTTCCTGCCTCCATGTAGGAACTTTCATTCAATGGTTGCAAGCACAAGGAGCAACCTCTGACTCCAGGTAAGGATCCCCTGAACCCCAATAATGTCACTTACTGCTCTTTTTTTTCCAGCAATAAAAGGCAAAGAGAACCAGCGGGATTACAAGAAGCATCGCCATCCAGGAATATCTCCAAATAGGATCTGAATCTTGGGCCCAAACTTGAGTAACAAAGAAGAAGGATGACTTAGTATTCCTTGCAGAACATCTTAACCTGCCCTGTTCTTCAAAGTTTAATCGACAAATGAAACACCCCCCCCCCTTTTTTTAATCAAGCTTGATTCCCGACTTTCATGGATTTCTCTGTGGAGCTAGTTAACAATCCCACAAAAGCCATTTGCCTTTCTCCAGGTCTTTCTTTGTCCTTCCTAGTCTAGCCTATCATGGTGGTCTCAAGATTTAACCACATCCAATATTCCCCTATCTGGCTCACCTGTCATGTTTATCCCCTGGCTCCAAGAAGACATGAGCCATCGGCTGCTTCTCTTTTCTTCATAACTGCAAGCAAATTCCCCTCTGTGGTTGAATGACGCATGTAGGATTCTCAAAGAGGCCCTTTGAACACGATCTGTGCGTTCAATGGAGAGTTCCAGAAGACCTCCTTCCCTGGGGATGATCTCCATCCCATCCTTGTAGAAATGGAAGATCTTCTCTGCGTTGCCTCCTTCCACAGAGCAGAGGAAGACCAAAGGGTCACCTTCCTTCACCTTCTGGGACAACGGATCCACCTTCAGCAGTGGGGAAGGAAGTTCATCTGCAAGAAAGGTTCACAAGGAACATATTAATGTCTCCATTAAAGCAGGGGAGTCGTCACAACCAAAATATTCCATTTGGGAGATATTTTTCCCATTGAAGGAAAGTCCTCCTGACCATTTTCTTAGAGGAGGCGTTATTTGTATAATGGTGCCTCTTCTTTTTTGGTTCACTGAATTAATTTTTGAAAGGTTTATTGTGCATTTTCATAGGTTGAGTATTAGAACTGATTTTGATATGAATATTTCCGGGCAATGAGAATCCATCTTACCAACAACTGAGAAGACCAGATGGTTACTTTCAGGGTAATGAAACCATCCCCCAGATGATTCCCTGATCCTGCATTTACATATAATCTTTATTTGGTAAGGAGTCAGATTTTCACTCCTGAAA
Source organism: Crotalus adamanteus (assembly GCA_039797435.1). Classification (NCBI taxonomy): domain Eukaryota; kingdom Metazoa; phylum Chordata; class Lepidosauria; order Squamata; family Viperidae; genus Crotalus; species Crotalus adamanteus. Next base: position 142,290,598 of record CM077936.1, on the reverse strand, counting down.
TTGAAGGTATTGTTAGGGAGAAAGTAAGCATCCCTTATTAGCTTGGATTGATCTGTACAGTAGAATAAGAATATATGGGATCCCTTAGGACTCCGAGATGCGACTCCTTCAGGGAGGGAGCAATTCAAGGGAATCTCTTCTCCTTTAATAATGACGGTGTGTGGGAGAGACGAGGACAGCCTGGGGGCTGATCGAGATGAATCTGTTTGTGAACCTGAGGAAAGAAAGAGAAGACATTGAGACTTTCCTTCTGATCTCCTCCTGGAACCAAATCTCTAGATTAGAACATCCACCCAATTTCCAGAATGGCTCCCATCCATAATTTACTCTGAGAATCCACTGCTTCCTCTTATAAGGACAGGAGTTGGACAAAAAGGGACCGACACAGCAAATGAGAGGTTCTCCTACCCTTCATGGCTTGGATGAAGGTCCATCTGAGATTTCATCCCTCCCTGATCTTTTAGGACTATCTTCCTTTCTGCTCTCTTTGCTTTGTAGACCACAGGTCCCCACCCTTTCCGGGTTGGTGGCCCAGAGGGAAAGGGAGGAACAAGGAAAATTGTGCGTGCTTGCGCAAAAAGGGCTGCTAGTGTCTGCACGAATGTGCATATGGGGCTACTAGCGGCTGTGCGGTGGCGCTAACATCCACGCACATGTGCAAATGGGGCCACCAGTGCCCATGTGACTGCTAGTACCAGTGTGTGGGGGAGTGTGCTTGCACATGTGCAAACACCGGCCAGCTATCCTCACAGCCGGGTGGCCAGCAGGCTATAGACCAGTAGTGTGCTGTGGCTCACAGGTTGGGGACCCCTGTTGTGGACACCTCTCCATTTGATTGGCTCAAATCACTCAGCCAGTTTTCATGGACTAGAACTCATTGTCTCCCACTTTCCAGCCTGATACCTTAACCATTAGGCCAGACTGGCTCTCTGGATATGGGACTTTGCCCACATTGAAGCAAAAAGAAGATAACAAAATGAGGGGATAAGGTTCCCTTTTGCATTTATATTTTTCTTTCGGCGTTATAGTATTTTGTGTCAGGCGCAAAAGACTGGTCCACAGGTGAACGTCCAGTTCATTTATTGCTAAAAGCCTGTGCATAGGAATTTTGTCAGCTAGATAAGGGTTGGATAAAAGTCAATAGCACTCAAGGGAGATTGTGCTGAGTTTGCTTGTAGCTACGTAGGGTTTCTAGGCTGATAACCTTTTTAACTCCCCCTCGAGATTCTGCCCTTCCTTCTCCTACTTCTTCTACTCTCTCTCCTTCACAAGAAGCAACAATCACAGTTTACCTTTGTGTGGTCACAGAAAAACTACACAAGTATCAGTCTTACCTGCTCCCAGGTTCACCCACAAAAGAACTGGAAGAGAAAAGAAAGGAAAGTGGCTTAAACAGAACACAGATACACATACACCCACACAGAGAGAGAGAGAGAGAGAGAAACACACACAATGTCAAGATCTCTGTGAAAAACTGGCAGTTTCTGTTGAGTCCTTGGCGAAAAGCAGACACAAGAAGCAGTTGTAGTTCTCAGGTTTCCTTTTATTCTGTGTTCAGCTTACAGGTGAAGGCTTCAGCAACGCCCGAAACCTCCCAGCCTCTTATATAGGCAATCCCCGGGTCAATGTGTTACTTTTCCCGCGCCAGCACCTGCGCATGCGCACAGGCGCTGGCGACAGCCTGTCTGGTCCCGGGCAGCTTGCACCTGCCCGGGACTGCCTGCAAACGCCCCGAGCCCGTTTGCAAGGCTCGGGACATAACACCCCTTTTCCCCGGGTTAAGACTACTACCAACATACAATTAGTTCTTGAAACAGTGTTCTACTCCCCAGTGCTCCTACTGTTCACTGGCTTTTGTTTAGCCAGCAATGTTATGTAATCCTCTAAGTACTTAGGAGATTTCCTTACTCTCTGTGACCTTCTCAGCTCTGGGTTTCTGATAGGTGTTCCCTGACTGGAGGGAGACGTGAGCCTGTTCTCCTTATTATGCCTTGGTGCCTTCCAAGGACTGTGCCCCAATGCCTGGCCTGCTTTTTGCCCACCGGGCTCGTCAGGCCAGGGCTTCTGTCACTTTGTGACCTGGTTGACCCGCCTAGCTGTAGGCCCTCGGGCCTCTTGAAGTGATAGCCACTGCTGGGCATCTCTGTAGAACCTCCTAGGTCCGTCCAAGACCTGTCAGGAGGCTGTCCATCCCCTAAACCCCATTCTGTGTCTGGGCTTATGTAGGTTTCTGTGCCTTCCCCAAACTCAGTTACTCCCTGATTTGGGCTAGAGGTGTTGTAGTCGGGACTTGGTTCCTCGACCACCTCCCTGTATGTTTGACCCCCTGTAGGACTTGGGGTAAGGTCAGGCCAACTCTGGGGATTATGTGCCAGCTCTCTTGCGGGGTATGATTTATTGGGATGCTCCCGGGTATTCTCCCTGACTGGAGTACTGTGCTGTGCAGGTGAATAGTGATTGTACCCCCGGGGTGACTCCCTGGCTGGAGTAGTTGGATAGGCTCTTAGAATTCCTGGTAGTTGGATAGGCTCTTAGAATTCCTGTTTGGGGCACTCGCGGAATCTTGGAATGGGCCGTTTGTGGCTCCATCATTGGAGGTGGGCAGCAGCTCGTGCCCCTCCCTTTGCTCTAAAGGGTCCCCCTCCCCCCCTGGAAAAGACCCAGGGGTCTCATCTGGAAGATCCCGCCTAGGGCGGAGTTGGTCGATGTGCCGACGCAGGACACGACCGTTGTCCAGGGCTACCTCGTAGGATAGAGGACCTGTGACCCTGGAAATAGAAGCGGGGACCCATGTATGACCAGGCCCGTAATTGCGAGTCCAAACCGGGGCACCCACAAGTAATTGTCTAGGTGCCCGAGGATGTGAGGTAGATGAAGGCAGTCTGTCCGGATGCAACCGGTCAAGTTTTGTAGTAAGTTTACGCCCCCAGCGAAGTTCAGCTGGGCTTCTCCCTGTAGAAGTGGACGGTGTGGTGCGGTAAGAAAGGAGAAAGTCAGCCAACCTGTGATGCCAGTCCCCATAGGTGCGTCTTTCCAAGGCGTCCTTTGTGATGCGGACCATGCGTCCAGCCATACCGTTGGTGGATGGGTGGAAGGGTGCAGACGTGGCATGACGAATCATGTTAGCCTGTAAGAAAGCTTGGAATTCGGAGGAAGTAAATTGAGGGCCGTTGTCAGACACAATGACATCTGGAAGCCTGTGTGTAGCAAAAATCCCCCTCAGTACCTGAATAGTCTTTGCAATGGTGGTGGATGAGACAGGTACAACCTCAAGCCATTTTGAATGACTGTCAATGAGGACCAAGAAGAACTGGCCCTGAACGGGCCCAGCGTAGTCAATGTGCACCCTAGACCATGGGGACCGTGTATCCTCCCATCTATGCACAGGAGCTTGGGGCATCTCTGGGCGAGAGCGCTGGCACAGGTGGCATGCATGCACCTTAGCCTCAATGTCCTTATCTAAACCAGGCCACCACAAGTGGCTGCGCGCAAGGGCCTTCATGTGAACAATGCCAGGATGACCCTCATGGAGGGACTCAAAGATCCTAGTCCTCATTGAGGTGGGAATGACAACTCTGTTTCCCCAAAGCAGACAACCCTGAGAAGTGGACAACTCGTTCCTTTTGGACCAGAAACTCTGAAACTCAGGACTAGGGCAGTGCTCAGGCCATCCAGACAAAACCCAAGAAAGGACACGTGAAAGTGTGTGATCTGTGCCTGTTTCAGCGGCGACATCCCTGGCATTCAGAGGGGACTCGGGCAAGGCTTGGATGGATAGAATGTTGACAGCTGGCGCAGGGTCAGCTTCTACTACTGGCAGGGGCAATCTACTGAGGCCATCAGCATGGCCCATTTCTTTCCCAGGCTTGTGTAGTAAGGAAAAATCATATGCAGACACAAAAATAGACCACCTAAGCATTCTAGGGGAAATGATTTGGGGAGTTTGTTTACGTGTGGTAAACAGTTCCAGCAGAGGCTTATGGTCAGTGAAGACCGTGAAATGCCTGCCATACAAGAAATCATGGAATTTTTTAATTCCAGCAACAACAGCCAGAGCCTCCCTGTCTATCTGAGCGTAGTTGCGCTCAGCAGAAGACAGTGTTCTGGAGTAATATGCAACAGGAACCTGAGTTCCATCAGACCTGAGGTGGCTCAGGACGGCTCCTACCCCGTAAGGGGAAGCATCACAAGCGATGCACACAGGAAGGACTCATTGAAGTGTGCAAGTACACTGTTAGAAGTGAGTAAGGCCTTGACCTCATTGAAACTAGCCTCATGTGTTTGTGACCATTGCCACACTGCTTGTTTGTCTAATAGCCTGTGAAGAGGCTCAGCTACACTAGCTTTATGTGGAAGAAAGGAATTGTAGAAATTCAGGAGGCCCAGAAAGACCTGAAGTTCGGCCTTAGACTTTGGCCTAGGTGCTTCTAAAATGGCAGTTAGTTTGGATTCAGCAGGGTGAATCCCAGCAGCATCAATTTTGAATCCCAGAAATTCAGTAGAAGGCACCCCAATTTTGCATTTGTCTTTTTTGAGCTTGAGGCCTGTTTTCCTGAATCTTAACAGAACAGCCCTTAGCCTTTCAGCTAGAATGTGTGTGGAGTCTCCTGCAATTAAGACATCATCAAAGTAGGGGCAAACCCCCGGTATGCCCCATAGTGTGTTTTCCATTACGCTTTGGAAAATCCCAGGAGCGACATTCACTCCAAACTGTAGCCTTTTTACCTTAAAGGCTCCCCTGTGGGTCACAATAGTCTGAGCTATAGCAGCATCATCATCAACAGGCAGCTGTTGATACGCTTGAGCTAGGTCAAGCTTTGCAAAAACGCACCCCCCCTTGAGGGAGGCCAGAATATGACTGACCACAGGAACAGGATAGGCATGTTGCTGCAATGCCTTATTAAGAGTGCATTTGTAGTCAGCACAAATGCGAATGTCCCCATTTGCCTTTAGAGGCGTGACAATGGGGGTCCCCCAAGGGCTGGAATCAACAGGTTCTAGGATTCCCTGTTGGATCAGTTTGTCTAACTCAGTGTCAATTTTACTCTTTAAAGCAAAAGGGACCCTTCTTGCTTTAATTCTAATGGGCGTGACAGTGGGGTCTAGTTTTAAGGACACAGGGGGTCCCTTGAATGTGCCCAGCTGGGGGCTGAAGACATCTGCAAATTCTTTGCAGACTTCCTGTAGGTCGAGTGTTTGTAAGCTGTTGAGCCCCGTGACGTGTATCCCCAAGGCTTCAAACCAATCGAGTCCTATGAGACTCGTTCGTTCACCCCCTACTACTAATATGTCTAGTGGACCTTCAAAATTCTTATACTGTACGTTAAGGGTGGCCTCCCCCTTAACACACACTCTCAAATTTTGAAAGTCTGTTAACACAATGTCAGAAGGCCTTAATTTAGCCTGAGTTCCACTGCCGGAACAAATCTTTCTAAATGTATGTAAGGATATGATTGAAAGGGCAGACCCCGTGTCTAGTTCCATAGTTAATGGAACCCCTTGTAGCTTCACCTTGAATGACAGCTTTTTCTTGATGGGCTTGTGTGTGCCTGTCCTGAAGATGCTTCTTCGCGAAGCGCAAAAACCTACCCTATTCTGGCTGGGGACCCTGGTACCTTTCAGGCGCAGTTCTTCCTGAGGTTGTACCTTTCGTCGGCCCAGACACACAGCTGCAATATGTCCTTGTTTCCCGCACGCCCGGCAAATAGCAGAGCGGAAATTGCAGTTGGTTCTCCTGTGGCGACCTCCACAGCCGATGCACTTGAGGGGAGCTGCAGAGCTTCCTTTCTGATTCCCTTCCTTCGTGGGGTGGAGACGGTCGACTTCCTCGTCCGGATCCTCCTCGGAGTTCCCCTGGACGTCCTCTTGGTGCACGGATGCAACATCTGGACAGTTCCTGATCGGCCGCATGTTTTTGACGGCGCCGCCTGCTGCTTCTTCTGCGGTGACCTCTCTTAAGGCATCTTGGAAGGACAAGTCTTCTTTGGCGAAAAGCCTCTGTTGTAGATCTCGATGCCTTAAGCCGCACACGAATCGGTCCCTCAGTCGATCTTCGAGGTCCTTGAATTCGCAGTGCTTGGCGGCCTTCCTCAACGCGGCGATGTATTCTTTGGCCGACTCTCCGGATCGTTGATCCCTCTGCTCGAAGTTGTGGCGCCATGCGATGACGGACATCTTGGGCTGGAAGTGCTCCTTCAATAGCTTCTTTAGATCTGCGTAGCTGACAGACTCTAATGGGACAGGCGCTGCAAGGTTCTCTGCGATTTCGAAGGCGTCTTGACCGCAGACACAAAGCAGGGTGGCAGCCTTCAAGCTATCTTCCCTCACTTGGTTTACCTTGAGGTAATTTTCCACCCTGGCTACGTAGGACTCCCACCGCTCTGGATGTGAGACGTCGAATTCCGAAAGCCTTCCGACTTTTGCCATTTTCAGGAGACGGGTCTATCAGCCAGCCTACCCCCGAATGCGCACTGGATTGGTGGGTAGCTGCCGAGTCAACGCCGTTCCGCCACTCAGGACTCACTTGGGTAAGCTTACACCTCTTCCTTTCCAGGCGATGTAAGGCATCCCATCCTCGTCGCCAGTGTTGAGTCCTTGGCGAAAAGCAGACACAAGAAGCAGTTGTAGTTCTCAGGTTTTCTTTTATTCTGTGTTCAGCTTACAGGTGAAGGCTTCAGCAACGCCCGAAACCTCCCAGCCTCTTATATAGGCAATCCCCGGGTCAATGTGTTACTTTTCCCGCGCCAGCACCCGCGCATGCGCACGGGCACTGGCGACAGCCTGTCTGGTCCGGGCAGCTTGCACCTGCTCGGGACTGCCTGCAAACGCCCCGAGCCCGTTTGCAAGGCTCGGGACATAACAGTTTCCATTTCCGTAATGGGGCTTCCCAGAATGTGGATGAGAGAAGCCGAAGAAAAACAAGAAAAGCAAAATGGAGGACTGAAGAGGAAAACCTTACGCAGTGAGACCTTGAAAACGGGATTAAAAACCGGTCTATTTTGAGGGAAAAGAAGATTGATTTTATATTTCATATAAATGGGACCCTTTTTAAAAGAAACATCCTGACTTCAGGATGGAGATAAAAAACTATCTTCATGACCCATAGATTAAATTCATGTAAATTAAAGCGGTCTCTTTGAGCGAAAGTATTTTTTTTTTCAGGAGGCAACTGGACTCTCTTGTTTTTCTTTGAAGACATTTTGCTTCTCCTCCAAGAATGATGCAAGAGGATGAAGGGATTTCCAGAAAATATTGCAGACTACAGGAATCATTTGTGCTTCAGTTTCATGACCCAAACAAGGTAACATAATCACTGCATCAGGACTAGCGCCAATGATGTTACCTTGTTTCGGTAACGAAACGCCTGCAAGAAAACCACCAAGCTCAGAGAGCAGCCAGGATCCCTCGTTTCCATCCTGAGCTGCAGATATTCTCCTTTATAGATAGAATTCAGCTTGATGTAACAGGAGGCTGTTAGTGGTGAAAGGAAACCAGCCCCCCAAAGACACAATGGCTGGGCATCATCAAAGCTGACCAGCCAGAGCGTAGAACTACTCAAGGAAGCAGTGCAAGATCGGAAGAGGTGGAGAGACCTGGCCAACAGAATCACACAGAGTCAGACACAACCACATTCATATACATCTTGAACATCGTTGTAACAGAAAGCGACAGAGGTTTGTCATCAAGATAAATTTCCTTGCTTGCAAAAGGGCTGCACTTCACAATACTTTCCTATGTGACATTTTGTGACTTCTACCTAGGAGGAGATTGATCCAAAGAATAACTCTGAAGGAAGAATGAAGTGCTGAATTTTTGAGATGGAAGAAGAAGAAGAAGAAGAAGAAGAAGAAGAAGAAGAAGAAGAAGAAGAAGAAGAAGAAGAAGAAGAAGAAGAAGAAGAAGAAGAAGAAGAAGAAGAAGAAGAAGAAGAAGAAGAAGAAGAAGAAGAAGAAGAAGAAGAAGAAGAAGAAGAAGAAGAAGAAGAAGAAGAAGATGACAATCTTGGGCCCAGGGAAAGAAGAATAATTAAATTTAGAAGCGAAGGAGGAAGAAGAAGGAGGTTCCAAACCTGTTATCCAAGTGATGGTCTCCATCTTCAGGATTCCTGGGAAGGAGGTGTTGTTGGTCTCCGTCACTCTCTTCTTCCTTCCCCAGAGAGATGAAGAGCTGCAACTTCTCTCAAGGCTGTCCTCCAACTCAATGGCCAAGGGAGGAACTGCGTCATCCCCACCGAGGACATCCCACCCACGCCCTCCCAGTCCAGGACGCAGCTCGGCCCCCCCGGCCTCCTTCACCACACCAAAGCCTTTCTCTCTGCAGCAGAGAACTTCCCCCGTCCTCCTGAGCTCTCTTGTGCCCAAAGAGAATGAAAAATAGAATAAAACCAATGAAATCAAATAAAAATCGCCATCCGGTGAGATGGAGGTGTGAAAGCCAAGAAGCCATGTTCTTCTCCTCTTTTGCAAGGTCTGACACCCCACCCCACCTCTCTGGGTGTCTGACCTGATCAGCTGCGTTGCTCATCCTCAGCCACGCATTTCCCGTAGCGGAGCCACAGACAGACAGAATAAAGCAAACGATAACAGGTTAATTAGAAAAAAAATTAGTTCTGATACACTTCTGAAACACTTCTGAACATCGTTGCTTCTGTCTAAAACACCTGAAGGATTGTCCTAATTACTTTTTCAATTTGTAACATTTTATTAGATTATAGAGTAAAATGCAAAAATACAAAAACAAAGAGCAGGACACGGTGCATTTCTTCATAACTGCAAGCAAATTCCCCTCTTGGTTGAACGATGCATGTAGGATTCTCAAAGAGGCCCTTTGAACACGATCTGTGGGTTCACTGGAGGGTTCCAGAAGACCTTCTTCCCTGGGGATGATCTCCATCCCATCCTTGTAGAAATGGACGATCTTCTCTGCGTTGCCTCCTTCCACTGAGCAGAGGAAGATCAAAGGGTCACCTTCCAAGAGAGTTATCTTATTTTCCTGCAATCAAGTTTATATACAGTGGCCCCTCTTCTTCCTCTTCTCTAAGATGGTTCTTCTGAGTGGAGAAGTCCTGAACATTGCTGTAGGTGGCCTCAGAGTCCGGGGGAAACTAAGGGAAAGAGAGCACATTGTTCAAACATTCAGTTTGCCTGCAGCTCAAGAACCAATGAAGAACAAGGGATTTCTCCATCATTTTGCAGCATTTTTAGAAATAAATAAGGTTGATGGTCTCCTAGAAAGATTGCCAAGCCCATCAAAGAAAAGAAGGATTGACTTTCGGCATCAGACCTGATCCGATCTGGTTTTCTAATTCTGATGGTGATGAGATACTCCTGAGAAATCCGCAAGGACGTTCCTCTAAAACCTTGCCTCCAACACTTGATTAGAGGAATCTTTGATGGCTTCTAAGATACTTAATTTTCTTAAATATATCTTTCTCTTCCTATTTTTGTGCGAATTTCAAGGCCATTTAATTTTACGGCCAACACATAATTTGTTAAACTGAAAGCCATAAGGAGAATTATTCTTTCCTATTTTTAAAGAAATATCCAGGGGTACTAAAATGCCTAAATTCTTTGATTGAAACCAAGTAAATGAAGAAACGGAGAATAGGTGTTGACCAGAGATCAAAACAAATGGGATCTATATCATTCTTGTTTGTAGACAACCATAGTTGGGTGATTCCAGCGGACACTGTAAGTTATTGGTGAGGATTCCATAAACCTAGTAACACTCTCCAGTGTGATAGACCTTCCCTGTAGACCGGGGGTCTTCAAACTTGGCCCTTTTATGACTTCTGGACTTCAACTTCCAGAATTCCTCAGCCAGGCATGCTGGATAATGAATTCTGGGAGTTGAAGTCCACAAGTCATAAAAAGGGCCAAGTTTGAAGGCCCCTGCTGTAGACACTAATTAAAGTCACCCATGAATTCCACCAGCTACCTTGACTGATGAGGGTGTTGCTGCTTGAGGCTCCATCACTGAAAGATGATTTTTCTCTTTCTTTTCCATTAGTTGAAATTGTTCCTGTGATTGAGATGCTTCCATGGCAGCAATAAAAAGAAGAAAAACATGAAGCTACTTTCCACCATCCTTACATATCATCTTCCCATCCCTCTTATTTCCAGTTCTGCTTTTCCTTTCCTGCTTCCCCGGACGATCTCTCAATCAACATATCCAACTACAAGAGCAACCTCTGATAAGGGAACCCTCGAATCCAAATCCTTCACTTACTGCTCTTTTGCTTCCAGCAATAAAAGGCAATTGGAACCAGCAGAATTAGAAAAAGAATCCATCTCCGGGCATATCTCCAAACAGAATATGAATCTTGGGTCCAAACTGGTATGACTAGGAAAGAAGGAGGATGATTTAATGTTACTTGGAAGAATATTTTTACCCTGTCCTGTTCTTGAAAGTTTAGATCCTATATCATCTAAACTTGAAATAGTCACCTCTTACATCAGTCTCAATTCTAAACTTTTTACAGTCTTCTTCATGGAATTAGCTTAGCAATCTCACAGAAGCCAATTGCCTTTCTTTAGGTCTTTCTTTGGCCTTCCTAGTCTAGCCTATCATGGTGGTCTCAAGATTTAACCACATCCAACATTCCCCTAACTGGCTCACCTGTCATGTTTATCCCCTGGCTCCAAGAAGACATGAGCCATTGGTTGCTTCTCTTTTCTTCATAACGGCAAGCAAATTCCCCTCTATGGTTGAACGACGCATGTAGGATTCTCAAAGAGGCCCTTTGAACACTATCTGTGGGTTCACTGGAGCGTTCCAGAAGATATTCTTCCCTGGGGATGATCTCCATCTCATCCTTGTAGAAATGGAAGATCTTCTGTGCATTGCCTCCTTCCACTGAGCACAGGAAGACGAAAGGGTCACCTTCCTTCACCACCTGGGACAATGGATCCACCTTCAGCAGCGGGGAAGGAAGTTCACCTGCAAGAAAGGTTCACGAGGAAGATATTAATGCCTCCATTAAAGCAGGGGAGTCGTCACAACCAAAATATTCCATTTGGGAGATATTTTTCCCATTGTAATAAAGTCCTCCTGACCATTTTCTTAGAGGAGGCGTTATTTATTTAATGGTGGGTCTGCTTGTTTGTTTCATGGGATTGATTTTTTGAAAGGTTTATTGTGCATTTCCATAGCTTGAGTATTAAAACTGCCTTTGATGTGAATATTTCCAGGCAATGAGAATCCATCTTACCAACAACTGAGAAGACCAGCTGGTTACTTTCAGGGTAATCAGACCATTTCCCAGAGGATTCCCTGATCTTGCATTTACATATAATCTTTTTTTGGTCAGTTGTCAGATTTTCAGTCCTGAAATTGAAGGTTTTGTTAGGGAGAGGTTGCTCTCCAACTGATTTGCCAGATTGATCTTTACAGTAGAAAAAGAACCTATGGGATCCCTCAGGACTCCGTGACGTGACTCCCCCAGGGAGGGAGCAATTCAAGGGAATCTCTTCTCCTTTAATAATAAAGCTGTATGGAAGAGACGAGGACAGTCTGGGAGCTGATCGAGATGAATCTGTCTGTGAACCTGAGGAAAGAAAGAGAAGACATTGAGGCTTTCCTTCTGATCTCCTCCTGGAACCAAATCTCTAGACCAGAACATCCACCCAATTTCCAGAATGGCTCCCATCCATAATCTACTCTGAGAATCCTTGACCCACTGCTTCCTCTTGCAAGGACAGGAGTTGGACAAAAAGGGACCAACGCTGCAAATGAAGGGTTCTCCTACCCTTCATGGCTTGGATGAAGGTCCATCCGAGATTTCATCCCTCCCTGATCTTTTAGGACTGTATTCCTTTCTGCTCTATTTGCTTTGTAGACAACAGGTCCCCACCCTTTCCGGGTTGGCGGCCAAGAGGGAAAGTGAGGAGCAAGGAAATTTGTGCGTGGATGCACAAAAAGGGCTGCTAGTGCCTGCACGAATGTGCAAATGGGGCTACTAGCGGCTGTGCAGCGGTGCTAACACCCACGCACTTGTGAAAATGGGGCCGCCAGTGCCCGGGTGACTGCTAGGACCATTGGGGGGGAGTGTGCTTTGTTGCTGTTCTTGTTAATTGCGAAGTCGTGTCCGACCCATCGCGACCCCATGGACAATGTTCCTCCAGGTCTTCCTGTCCTCTACCATCTTCTGGAGTCCATTTAAGTTCACACCTACTGCTTCAGTGACTCCATCCAGCCATCTCATTCTCTGTCGTCCCCTTCTTAAATTGCCCTCAATCTTTCCCAGCATTAGGCTCTTCTCCAGTGAGTCCTTCCTTCTCATTAGGTGGCCAAAGTATTTGAGTTTCAACTTCAGGATCTGGCCTTCTAAAGAGCAGTCGGGGTTGATCTCTTCTAGGACACACTGGTTTGAACGCCTTGCAGTCCAAGGGACTCGCAGGAGTCTTCTCCAGCACCATAGTTCAAAGGCCTCAATTCTTTGGCACTCAGCCTTTCTTATGGTCCAACTTTCACAGCCATACATTGCAACTGGGAAAACCATGGCCTGGACTATATGCACTTTTGTTGGCAGGGTGATGTCTCTGCTTTTTAGTATGCTGTCTAGATTTGCCATAGCTTTCCTCCCCAGGAGCAAGCATCTTTTAATTTCTTGACTGCAGTCCCCATCTGAGGTGATTTTGGAGCCCAGAAAAATAAAATCTGTCACTACCTCCATTTCTTCCCCATCTATTTGCCAGGAATTGAGAGGGCCGGATGCCATGACCTTGGTTTTCTTAATGTTGAGTTTCAAGCCAACTTTTGCACTATCCTTCTTCACCCGGATCAAGAGGCTCTTTAGTTCCTCTTCACTTTCTGCCATTAGCGTGGTATCATCTGCATAGCATCTGCTAACACCAGTGTGGGGGAGTGTGCTTGCACATGTGCAAACACCGGCCAGCTATCCTCATAGCCCGGTGGCCAGCAGGCTACGGACCAGTAGTGTGCTGTGGCTCACAGGTTGGGGACCCCTGTTGTAGACACCTCTCCATTTGATTGGCTCAAAGTCACTCAGCCAGTTTTCATGGACTAGAACTCATTGTCTCCCCCTTTCCAGCCTAATACCTTAACCACTAGGCCAGACTGGCTCTCTAGCAATGGGACTTTGCCCACGTCGGAGCAAAAAGAAGGTAAGAAAATGAGGGGATAAGGTTCCCTTTTGCATTTATGTTTTTCTTTGGGCGTTATGGTATTTTGTGTCAGGGGCAAAAGACTAGTCCACAGGTGAACGTCCAATTCAGTTCATTTATTGCTAAAAGCCTATGCATAGGAATCTTGTCAGTTAGATAAGGGTTGGATAAGGGTCAATTGCACTCAAGGGAGATTGGGCTGAGTTTGCTTGTGGCTACGTAGGGTTTCTAGGCTGATAACCTTTTTAACTCCCGCTCCAGATTCTGCCCTTCCTTCTCTTACTTCTCCTACTTTCTCTCCTTCAGAAGAAGCAACAATCACAGTCCATCTTTGTGTGGCCACAGAGAAACTCTCCATAAGTATCAGTCTTACCTGCTCCCAGGTTCACCCACAAAAGAACTGAAAGAGAAAAGAAACGAAAGTGGCTTAAACAGAACACACAAACACACATACAAAAAAACCCCCTCAAAACCTTATTATTATTATCTCTGTGCAAAACTGGCAGTTTCCGTAATGGGGCTTCCCAGAATGTAGATGAGACAAGCTGAAGAAAAGCAAGAAAATCAAAATGGAGGACTGAGGAGGAAGGCCTTATACCGTGAGGTCTTGAAAACGGGACTAAAAACTAGTATATTTTGAGGGTAAAGAATATTGGTTTTACATTTCATATAAACGGGACCCTTTTTAAAAGAAACATCCTGACTTCAGGATGGAGATAAAAAAAATGTTGATGACCCATAGATTAAATTCACGTAAATTAAAGTGATCTCTTTGAGCCAAAAGTGCTTTTTTTCAAGAGGCAACTGGACTCTACTATTTTTCTTTGAAGACGTTTCTCTTCTCCTCCAAGAATGGTGCGAGAGGATGAAGGGATTTCCATAAAATATTACAGACGACAGGAACCATTTGTGCTTCAGTTTCATGACGCAAACTAGGTAACATCATCAGTGCATCAGGACTAGCGCCGATGATGTTACCTGGTTTCGGTAATGAAACGCCTGCAAGAAAACCACCAAGCTCAGAGAGCAGCCAGGATCCCTCGTTTCCATCCTGAAGAAGAAGAAGGTTCTCTTGGGCACAGGGAAAGAAGAATAATTAAATTTAGAAGCGAGGGAGGAAGAAGAAGGAGGTCCCAAACCTGTTATCCAAGTGATGGTCTCCATCTTCAGGATTCCTGAGAAGGAGCTGTTGTTGGTCTCCGTCGCTCTCTTCTTCCTTCCCCAGAGAGATGAAGAGCTGCAACTTCTCTCGAGACAGTCCTCCAACTCAACGGCCAAGGGAGGAACTGCGTCATCCCCACCGAGGACATCACACCCACGCCCTCCCAGCCCAGGACGCAGCTCGGCCCCCCGGCCTCCTTCACCACACCAAAGCCTTTCTCTCTGCAGCAGAGAACTTCCCCCGTCCTCCTGAGCTCTCTTGTGCCCAAAGAGAATGAAAAATAGAAGAAAACAAATGAAATCATATAAAAATAGCCATCCGGTGATGTGGAGGTGTGAAAGCCAAGAAGCCATGTTGTTCTCCTCTTTTGCAAGGTCTGACACCCCACCCCACCTCTCTGTGTGTCTGACCTGATCAGCTGCATTGCTCGTCCTCAGCCACGCATTGCCCATAGCGGAGCCATAGACAGACAGAATAAAGCAAATGATAACCCGTTAATTAGGAAAAAAATTACTTCTGATACAATTCTGAAACACTTCTGAAAATCGTTGCTTCTGTCTAAAACACCCGAAGGATTATCCTAATTATTTTTTCAATTTGTAACATTTTATTAGATTATAGAGTAAAATGCAAAAATACAAAAAGAAAGAGCAGGACATGGTGCATTTCTTCATAACTGCAAGCAAATTCCCCTCTTGGTTGAACGATGCATGTAGGATTCTCAAAGAGGCCCTTTGAACACGATCTGTGGGTTCACTGGAGGGTTCCAGAAGACCTTCTTCCCTGGGGATGATCTCCATCCCATCCTTGTAGAAATGGACGATCTTCTCTGCGTTGCCTCCTTCCACTGAGCAGAGGAAGATCAAAGGGTCACCTTCCAAGAGAGTTATCTTATTTTCCTGCAATCAAGTTTATATACAGTGGCCCCTCTTCTTCCTCTTCTCTAAGATGGTTCTTCTGAGTGGAGAAGTCCTGAACATTGCTGTAGGTGGCCTCAGAGTCCTGGGGAAACTGAGGGAAAGAGAGCACATTGTTCAAACATTCAGTTTGCCTGCAGCTCAAGAACTAATGAAGAACAAGGGATTTCTCCATCATTTTGCAGCATTTTTAGAAATAAATAAGGTTGATGGTCTTCTAGAAAGATTGCCAAGCCCATCAAAGAAAAGAAGGATTGACTTTCGGCATCAGACCTGATCCGGTCTGGTTTTCTGATTCTGATGGTGATGAGATACTCCTGAGAAATCCACAAGGACATTCCTCTAAAACCTTGCCTCCAACACTTGATTAGAGGAATCTTTGATGGCTTCTAAGATACTTAGTTTTCTTAAATATATCTTTCTCTTTGCATTTTTCTGCAAATTTCAAGGCCATTTAATTTTATGGCCAACACATAATTTGTTAGACAGAAAGCCATAAGGAGAATTATTCTTTCCTATTTTTAAAGAAATATCCAGGGGTACTAAAATGCCTAAATTCTTTGGTTGAAATCAAGTGAATGAAGAAATGGAGAATAGGTGTTGACAGAGATCAAAACAAATGGGATTATGGGAGGTAAATCCTGCTTGAAGTTAAGATTTAAGTTCACTATCTACCAACATTGCACCAATATGCTTCAGGCCCTCTAAAGCCCTTGATATCATTCTTGTTTGTAGACAACCATAGTTGGGTGATTCCAGAGGACACTGTAAGTTTTTGGTGAGGATTCCATAAATCTAGTATCATTCTCCAGTGTGATAGACCTTCCCTGTTGACCAGGGGTCTTCAAACTTGGTCCTTTTATGACTTGTGGACTTCAACTTCCAGAATTCCTCAGCCAGGCATGCTGCATAATGAATTCTGGCAGTTGAAGTCCACAAGTCATAAAAAGGGCGATGTTTGAAGACCCCTGCTGTAGACACTAATTAAAGTCACCCATGAATTCCACCAGCTACCTTGACTGATGAGGATGTTGCTGCTTGAGGCTCCATCACTGAAAGATGATCTTTCTTTTCCATTAGTTGAAATTGTTCCTGTGATTGAAATGCTTCCATGGCAGCAATAAAAAGGAAAAAAAAACCATGAAGCTACTTTCCACCATCCTTACATATCATCTTCCCATCCCTCTCATTTCCAGTTCTGCTTTTCCTTTCCTGCTTCCCCGGAGGTTCTCTCAATCAACATATCCAACTACAAGAGCAACCTCTGATAAGGGAACCCTCGAACCCAAATCCTTCACTTACTGTTATTTTGCTTCCAGCAATAAAAGGCAATTGGAACCAGCAGAATTAGAAAAAGACTCCATCTCCGGGCGTATCTCCAAACAGAATATAAACCTTGGGTCCAAACTGGTATGACTAGGAAAGAAGGAGGATGATTTCATATTACTTGGCAGAATATTTTTACCCTGTCCTGTTCTTGAAAGTTTAGATCCTATTTCAACTGAAAATTGAAATAGTCACCTCTTATATTAGTCTCAATTCTAAACTTTTCACAGTCTTCTTCGTGGAATTAGCTTAGCAATCTCACAGAAGCCAATTGACTTTCTCGAGATCTTTCTTTGTCTATCCTAGTCTAGCCTATCATGGTGGTCTCAAGATTTAACCACATCCATCATTCCCCTAACTGGCTCACCTGTCATGTTTATCCCCTGACTCCAAGAAGACATGAGCCATCGGTTGCTTCTCCTTTCTTCATAACTGCAAGCAAATTCCCCTCTGTGGTTGAACGAGGCATGTAGGATTCTCAAAGAGGCACTTTGAACACTATCTGTGGGTTCACTGGAGGGTTCTAGAAGACCTTCTTCCCTGGGGGTGATCTCCATCCCATCCTTGTAGAAATGGAAGATCTTCTCTGCGTTGCCTCCTTCCACTGAGCAGAGGAAGACCAAAGGGTCACCTTCCGTCACCTTCTGGGACAACGGATCCACCTTCAGCAGCGGGGAAGGAAGTTCACCTGCAAGAAAGGTTCAATGTCTCCATTAAAGCAGGGGAATCGTCACAACCAAAATATTCCATTTGGGAGATATTTTTTCCCATTGAAGGAAAGTCCTCCTGACCATTTTCTTAGAGGAGGCGTTATTTATTTAATGGTGGGTCTGCTTGTTTGGTTCACGGGATTGATTTTTGAAAGGTTGAGTATTAAAACTGCCTTTGATGTGAATATTTCCGGGCAATGAGAATCCATCTTACCAACAACTGAGAAGACCAGATGGTTACTTTCAGGGTAATCAGACCATCCCCCAGATGATTCCCTGATCCTGCATTTACATATAATCTTTATTTGGTCAGAGTTCAGATTTTCAGTCCTGACACAGAAGGTATTGTTAGGGAGACGTTGAAAATCAACGAATTTGCCGGATTGATCTGTACAGTTGAATAAGAACTTATGGGATCCCTCGGGACTCCGTGATGCGACTCCTTCAGGGAGGGAGCAATTCAAGGGAATCTCTTCTCCTTTAATAATGACGGTGTGTGGAAGAGACGAGGACAGCCTGGGGGCTGATCGAGATGAATCTGTCTTTGAACCTGAGGAAAGAAAGAGAAGACATTGAGACTTTCCTTCTGATCTCCTCCTGGAACCAAATATCTAGACCAGACCATCCACCCAATTTCTAGAATGGCTCCCATCCATAATCTACTCTGAGAATCCTTGACCCACTGCTTCCTCTTACAAGGACAGGACTTGGACAAAAAGGGACCGACGCTGCAAGTTCAAGGTTCTCCTACTTCATGTCATGGATGAAGGTCCATCCGAGATTTCAACCCTCCCTGATCTTTTAGGACTGTCTTCCGTTCGGCTCTCTTATCTTTGCAGACCACAGGTCCCCACCCTTTCTGGTTGGCAGCCCGGAAGGAAAGGGAGGAGGAAGGAAATTTATGCGTGCCTGCACGTACATTCGCAAAAGTGGTGCTAGTGTCTGTACACATGTGCAAATGGGGCTACTAGCAGCTGTGCAGCGGGGCTAAGGCCAGTGCAGATGTACAAATGGGGCCCCCAGCGCCCATGCGACTGCTAGTACAAGTGGAGGGAGGGAGTGTGCATGTGCATTTGCACACACCGGCCATCTATCCTCATGGCTACTGATAGTAGTAGGCTGCAACAAATAGGTTGGGGACCCCTGTTGTAGATACCTCTCCATTTGATTGGCTCAAAGTCACTCAGCCAGTTTGCATGGCTAAGACAGGACTAGAACTCATTGTCTCCCACTTTCCAGCCTGATACCTTAACCATTATCCACTAGTAGAAAAAGGGGTGAGGTTCCCTTTTGCATTTATATTTTTCTTTGGGTGTTATAGTATTTTGTGTCAGGCACAAAAGACTAGTCCACAGGTGAACATCCAATTCAGTTGATTTATTGCTAAAAGCCGGTGCATAGGAATCTTGTCAGCTAGATAAGGGTTGGATAAGGGTCAATAGCACTCAAGGGAGATTGGGTTGAGTTTCCTTGTGGCTACATAGGGATTCTAGGCTGATAACCTTTTTAACTCCCCCTCCAGATTCTGCCCTTCCTTCTCCTACTCTCTCTTTTTAAAGGGAAGCAACAATCACAGTCTACCTTTGTGTGACCACAGAGAAACTCTACACAAATATTGATCTTACCTGCTCCCAGGTTCACCAACAAAAGAACTGAAAGAGAAAAGAAATGAAAGTGGATTTAACAGAACACACACACACACACACACAACCCCTCAAGATCTCTTTGCAAAACTGGCAGTTTCCATTTCCGTAATTGGGCTTCCCAGATTGTAGAAGAGACAAGACGAAGAAAAGCAAGAAAAGCAAAATGGAGGACTGAAGACGAAGGGCTTACGCCGTGAGACCTTGAAAATGGGACGAAAAACCGGCATATTTTGAGGGAAAAGAAGATTGATTTTATATTTCATATAAACAGGACCCTTTTTAAAAGAAACATCCTGACTTCAGGATGGAGATAAAAAACTATCTTGATGACCCATAGATTAAATTCATCTAAACTAAAGCGGTCTCTTTGAGCCAAAGGTGCTTTTTTTTTCAGGAGCCAACTGGACTCTCTTGTTTTTCTTTGAAGACGTTTCGCTTCTCCTCCAATAAGTGTACAAGAGGATGAATGGATTTCCAGAAAATATTGCAGACTACAGGAACCATTTGTGCTTCAGTATCATGACGCAAACTAGGCAACATCATCAGTGCATCAGGACTAGCGCCAATGATGTCACCTTGTTTTGGTAATGAAACGCCTGTAAGAAAACCGCCAAGCTCGGAGAGCATCCAGGATCCCTCATTTCCATCCTGAGCTGCAAATATTCTCCTTTATAGATAGAATTCAGCTTGATATAACAGGAGGCTGTTAGTGGTAAACGGAAACCAGCCCCCAAAGACACAACGGCTGGGAACCATCAAAGCTGACCAGCCAGAGCGTAGAACAAAAGGGCTGCACTTCACAATACTTTCCTATGTGATATTTTGTGACTTCTACCTAGGAGGAGATTGATCCAAAGAGTAACTCTGAAGGAAGAAGGAAGTGCTGAATTTTTGAGATGGAAGAAGAAGAAGAAGAAAAAGAAGGAGAAGGA
The DNA here is from genome assembly GCA_039797435.1 of Crotalus adamanteus. NCBI lineage: Eukaryota > Metazoa > Chordata > Lepidosauria > Squamata > Viperidae > Crotalus > Crotalus adamanteus. The sequence goes on along the minus strand of CM077936.1, from coordinate 142,270,781 downwards.
GAAGAGGAAGAAGATGATGATGATGATGATGATGATGAACATCTTGAACATCATTGTAAAAGAAAAACAAGAAAAACAAAATGGAGGACTGAGAGAGGAGAGACCTGGCCAACAGAATCACACAGAGCCACACACAACCAAATGCATACTTCATGAGCATCACTGGAACAGAAAGCAACAGAAATTTGTCATCAAGATAAATTTCCTTGCTTGCAAAAGGGCTGCACTTCACAATACTTTCCTATGTGACATTTTGTGACTTCTACCTAGGAGGAGATTGATCCAAACAATAACTCTGAAGGAAGAAGGAAGTGCTGAATTTTTGAGATGGAAGAAGAAGAAGAAGAAAAAGAAGGAGAAGGAGAAGAGGAAGAAGAAGAGGAAGAAGAAGAAGAAGAAGAAGAAGAAGAAGAAGAAGAAGAAGAAGAAGAAGAAGAAGAAGAAGAAGAAGAAGAAGAAGAAGAAGAAGAAGAAGAAGAAGAAGAAGAAGAAGAAGAAGAAGAAGAAGAAGAAGAAGAAGAAGAAGAAGATCATCATCTTGGGCACAGGGAAAGAAGAATAATTAGATTTACAAGCGAGGGAGGAAGAAGAAAGAGGTCCCAAACCTGTTATCCAAGTGATGGTCTCCATCTTCAGGATTCCTGGGAAGGAGGTGTTGTTGAGCTCCGTCGCTCTCTTCTTCCTTCCCCAGAGAGATGAAGAGCTGCAACTTCTCTCGAGTCAATCCTCCAACTCAACGGCCAAGAGAGGAACTGCGTCATCCCCACCGAGGACATCCCACCCACGCCCTCCCAGCCCAGGACGCAGCTCGGGCCCCCCGGCCTCCTTCACCACACCAAAGCCTTTCTCTCTGCAGCAGAGAACTTCCCCCGTCCTCCTGAGCTCTCTTGTGCCCAAAGAGAATGAAGAATAGAAGAAAACAAATGAAATCAAATAAAAATAGCCATCCGGTGAGGTGGAGGTGTGAAAGCCAAGAAGCCATGTTGTTCTGCTCTTTTGCAAGGTCTGACTCCCCACCCCACCTCTCTGGGTGTCTGACCTGATCAGCTGCGTTGCTCGTCCTCAGCCACGCATTTCCCGTAGCGGAGCCACAGACAGACAGAATAAAGCAAATAAAAATCCGTTCATTAGAAAATTTTTAAGTTCTGATACACAGCAGTTCCCCTAAAACACTTCTGAAAATTGTGGCTTGTGTCTAAAACGCCAGAACGATTATCCTAGTTGTTTTTTCAATTTGTAACATTTTATTAGATTATAAAGTAAAATACAAAAACAGAGAGCCAGGCACGGTGGGGATGGACAAGGAAGAGAAAAGTAAGGGGGAGAAGAGAAAAAAGAAAAAAAGAGGCATTCACTTCCGATTTCCTCTATTGCCGTAGAATGAAGCATTAACAACGAACCTTCATTTTTTTATTTTTCCAAAGTGGGGTGAACCCAACAGTCGTAAGTGTGGAAAACAGTCATAGGTCACCCTCAACCTCTTTTTTGAGGTATGGTGACCAGAATTGGCTGCAGTATTCTAGGTGTGATCTTGCTAGGGCTTTACAAAGCGGTAATAGGACTTCTTGTGATCTTGATTCTATGCCTCTGTTTATACCACCCAGGATTTAAGAGACTTGACCAACAAAGACACATTTTGCTGCAATCAGGGGTGATTTTTCTGCCTTCCTTTGGGTTGAAACACAATGTCACTATACAATATCCCCTCTTCTTCCCGTTGTGTAGGACGGTTCTTCCTTGTTGGTCCAGGAGGAGACGGAGCGAAGGAGTCCCGGAGGCAGCTGTAGGTGACCTCAGAGGCCTGGGGAAAGTGAGGGAATGAGAAGCCATTGCTCAGTCTGCCTGCAGGCGAGGAACCCATTGAGAACCTGGGATTTCTTTATCATTTCACAGTGTTTTTAGAAATAAATAACCTTGACCCATCTGTTACGGCCTAGAAAGATTGCCAGCCCATCAAGGAAAAGAAGGACTGTCCTTCCACATCCGACGTGACGGATTCTGAGATGCTCCTGAGAAACCTACAGGGCTGATCCCCTAAAACTTTGCATCCAGTACTTGATTAGAGGAACCTTCAATGGCTTTTAAGATAATTAGTTTTCGAAATATTTCTTTCTGTTTGTGTGAGCTTCAAGGCCCATTAAATTTCTTGCCCAGCACGTGATTTTTGAAACTGAAGGCCACCAACAGAATTATTCTACTTCCCCATTTTGAAAGGAATGATCTAGTACTTCAAAAACTCCTAAATTCTGTTTTTGAAACCCAGCAGGCCAAGAAACGTAGAGCAGATGTTCAGAGAGATCAAGAAAAATGGATTTATGGAAAGCATATTCTGCCTTGAGAAGCTCTAAATCTTATCTGCTTCGTTCCTGTTTCCTCATGACAGTTAGGTGATTTCAGAGGACACCATCAATAGTGGGGAGAAAACTGGGTTTCCCTCCACAATGTAAACAGACCTTCCCTGCAGACCCTGATTAAGGTGACCCATGAATCCCACCAGCTACCTTGACAGGTGTGAGTGTAGCTGCTGTTGCTGCTTGACGCTCCATCACTGCAAGATCATTTCCTTCCTCCTTCTTTTTTGGAAGCTGAGAGCGTTCCTGCAATGGTGATTCTTCCAAGGTAGGAATGAAAATAAAAAGGAAGATGAAATTGCTTCTTTCTATCACCCTTGTCTATTGCGTTCTCCTCCCTCTCACCTCCAGGCCTGGCTCTCCTTTCCTGCCTCCCCGTAGGATCTCTCTGTCCACAGTTGCAACCACAAGGAGCAACCTCTGACTCCAGGTAAGGATCCCTTGAACCTGAATCACATCACTTACTGCTCTTTTTTTTCCAGCAATAAAAGGCAAAGGGAACCAGCGGGATTAGAAGAAGCATCGCCATCCAGGAATATCTCCAAATAGAATCTGAATCTTGGGCCCAAACTGGTTGGAGTAACAAAGAAGAAGGATGACTTAGTATTCCTTGCAGAACATTTTAACTTGCCCTGTTCTTCAAAGTTTAGATTCTGTAAAATTGACAGATGAAACAACCACCTGTTTTTTTTTTTATCAAGCTCTATTCCCGACTTTCATGGATTTCTCTGTGGAGCTAGTTAACAATCCCACAAAAGCCATTTGCCTTTCTCCAGATCTTTCTTTTTCCTTCCTAGTCTAGCCTATCATGGTGGTCTCAAGATTTAACCACATCCAACATTCCGCTAACTGGTTCACCTGTCATGTTTATCCCCTGGCTCCAAGAAGACATGCGCCATCGGTTGCTCCTCCTTTCTTCATAACGGCAAGCAAATTCCCCTCTGTGGTTGAACGACGCATGTAGGATTCTCAAAGAGGCATTTTGAACACGATCTGTGGGTTCACTGGAGGGTTCCAGAAGATCTTCTTCCCTGGGGGTGATCTCCATCCCATCCTTGTAGAAATGGAAGATCTTCTCTGCGTTGCCTCCTTCCATTGAGCAGAGGAAGAACAAAGGGTCACCTTCCTTCACCTCCTGGGACAACGGATCCACCTTCAGCAGCGGGGAAGGAAGTTCACCTGCAAGAAATGTTCAAAAAGAACATATTAATGTCTCCATTAAAGCAGGGGAGTCGTCACAACCAAAATATTCCATTTGGAAGATATTTTCCCATTGAAAGAAAATCCTTCTGACCATTTTCTTAGACGAGGCGTTATTTATTTAATGGTGCGTCTGCTTGTTTGGTTCACAGGATTGATACTTTGAAAGGTTTATTGTGCATTTCCGTAGGTTGAGTATTAAAACTGCCTTTGATGTGAATATTTGCGGGCAATGAGAATCCATCTTACCAACAACTGAGAAGACCAGCTGGTTACTTTCAGGAGAAGATAACCATCCCCCAGATGATTGCTTGATCTGGCATTTACATATAATCTTTATTTGGTAAGGGGTCAGATTTTTAGTCCTGACACTGATGGTATTGTTAGAGATATGTTGAAAATCAACTAAATTGCCGGATTGATCTGTACAGTTGAATAAGAACCAATGGGATCCCTCAGGACTCCGTGACGCGACTCCCTCAGGGAGGAAGCAATTCAAGGGAATCTCTTCTCCTTTAATAATAAAGCTGTATGGAAGAGACGAGGACAGCCTGGGGGCTGGTCGAGATGAATCTGTCTGTGAACCTGAGGAAAGAAAGAGAAGACATTGAGACTTTCCTTCTGATCTCCTCCTGGAACCAAATCTCTAGACCAGAACATCCACCCAATTTCTAGAATGGCTCCCATCCATAATCTGCTCTGAGAATCCTTGACCCACTGCTTCCTCTTGCAAGGACAGGAGTTGGACAAAAAGGGACCGACGCTGCAAATGAGAGGTTCTCCTACCCTTCATGGCTTGGATGAAGATCCATCCGAGATTTCATCCCTCCCTGATCTTTTAGGACTGTCTCCCTTTCTGCTCTCCTTGCTTTGTAGACCACAGGTCCTCACTCTTTCTGGGTTGGCAGCCCGGAAGGAAAGGGAGGAGGAAGGAAATTTGTGTGTTCCTACACGTACATGCGCAAAAGACGCTGCCACTGTCTGCACACATGTGCAAATGGGGCTACTAGGAGCTGTGCAGCGGCACTAATACCAGTGCACATGTGCAAATGGGGCCCCCAGCACCCGTGCAACTGCTAGTACAAGTGGGGAGAGGGAGTGTGCATGCACATTTGCACGCACTGACCAGCTATCCTCAGGGCCCTGTGGCCAGAAGGGAACGGACCAGTACTGGGATGCAACAAATAGGTTGGGGACGCCTGTTGTAGACACCTCTCCATTTGAGTGGCTCAAAGTCACCCAGCCAGTTTTCATGGCTAAGACAGGATTAGAACTCATTGTCTCCCACGTTCCAGCCTGATACCTTAACCACTATCCACTAGTAGAGAAGGGGATGAGGCTCCCTTGTGCATTTATGTTTTTCTTTGGACATTATAGTATATTGTGTCAGGTGAAAAACCACACATCACAGGTGAACGTCCAATTCAGTTCATTTATAGCTAAAAGCCTGTGCATAGGGATCTTGTCAGCTAGATAAGGGTTGGATAAGGGTCAATAGCACTCAAGGGAGATTGGGCTGAATTTGCTTGTGGCTACGTAGGGATTCTAGGCTGATAAACTTTTTAACTCCCGCTCCAGATTCTGCCTTTCCTTCTCCTACTTCTCCTACTCTCTGTCCTTCACAAGAAGCAACAATCACAGTCTACCTTTGTGTGATCACAGAAAAACTACACAAGTATCGGTCTTACCTGTTCCCAGGTTCACCCACCAAAGAACTGAAAAAGAAAAGAAATGAAAGTGGCTTAAAAAGAACACAGACAAACAGACACACACACAAAACCTCAAAATCTCTGTGCAAAACTGGCAGTTTCCATTTCCGTAATGGGGCTTCCCAGAATGTAGATGAGAGAAGCCGAAGAAAAACAAGAAAAGCAAAATGGAGGACTGAAGAGGAAGACCTCACGCCATGAGATCTTGAATACGGGACTAAAACCCAGTCTATTTAGAGGGAAAAGAAAATTGATTTTACATTTCATATAAACGGGACCCTTTTTAAAAGAAACATCCTGACTTCAGGATGGAGATTAAAAAATATCTTCAAGACCCATAGATTAAATTCATATGAATTAAATCGATCTCTTTCAGCCAAAGACGCTTTTTTTCAGGAGGCAACTGGACTCTCCTGTTTTTCTTTGAAGACGTTTCGCTTCTCCTCCAAGAATGGTGCGAGAGGATGAAGGGATTTTCCAGAAAATATTGCAGACTAAAGGAACCACTTGTGCTTCAGTTTCATGACCCAAACGAGGTAACATCATCACTGCATCAGACTGGCGCCAATGATGTTACCTTGTTTCGGTAATGAAACGCCTGCAAGAAAACCACCAAGCTCAGAGAGCAGCCAGGATCCCTCGTTTCCATCCTGAGCTGTAAATATTCTCCTTTATATGTAGAATTCAGCTTGATATAACAGGAGGCTGTTAGTGGTGAACGGAAATCAGCCCCCAAAAGACACAATGGCTGGCCACCACCAGAGCACAGAACAACAACTCAAGGAAGCAGTGCAAGAATGGAAGAGGTGGAGAGACCTGGCCAAACAGAATCACACAGAGTCAGACACAACCATATGCATATACATCTTGAACATCCACTGTACACAGAAAGCAACAGAAGTTTGTTGTCAAGATAAATTTCCTTGCTTGCAAAAGGGCTGCAATTCACAATACTTTCCTATGTGACATTTTGTGACTT